>JAFMSR010000018.1:27779542-28257224 GCA_022818135.1 Saxidomus purpurata
AAGCAGTCGGTGTTCATATTTTTCCCATTTCATGATAACTCCTATATCATCTTTAAAGGTTTATTGCAATTTGTACTGTTCTAAAAGATGTAAGGCAAAATGCAGCTGTGTATGTGTGGGATTTGATGATTAGAAGTTACACTTAAATCTATTCTTAGTAACCGGAAAAACAGCATTTCTTTACAGAAAGACAGGAGACAACATTTGTACCGAGAAACATTGAGGCAATCAGAAACACACAGGAATGAGCAAACATGAATGTATACCTGGCATTTCCACCAGAGGACACAGCATTGCCAGGGTCATATGGTCGAGCACTTGAGGCTGCACCTCCACAGAAGAATCCCTCATCACATAGGCCGTCAGGTAGCACATTGGCGGTACCCTCACAGTAGTAACCAGGTGGACAATCTATGCAGTCTGTGTCATTGGTTGACCCTAAAAATAATGCATGCCATCATGAATATTCATCATTATTTAATATTCAAAGATTGGAAGATTATAACAATAATATGCATGTTCATTAAATGCTTAAGCAGTTCAAAATATCACCTGCATACCTTTATACAGCCAACATGATGCTAAAAAAATTTCTAGAACTCAGAAAATAATTTATGCAAGATACATGTACTGAGGTCAAAATGTGAAACACAAAATCCATTATTGGTACTTATGAGAAGCAATGTTACCGGGTAATTCATTTTGTAAAATTACTTTCTAATCATAAAAGACGAAGAAATTATACAGAAATATGATAAGAGTTGCAAGGTTATTAGGTGGGTATTGCTTATTTCAATCATAGGCTTATATACACTTAGCTCACCAGTGACATTGTTGTAAGTTCCAGCAACACATGGGAATTCAAATTCTGCCGTGGTTCCTTCTAGGCAATAGTGACCAGTTGGACAGGTAACTGGTGTGACTGTGGCATTCATACAGTAGTATCCAGCGGGACAAGGCAGACAACTCTCGTACCCTAGACCTGGGGAGTAGGTGCCAGGCACACATGGACTGTAAAAGGCAGAGTTGCTTGGACATTCGTAGCCAGCCGGACATTCTTCACCAGTTCCTGTGTAGCCAGTTCCAGTTGCTGGGGCCTTCAAACTTACACCTGAAGAACAAAAGAATAAAACATATGTAGAAAGTCAAAACTCAAAATTGTTCAACACGTAATACCAGTCTAATAATTTTTACCAAACTGCATGTATACTGAAGGAAGTGCACTCTGTGGATATACCTTACAAATCATATACCGAAATTATCCAACCCTTTTTTAAATCTAACCCTTAAAGTTCTACATGTATTTTTCCACAATTAAATTCTCAAAATGCAAAGTGCAATCTTACTGTTCATAGGAGGGTAGACTGTTTGCTGACTGAATAGTTAACAGTGCAGACCATCATAAATAAGACTTAACAAACTTGAAATCTTGTCACAGTCTATGCTAGTCAAAAAGAAAAAATGTCCACACTTGTAATGGCTAACTGAATGACGTATTGACACTCACCTTGTACGCAGTAATGCCCAGGATCACACACTCCTGTCGGGGCAGTCAGACCAGCGGTCTCACAGTAAGAGCCTGATGTACAGTCCGAGCAATCAGTGTAGTTCGCCAGGCCTGTTGTTGCTCCGTACGTACCTACAAAGAAACAGTAAAGACAATAAGACTGTATCAGAAAAGGTTTCTTTCCCCTAATTTTTGGTCAACTGAGCTTTACTGTGCAAAAACTAATATTTTAATTTTATGGATCGAGCTTAATCTATATTTCAACAAAGACCATCTCAAACCAAACAAACCATTGTAAATACGGGTTATTTTCAGATCGTGTCAATCCTTACGTCTACTACGCAATTAAAATACTGGACAATCTGTGTGTAGGTAAGGTAGGTTTTGCAAAGCAGAGCTTTTTTCAGACCAAGTCATCATAGGTTATGTAACAGTAAATGTCTAGCAGTTTTATTGTCTAAATATATTTAAAGGTGGGAGTTAGGGCAGTTTACCTAACCATTGTTCCAGGGAAAGACCACTATTAGACCCTTATCCTCCTTAATAAACTGCCAACTTTCTCGCATAAAGAGTCATGGTAGGTATATTTACCTATTGGGCATGGCTGTGTGGTAAGACCAGTTCCTTCTGGACAATACTGGCCTTGTGGGCAAGGATCTATCACATCTCCTCCTGTACATTGGAACCCTGCTGGGCAGGTATGGCATATAGGCTGTCCTGTAGTGTTTGTGTACGTGCCTGCATCACAGATTGTATAGATCGACGAACCCAGAGGGCAATAGTAACCCACGGGGCAAATGTCTCCCGTCACATTATCTGAAACAGAGAAGCAATTTACACTATATAAAAAAAGAAAATGTTACAGTCAAACTTGTGTATGATAACCAGTGACTGGAAGAACGTAAAGCAAGCAGTCTTTGTTGGACTTTATTCCTCATTCTTTTCTACCAGATTGTTTTTATTCACAGGATTGTTTTTATTTAACTCATTCTGAATACCACCTTTACTTCACTTTTGCAAAATACATTTTTTGTTCCTAAGGCGCAAAGTTCTAAAATCAATTAAATGAGTAAAGTTATGCATAACAATTCCACAACTTGTAATTACATCCGACTCTTCACTTACAAATCCCAAAATTACCAAAATATTCCTCAATGCCATCACCTGAACTAACCAAATTTAGCAATGCTGCATTCCAACAAATTATTCTTAAGAAAAATATAATATTATACACAATTTACACGTTAACAGGTGCTTGTACAAAAATGTTATTCAACAAAGACGTCTGAAGTCACTGATATAAGACACAGACATAAAGTTAGAATAATAAAATAACACAATACCTGTTGGATTGCTTGTAAAAGCACTTCCAATGCAATAATATCCTGGGTCACACTGTGCAGTAAAGTTGTCACTCCCAGATGTCAGGCAATACCATCCCCCAGGACAGTTTACACAATCTGACAGGGCTTGCTTTCCTGCAAGAAAAAAACAGTATCAGTGGCTGATTGCATCTTCTTTACAATAGGTCTTTAAGACTTTGATCTTAATTCTCAGCTTCGCACCTCCAGGTACTAAGAAAAGTTTATATTCAGCCGTCTTTCATTAATGTATTGCCATATAACTGGCTTTTTAAATAAAGAGTTTGTGTGATCAAAAACATTGCTTTTCATTTAGATTTAATTCAAACTTGCCTACTTTAAAGACCAAGATTTCATCTTAACGCAAATGAGAAATTGGAAAAAATCAAATTTTTTGATCAGTTAACTGGTCAGCATGACCTCATAGCTAAGACGAGAATGCCCCAGTAGTCCTCTTGGGTGCAACTTTCTGTAGTTATCTGATTGTACCAGTTTTGCTTAATTAAACAGTGTGTGTTCCTGACAACTTCACCTGTTAATGTAGCACATATCTTGACCTTGTGAGTTGTGGCACTAAGGAGTGTGATATCTCCCTCCTCCCACTCCCAAAATAATGCAGCCCCTATCCATACCAGTTTGCACACCTTTTTGAAAATAATGTATGAAATATACAGCAACTTGCTGACAAAAATATCAAAGCTATAAAAAAGCAATTTTCACTGTCTTCTGCTACTTAAATTTGCCTGTACATTATACCATTGAATTTACCTGTGTCAGGATTATATGAGCCTTGAGGACAGGGTGTTGGTGATCTGGTTCCTTCCTCACAGTAATGTCCTGTAGGACATTTGTAACCGTATGTCTGTCCATCTGGGGCCGCTTCTGTAGATGCCAACTCGCAGAAATATCCAGCCGAGCAGTCAGCATGAGGTTCAATCAGGCCCTCGGATGGGCAGTACTTGCCAGGGTCACATGGTATGCACTCTGTGTAATTCGTCAGTCCTGTCAAATTATTATACGTTCCGGCTGGACAATCAAAACCTGCAAATAAAATTCTCTATCAGTTATTTTCTGTTTGCAGTCAATCAATTCATGTTAATCCAATACTACAGGGATTACAAATTTTTAAAAATGCAAAAAATTTATAATATTTTTTACATCACTGTAAATCACTTTGAATTTGTGAGACAAAAAGCTCGGGATTTTTTTAATCATTCACAAGACCATGAATTTGCAAACCATCAATTCTGTCTTTTTTTTTTTTATCTCAGAAGCACCATTCAACAATGTGAGCATGACAACAATCATCTGACTAACATAACTACCAAGTTTGAGGACACTAGTCCAAAGCGTTATGTAGTTATTGATCGGACAAATCTTTTACTGCTAAAGGTCACCTTGACCTTAACTGCCTGACCCCAAAAGTAATAGGGGTAATTTACCGGTGCTAACCAACCTCCTTACAAAGTTTAAGGACTCTGCACCATAGCGTTCTCTAGTTATTATCAGACAAGTTTGTGTGTTAAAGGTCTTTGTGACCTTGACATTTTACCTGCTAACCTCAAAATCAATAAGGTCACAACCACCTTTAAAGTTTGAGGACACTAGGCTAATGCATTGTTGTATGTATTATTGTGTATGAATAATCATACCAGCATCAAAATTTCTTTCCTGCATTAAATTTTACTGTTACGAGTTCTAAGAACCTTTTAACTATAAGGGTACATGTAAACAACCATATATTCCAGCCAATTTTTCTGGCCTAGGAGCAATGGTACTGCTTATTTTCTATCCCTCAGATAAAGGAAGAGATTTTATAACAGATAGCATTTCCTAAATTCTGCAAAATGATTGGATTGGATAAGCTCTGCTTGCAAATGAAATATTTCATAAAATTAAACTTACTGCAAGAGCAGTACAAAAAACTTACGCTAAAATTCAGATTTGTATTTTTTGCTATTTTAACAAAAATGTGTTAAAAACAATTTGTGATGGCAGTGGGTACTGCACATTGTAAGGGGAAGTAACTGCTACGTTGAGTTTGAGCATTTCCAAATACAACTGAAAGATGTAAATGACTTACGAGCAAATGTTCCTTCGGGACAATACTGTCCTACTGGGCAGATATCACCTGTCGTTCCATCTGTTGGTGTTGGTGTTGAAGCACCAAATGCACACCAGTAACCAGGAGAGCACAAACCTTCTGGTGCAGTTAGGCCATAGGACTGACAGTAATTCTCAGGTGGACAGTCTGTACATCCAACTAGTAAAAGAAAAGTGTAAGTTTTGTATTTTGTATGAGCAACATTTTAAATTATACCATAATTCTTATATGCATAAACAAGCCAATTTTAGGGAAGTATATATCCCCTGCCGAAAGAATAACTGTTGGGAAAGATGCCTATACATAAAATGGCCATTTGAAAGTAACCAAGGGCCATAACTCTGCTATTAATATGTGGATTACAATGACAGTTGGCATGCAGCATTCACCTATTCATGTATACATACGTGCCAAGTGTCAGGGGGGTGACGACCATTTACCAAGGGGGGGCCATTTACCAAGAAATGGCTCTGAATGGCAAAGATGCCTGTATAAAATAACAAACAGCCATAACTCAGCCACTAATGAACCAATTGTAATGACATATTTTTACACATCTCCACTCCATTCTATGAATTATTCTCAGAATAAGTTAACTAGAGATACATCTACTTACATCCCTAATAATAATACTATACAAAATTTGGTGTGGAAAGTTACAAAATGCCTCAAGAACAAGAGGTGTCTCATGACAGCATGCTCGACTATTCGAAAGGTTGTCAGTAAAATGTTGTTTTTTTGTCTAAGAACAGGACTGGTGTATTGTGTAATAATTATTGTCTATAAGAATTAAGGTCAAAGATATGAAACTTGTTCAAAGACCTCTGTAAATGTACATTACGTTCAAAGCCTTCCCTGGTTCTGTAAGCCAACTGTTGTGTGGTGGGGGGGGGGGATAATTTCAAAGAAATACATGACCTTGTATATTTGATCATGAATAACTTTGTAACATTTCAAAATTGATATGAATAAAATTAAAAAGCATAACTGCTGCATGCTGCATAATTATTTTATGACATTTCAAAAATAAGCCATTTTGAGTATTTCAGTCTGGTAAAAACTGTGAAAAAATTCTAAGTTAAATAGGGGCATAAATATGTCAAAAATCAAAAACAGTGGTGAAGATGTTGATAGTAAACATACATTTTAAGTTTCAAGTCAATATGTTCGATAGTATTCAAGATATTAGACATTATAAAAATCTTTAACTAAAATTCTAAGTTGAAAGGGACATAAATCTATAAAAAAAAATCCAAACAGAGTTATGGGGATTGTTTCCTTAGGTGTAGATGATGATGGTAAAGATATATTTTGAGTTTCAAGTCAATACCTTTGATAGTATTCAGGATATATGACTTTATAAAAATCTTTAACCAAATTTTCTAAGTTAAAAAGGGGCATAAATCTGTCAAAAATCAAAACAAAGTTATGGGGATTGTTTACCCAGGTGTAGATGTTGATGGTAAAGATATAGATTGAGTTTCAAGTCAATACCTTTGATAGTATTCAAGATATTTGACTTTATAAAAAACTTTAACCAAAAGTTCTAAGTTAAAAAGGGGCATAAATCTGTCAAAAATCAAAACAGAGTTATGGGGATTGTTTCCTCAGGTGTAGATGTTGATGGTAAAGATATATTTTTAGTTTCAAGTAAATACCTTTGATAATATTCAAGATATTTGACTTTATAAAAAAACTTTAACAAAAAATTCGAAGTTAAAAAGGGGCATAAATCTGTCAAAAATCAAAACAGAGTTATGGGGATTGTTTCCTCAGGTGTAGATGTTGATGGTAAAGATATATTTTGAGTTTCAAGTCAATACCTTTGATAATATTCAAGATATTTGACTTTATAAAAAACTTTAACCAACGCAGACGCTGACGCCGGGGTGAGTGCAATAGTCTCCTTATTCTTCGAATAGTCGAGCTAATAAAATGTGAATGTTAACCTAGGTATACAGAAGCTTGGAAAACTTACCTGCAGCTTCCAGCTCAGTCTGATCACTCCATGTTCCCGGAAGACATGGGTAGCTATTCTGTGCTCCAGTTCCAAGCGGGCAGTAGTGACCAATCGGGCATGGCAGTGGAAAGATTATTCCTGTATCATTGTTTCCTGTTGACAGCTCATATGGATCACAATATTTTCTGGATGGACAGGTAAGACAGGAGTCCTGGCCAGTTTGATCCTGGTAAGTACCATTAGGACACATAACTGGTATAGCAGTGCCTTCAGGACAGTACATTCCCTGAGGACATGGATAGTCGACAGGGCCCGGTACGGCTTGTCCGCCAGGGCAGTAGAATCCAGGTAAGCAAGGCCCAGTGACACTGGTCAAGCCCGGAGATACACAGTAATAACCTAGAAACAATACAGTAAACACATCTCTCAATAACACAAAGTAAATTTCAAAGAAAATTAGCATTATCTTTAGGTAGATCTGTTGAGAACAAGTCAGTGTATTACTGCATGTTCCTACTGCTCTCAACTGTTTCAAATATTATATTGTTTGTCTGTACTGTTCTGTGGAAATCAGACACATAGACAGGTGTAATAGTAATAGCGGACTTTTCTTATTTCTGTATAACAGTACAAGTAAATACAATTATATTTAGTGGGCGAATACAAATACATTCAGTGGGCGAATACAATTTATTTAGTGGGCAGCACTATTTGTCGTCAGCTGAAAATGGCGTATGCACTGCAACTAGCATAGTGTAGCACTATCAACTGTTGCCAACATTCTAAAGTTTTAAGCTATTTCATGGAATTTAAAATGAACAAAAACACGTAAAACATGACTCATTCTGAAGCTATTAAACTAAAATGTTTGGTGCCATCACCAGGACTTGTTTACAGGGTTTATCAAAGTGAAAAGTTTTGGTTTATCTGTTTTAACAGAATCTACACTTTGAAGTCACTGTTTTTAACATAGCACAGATAAAGTTTTCTATTAAATGAGTACAAAACTGGAAAACACGGAATTATAGACAGCTTACCTGCAGTACAGTTTGGACAGTCAGATTCTTGGGTAAGACCTGTGGAGTTAGAGAATGTTCCAGCAGGACAAGCTGTCGGTGAGGCTGAGCCAGATTCACAGTAGTAGCCTGCCGTGCATATAGTAGCACTCGGGTTTGGCTGCGTGTCCCCACCTGGGCAGAAGTATCCTGCATCACAATTACCTGAAATATACACAACTAGATCTATCACTAAATGTGATTAATACCCCTGAAAGTCTGCTTTATCAACTGAAGAAGTTAGTAGTAACAAAATACCTTGCAAAAAAAAACTAAACAGAGTTATGGTTCTTGGCAATAACTCTATAATTTGTCAAGATAGAGTTACTGTTCTTGTACATCCACTTCCTCTCATTGTGCTTGACCATTGTATGAAGTTGTATTCAATTCCAACCAGTAGATTTCAAGTAAGGCACCAGAAAATGGAAAAGTAACAAAGGGCAATAACTCTGTAATTATAGTAAAGTCGCTTAGATCCTAGTAAATAAATAACAAGAGGAACAAGATGGCCTATATTGCTCACATGGCTACCATTGACTATAATACAAGGTCAACAATAGCAGAAAGGGTCAATTTTGACTAGGGGGGGGGTCCTGATTTGAACAATCTTAATATAGGTCCACTACATAATGCTACATACCAAATATCTACGCTCTGGGCTTTGTGGTTATAAACAAGAAGAATTTTGTAGTTTTGCCTATATAAGCCAAGAGGTCCACTAGCAAATGCTGGTCATTTTTGATCTGGGGTCATGATTTGAACAATCTTGGTAGAGGTCCACTAGTCAATGCTACATGCTAAATATCTAAGCTCTATACCTTGTGGTTTCAGAGAAGTATCGATTTAAAAGTTTGACTATGTAAATTCAAGAGACCACCCAGGCTGGGTCATGATTTGAACAATCTTCATAGAGGTCCGCTAGTCAATGGTACATGCTTTAGAGGAGATTTTGTTTTAAGGAAAAAGTGAATGGACATACAACTTTGTGCCAGGTGAGCTAAAAATACAAAATTAAGATTTCTTTCAAAATACTGATAAATTATTGAATGAATAGCTTTCTCTGACCAAATTATTGGAAAATATCTAGTTTCAACCTTCTTTGCTGCTTTGCTAAATTGAAAGAGCGGCACATCGAATGCGCCGGATTTTACCCGGTCAATGAAACAAATGCCTAGCCTGTTGTGGATGAAACATATAGCCCCAATATGTTAACTACAAACCTGTTGGTGTGGATAATTCAAATGTTTCACAATATTGTCCTGGAGTGCATTCCAAAGGAGCTCCTGAGCTAATAGGGCAGTAGCTTCCCGGCTGGCATCTTCCACCAGTGAAATTCTGGTCTGTGCACATACACAAGTCAACAGAGGAATAATTTCCTGAAAGAATGAGGATCAGATAATGAAATGTTGTTTAACAAAGTTATTATCAGTACACATTCATAGTAACAATCAGAATTCATAATTTTTAACAGGTAATTTATTAATATTTGTTTAATAGTAATATTATAATGAAAACTCGTGAGAGTTGTGACATTTGTTGTTAAATAAAAGATAAAAACTTCCCCGAGTCGATCGAGTGTTCCACTTCGTTTCTTTATATATTAAGTAGTAATATTTGTATAACAGTTATTACTAATATAAACATAAATGAAGTTGCATGTATCTGAGCATGTTGCCACAAATTTTAAGAGTTTTTACAAAACTTATGAGAACCCAAAAGACTTACCAACGGAAGTGGGTGTGGGGGAAGAAGCACCACCACTGCAATAATACCCAGGAGAGCAAGAGGCAGTAAAAGCATCAAGGGCTGTGCCCAAACAGTATTTTCCTTGGTCACATATGATACAGGCTGAGTCATTCTGGGAATTCAAATCTGGATTGTAGGTCCCCTCTGGACAAGGATACTGTTCCCTATACTCTGTACCTTCCGGGCAGTAGTACCCTGTCTGACATGGTGCTGTGCTATAGTCTGTAGTTCCTGATATACAGTAGTACCCTGCCGGACATGGGTCACACAGGGCCTGACCTTTAAATATAAGTTATCATATGAATCATAACTCATCATCTCTTATAAGGCAATACAACACACTGCAAACATATATTCTGGCTAGCGTCTAATCACAAGCCATTCCCACTCTAAATCGAAGTCCATGCTGTTATCTTAAGTCTGCTTAGTGCCAGTAATTCACTTGTAGTCATGCCTTAAATAACTTTGTTGTATTGATTACTGATGCTACTGTATTTTGGAGCTTTTGGCTTCTATTTTGTCACTATTGTTAAAATATGTCCTTCACATACAATTCATGGCCTTATTCAGTCAAGACTCAACTGATAAAACTGGTAAAAATCCACTTCATATCTTAGCAAGGATTCATGGTCTTTTTATTCAAAATCCATGGCCAACAATACTGTGCTTCAAGACACATGACCATATTGTGATTAAGATTCATAGCACTGTGATCATTGTTGATGCCCATAATAATATTATTATTGTGATCAAACACCAAGGCCATTTTTGTGATCAAGAAAAAAAATGGCCATATTCTTTTGAAGACCCTGATTAAATTTTGTGGTCAAGACCTCTAGCGTCATGTCTCTCATTGATATCCATTTTCATTCATCATAAAGACCTGTGTTTCTGGGAGACTGTTGTTAGTATACAATGTGCCAGCAACCACTGACCATTAACCATAAAGAAAATTTGCTGAAATTCAAAGGCAGGCAAGATCATCAGATGGACAGACAAACAGGGATGGCAGGATATAGACCATTTTCATGGTAAGATAAACTTACCTGTATTGATAGCGTATGTTCCTGCTGCACAAGGTGTTTCCAATGTGGAGTTTATTGGACAGTAATTGCCAGCTGAGCATTCCCCACCTGTACCAGTGTGTGATCCTCCAGTGGCTGGCGTGGCAGTGTCCACACCGGATGTACAGTAATGTCCAGCAGAACATGGTCCATCTGGGGCTGGACTTCCTGGTGTGGCACAGTAATAACCACCTGCAGTAAGTTTTCACGTAGAATTATTCTGTATCTGACATCATTTATATACATTCATAAAGCAAGTCATTTGCAGAATTTAATAGAATTTTTGTTTTTGTATAATGGGATTTTTTAGCATCAAATGCAGCAATTTACTCAATCCACTTTACAGATCTGATTTGTACAACCTTTCCTGTCATCATGAAAGTCAAACACCAGTTGATTTAATAAAGTTCTGGTGTTTAATATGCTGTTCCTCTTTGCATTTGTATTTATAACTTTTCAATGGTAATGTGATGGCTTGCTATTTTGAAACTTATCTGGCATCTTGCCAAACCTCACATTTTAAATCAGTGACAATTTAACTCTTGAAATAGAAGCTGGTGATGAGCTGTCCAATGAAAGCGTTCAATTTATGGATCAAACTCGTACTGTTAGCAGTGACATAAGAGCTGGATGACCACCACCTATTGGCCTGGTCTTGGCATGCAGATGGCTGATAAAACAAGATTGTTTATACTATTTAAAACTGTCTAAACATACGTACCAGTGCAACCCGTACATTGTGCCTGAGCATACAATCCTGTTGTAGCGCCGTAAGTACCAGCTGCACACAGTTGTAAGTCTGCCCCTGTTCCTGTTGGGCAGTAATTACCCTGAAACAATATATACATGTATTGATTCCTCGGCTCACAATTGTCGTACCTGTTCCGATTGCTTTATTTTCCCCTTTTCAATATACGTAACTTTAAATGGCAAATGTTGGAACTGCTTCAATGGGCAATTTCTGGTTGGAGGTAACTACATTTGTACTTCATCTGACAAGCCAATGAACATAAACATGTCTGTCACATTTACCTCTGTGACAAATGAATGCCAGGTTTATGATGTCAGTGTACAGCTGAACCTGTGAGAGTGCTTATCTGTATTAACCAGCTACTGATAGCAGATTACCAACAGCAAGTTTTAAGGTGAACAGTACTGTATTTAGCAGGCATGTTCTTAAAATGACTACTACTGCATCTATTGATTCAAACAGGTTAAACTGTGATTAATACAAATACTATAACCACCAGCTGTAAAAGAAATCACTTCAGAAAAAGAAACTGAACTGAAAATTTATACCTGTGGACATATATCAGCTCTGTCTCGGTTTACACAGTAGTAACCCTCTGGGCAGGTTATACAGGCAGACGCCCCAGTTGTGTTCATGTATGTGCCATTAGCACACGGTGTTGGAGCCTCTGAGCCAATCTCACAGTAGTAACCTTCTGGACAGATGTCCCCAGTGATTCCATCAGTTGGTGAAGTGTTGTTAGCATTTAGTGTACAGTAGTAGCCATCACTACATTGTGCAGTTGGTGATACCAGTCCAGACGACTCACAGTAATAACCTGTAAACATGGCATAAAGTCTGGGAACCTTGCATGCATATTTTACAACCTAATGTACATATAACCCTTCTAGTATCATATTTAGTAAACATGACACACTATAATCACACCTAGTAAATGTAGTGTAAAGTTTGAGAACCATTCTAGAATCATACCTGGTGTTCATGGTGTAAAGTTTGAGAACTATCATACAAGTTTGAGAACCATTCTAGAATCACACCTAGTGAACATGGTGTAAAGTTTGAGAACCATTCTAGAATCATACCTGGTGTTCATGGTGTAAAGTTTGAGAACTATCATACAAGTTTGAGAACCATTCTAGAATCACACCTAGTGAACATGGTGTAAAGTTTGAGAACCATTCTAGAATCATACCACATGTTCATGGTGTAAAGTTTGAGAACTATCATACAAGTTTGAGAACCATTCTAGAATCACACTCAGTGAACATGGTGTAAAGTTTGAGAACCATTCTAGAATCATACCTGGTGTTCATGGTGTAAAGTTTGAGAACTATCATACAAGTTTGAGAACCATTCTAGAATCACACCTAGTGAACATGGTGTAAAGTTTGAGAACCATTCTAGAATCATATCAGGTATTCATGGTGTAAAGTTTGAGAACTATCATACAAGTTTGAGAACCATTCTAGAATCACACCTAGTGAACATGGTGTAAAGTTTGAGAACCATTCTAGAATCATACCACATGTTCATGGTGTAAAGTTTGAGAACTATCATACAAGTTTGAGAACCATTCTAGAATCACACCTAGTGAACATGGTGTAAAGTTTGAGAACTATTCTGGAAACATACCTGGTGTTCATGGTGTAAAGTTTGAGAACTGTCATACAAGTTTGAGAACCATTCTAGAATCACACCTATACATGGTGTAAAGTTTGAGAACCATTCGAGAATCTTACCTGGTGAACATGGTGTACAGTCTGACAACTCTCCAGCTCCTGTTGTGTTAAGGAATGTTCCAGGTGGACAGTCATATGGTGTAGCAGTGCCATTGGTACAGTAATGTCCTGATGTGCATAAGTCTCCGTATGTCTCTGCAACAGGATTGGGTTTCTCCGAGGCAGAAGAGCAGTAGTGGCCTAAAACAGTAAGGGTTTCCAATGTAAAACTTTGAAAAAAAAAGAAAAATATACTACCCATCTTTCATGGCTGTTACTCTGGCTGCCCTATAACTGTGATTCTGCCAACTGGTGTCAGGTTTTTTGTGCCCCTGATCACAATATCTGCCTGCCTTAAACTCCCAATTCAGTAAGCTAAAATACTTCGATTTGAAAAATGACCAAAGGGTTTCATCTCTTAGGGGCAACACAAACATCACTGTATTGTTAGTTCCTCTTTTTTCAATAAATAGTCAAGTTGAAAATTGTCCAAAATTAATTTGGTACCTGCACTGTACCCGCAATATATTTTAACAACCAGAAAGACATACCAGCCCAGCATGTTCCTGTGACAGCTGTTAATCCTGTAGTTTCGCAATAAAATCCTCCTGTACAAGCAGTGCATTCCGTATCAGCTTTGAGACCAGTACTGGTGCTGTACGTTCCCTTTAGACAACCTGTACCAGTTATACTTCCTTGGACACAGTAATATCCTGGTGGACATATGTCACCTGTAACGCCGTCGCTCGGTGTTGCATTGTATGCACCTAATGTACAGAAGTAACCAGCCTCACAAGGTCCGGAGGGCACAGTGTTACCTGGAATGTACAATGTACATAAAATATGTACCACATTATACAAGCATTACACTTTGTTACTAGACAAACAGGTAAAGAGTGTACACAAATCTTAATTAATCTAGGTTTTAGGATTGTGAAAATGCACTTATAAGGGACATAATTACTGTCTCAAAGTGGGGTTTTGACATCAAAATGAAACCTTTATGACACTCTGCCATTGTGCTACACAATGCTATTAAGTCTAATTGAAATTCTATAAACAGTACTGAGGTAAGGCAATGGATGACAAACAATCTAAACGGACAATCAAACACACATAATGAAAAACAAACAGATGGACAAATGGACCGGGAGAATAAGATATGCTTTCCTATGGACGCATGGAGATATTTTGAAATGTCTTTAATGAAAAAGTAGCATACCTTCTCCTGCACAGTACTGTCCTGGTTCACAAGGTGTACACTGACTATCCATCCACAATTCTGTCAAGTTGCTATACGTTCCCGCCGGGCATAGGTATTCCATGCTGTGTGTGGTGCTCTGTGGGCAATATGAACCTGCAGGACAAGCGGTGGGTACATCAACACCGCGGTAGCTTCTGTACAGACCAGAGTAGTTTCCACTTGTGGTTATGTTGGCCGCATCTAAATCAGTGTAGTCACCTGTATCGAAGTAACATACAGTTTAAGTGTTTGACAATGAAACAAGAGAAACATCATAAGTGGTCGAGGACCACCAGTATTTATGCAGTTTTATTATTTCATTATGGACCATCTTCATCTGCATAACAATACAGTTATGAAAATGACTCTTTAAGAGTAATGATTTGCAAGGTAGACAAAATAAACAAATGATTAGACTTGAAAAATCTGACTCACCAAATGCTTTACAGTAAGAGCCTGCTGGACACGGATCACAGTCTCCCTGTCCCCAGTGTGGCTGGTAGTCTCCAGACGGGCAACCAGTCTGGTTGTGACTTCCTTGGTAACAGAAATGTCCGGGACTACAGGCATACAAGCTTGGAGTAGGTGTGTCCTGTCCACCAGGGCAGTAATATCCAATGTCACAAGGACCCGTGGGTGTGGACAATCCATAAGACTGGCAGTAAAATCCTGGTGTACATTCTAGGCAATCTGCCTCACTCTGGCCTCCAGTGACATCTAAGATAGTAGAATGTGTTATCATCAAATGTTAGCAACGGTAATTTATTTCTTGAAAAAGTACTTTGTGTAACAACATCTTTGACATTTATATATTTCAATACACAACATAAGCAAATATAAGACATTTACTGAAGTCTGTAAAATAAAAAGATTTCAAGTTAAGTGTCAGCTTAAAATTCATATACATTGTTTCATTTAACATTTTTACCCCTTTGCTACATACATAAAAATATTTTAAATATACTTACTGTTAAATTTTCCAGGAGCGCAAGCGATTTCTGTGACAGTTCCTTCAGGACAGTAGTGACCTATGGAGCAGTCTACTGGGTTTGGTATGGTTTCACTGGTGTTGCAGTAAGACCCAGCGGTACAGTTACCAGTTGGTAATGGCAGATTGTCCGTCCCACAGTACTGACCAGCAGGACATGGTATTGGTGCGGAAGTTCCAGACGGACAATATGTTCCTGTACAGAATATAATTCATTCTGAAATTTTAGTTTCTACTCAAAACGCTTTAATTTTGAAAATATTTTTCAACTTTGGACTACAAAATTTGTAAATAGTTGTATTAGGATATGTAAGAGTTATACCCCATTATTAAGAGTCCTCTTTTTGAATGTAAAATATCGAATAACTTTAAAAAAAAACTAGAACTGTCACAAGAGTGACGAATTATACCCCCACAATACAGCTTTGTCACAGAAGTATGGCAACCATAAGAAAGGAATGGCCACAAGGACATAGAGTTGAGTTATTATACAATAACTTGTGTAAATGTATTGTTTAATAGCATACAAAATGTGTGAGCTTGACCTTGACCCTAGTGACCTTGACCCCCAAAATTTTTTTTTGCTTAAAACAATCTAAAAACCAAAAATAAATAAAAATCTATTATTAGTAACAGTGACCTTGACCTTGACCCTAGTGACCTTGACCCCGAAATTTTTTTTTTGCTTAAAACAACTTAAAAACTAAAATTAAATAAAAAATCTATTTATAGTAACAGTGACCTTGACCTTGACCCTAGTGACCTTGACCCCGAAAATATTTTTTTCTTGCTTAAAACAATCTAAAAACTAAAATTAAATAAAAATCTATTTATAGTAACAGTGACCTTGACCTTGACCCTAGTGCTTTGATCCCGAAATTTTTTTTTTTTGCTTAAAACAATCTAAAAACTAAAAATAAATAAAAATATATTTTTAGTAACAGTGACCTTGACCTTGACCCTAGTGACCTTGACCCTAGTACCCAAAGCTTCCTCTCCACCCAAGCTACCTACACACCAAGTTTCATTACAATTGGTCACTCCTAACTAAAGTTATTGAGCAAAAACCATTTTTCTATTTTTAGTAACAGTGCCCTTGACCTTGAACCTAGTGACCCCAAATGCAATCCCAAGCTTCCTCTCTACACAAGCTACCTACACACAGAGTTTGATTGCAATTAGTCACTCTTAACTTGAATTATTGAGTGGAAATTATTTTTCTATTTTTAGTAACAGTGACCTTGACCTTGACCCTAGTGACCCCAAATGCAATCCCAAGCTTCCTCTCCACACAAGCTACCTACACACCAAGTTTCATTGTAATTGGTCACTCCTAACTTGAGTTATTGAGCGGAAACCATTTTTCTATTTTTAGTAACAGTGACCTTGACCTTGACCCTAGTGACCCCAAAGTTAATCTTGACCTGTATTTCATGAAGTTGCAGGTGTGTACCAAAAATTATTCAAAAGGGTAAAGTTGTTCATGAGTTATCATCCGGAAACCATGAAAACCAACAGACCGACCGACCGACCGACAAGCTCACTCCTATATACCCCCCCCCCCCCAAACTTCGTTTTGTGGGGTTATAATTAAATCACAGCATGTATTTCACAATTTACAGCAACAATTCTATTTCTTCTACAAGAGAAAGCCTTGTCAATTTTTAATATTTTATTTACCGGTAAATGTAATTTGTAAGTAATGAATTCAGCAATGTTTACAATGACTTCACTCATACAACTTAATACATCTGTTGTATGTATACTCTATTTAAAGATAAATTATATGGAGCCAAAAGTTATCCAAATTGTTTGTTAAGTAAGTGAACATTAATTTACAAAACAAAAAAGCAAAACCAATAGACTAACCAGCAAGACAAGGTCCTCCGGTGTCATTGGTTAGGTATGTTGGACAGGAAACATTGATAGTGAAGCCTGTAACAGATGAGTTGAATTCGACAGGAGTCGAAGTGTAAGCTCCACCTGAACAGTACCAACCGGCGAAACAGTCATCAACCGGTTCAGCAAGACCATCGGAGTCACAATACTTCCCGGCTGAAATGAAATTACATATAGGTCTTTGACAAGAACAAACTTTAATGCTAGGTTAAACCTTTAAAAAACTTTTAATGCAAACATAGCTCATAAAGATGAAACAGCAGAAGAATCTTTGAATAAAGGTTTCAGTATACACTCAAACCTGTATGAAAGGCTACCATCCTGTAAATAAAGACCAACAGGGAGATCACAGAGCACTTTTCATCTATAGCAGAAACATCTGTGAATAAAGACCACATGCAAATAAAGACCACATTTTGTAGCTTTCCAAAAGTTGTCTTTGTTCACAGGCTTGATTGTACTTGTATTCCAAATCAAGCCATCAAAAGGACTAGGTGACTGACCAATGTATTCACCCTTCCTTACTCCCTTCCAGCATTTTGCCTGCAAACCCAAGTAACAAATTAAACAACATACCTGTACAAGAGCGACAGTCATAGATGTCATCGGCTCCCGTCACATTGTTGTACGTCCCTGCCGGGCAGAGATATTCTGTGTCGTAACGTGTACCATCTGGGCAGTATGAACCTGAAATGTAAAATGTTTATCCTTCTTGTCAATATGCCAAAACCTTCTTCTATGCTTGAAGTTTAAACTCAAATACTGCAAATTGGGAAATCGATGAAACTTTTGCAATATGTGAACAGACAGACTTATTCAGGAATCTAAAATACACTGGTAGAAAATCTATGTGAAATAAATCTTTCACGAGATGTTCATAATAGAGAAATGGGAAATTTCATGAAAATAGCAAAAATTGATAAATATAAAGAACACAATGTACCTAACAGTACTGCCAACATTAACCTGTAACACACATCCCAGTATCATTGCTCTCAAAGACTAAACCTGTAGAGTGTTACAAAGGCTTTTCTATAATTTGATCTTATGTTATGTTTTCACTCAACATAGCTCATTTTCTTTGACACAACAATTAGATGGATGACAGATATTCATAAATCCTAAGTTCTGGCCACAAGCACTTTCATGCTTAAATGAGCTACAATAAAATAAAAATATGAAAGTCAAAATTTGGCAATTCATAATTTTGACATAATGTGAAATGTGCAGTTACCTCTGGGGCATGGAGTGCTTGTGTAGTTGTTGGAATTTGCCACGCAGTAGTATCCCGCTGGACATGTCTTACAGGTGTCAAGTCTCATTTCATCACCGTAAGTGCCAGCAGGGCACGGCAATGATGAAGTGGTGCCTACCGGACAGTAGAAGCCAACTGGACATGGACCTGTAAACGATTGTTATAAAAGAAAATGCATGAAGCTTGTAACAATATATTTGACAATGTTTACACAGAGTTCTAAATATTAATAGAAATAATATAGATATTTCATACACTAATTTGATGAATAGCAAAAGAAGGTGATACTACAAGTCCAGTTACTGGAAGAATAAACAAAATTCCTGTGGAACTGGACCTTAATAAGTATAGGGATTGGCATATTTAGGCATAAACAGTAAATTATCAAAGCAGTAAATCATCATAGCATAAGAATAGAGCCCTTTGTACCTCCAGTTCCGGTGTTATTGTTCTCTGGGGCATTCGTATCCACGCCGGATTCACAGAAGTATCCTGCCGAACATTCATCAGTTGGTACTGAGAGCCCTGGAGTAGCACAGTAACTTCCTCCTGTACATTGCTGACATTCTGACTCCGCCTCCAGCAATGTCACGTTATTGAAGGTTCCCGCTGGACACATCGAGTAGTTATAACCATTTGCACCCGGACAATAAGCTCCTAATGGACACGGGTCCATATAATCCTGGTTCACACAGTAGTATCTTGGTAAACACACATCACAAACAGAAGCCTGTGTCACATTCATGTATGTTCCTAAAACAAAAAGCAATTGTTAAGTCTTATTATTGTTGATATAATAAGCAAAGTATGTTTTTCTATTGTCACATAACTTTTTAGATGCTCTCTCCCTTAGGATAAAGAACCCATTGCTAAAGGGAAGTAACTTCAGCTAATCTCTTTAATTTTTTAATATATTACTATATTTTCATACTAACAATATATTTTATAACAGTTTCTTTGAATTTCTGTGAGTTTCTTTACCAAACAGGTAATTTTTTTAATGAAATCACATTAGTGCACATAGAGTGAACATGAAGTTAAGCTTTTATCTTAATACTTAAGAATATAATTTTTACCTCTTGATATAAAGTTGACTTATTCAATGAGTTTTCTTTTTATTTCATCAATAATTTTGTTCCCATTTAAACTGCTGTTGCATTACAACAACTTACAGTCTAAATCAAAAAAAAAAAATGAAAGTGGAAAAAAAAAAAGAAACAAATTTCTTATGTTGAAATCTCTTACCATCTGCACATGGTATAGGTGCTGTACTTGCTGTAGGACAATAATGTCCCACTGGACAGACATCTCCTGTAACTCCATCAGTGGGCGTGCTAGTGTTGGCCTGGGCGGTGCAGTAATAACCAGCCATACAATCGCCTGTTTTCAAGTAACAGAAAATTTTATTAGTACTGTTTCCAAACAGTTTTTAACATATGTTACAAGTAATTATCTAGTAACAAGTTGTTGATATTATTATTATATATATCTATATATATGTATGAAAAAGGAAACAAACAACATTTACAGAGAACATTTTGAACTGTACTACTATTTTGTTACATGAATACCTGTATAAATTTTTAAACTGCATCCAATTTCTCTCTACTTTATCCCCTTTCTAACATCGCAAATTCCAACGTATTTCATAACCTATAGTCTTGCCTCTTTAGAGATATTAATTCCACCCCCTATCATTACCTTTGTACATGTCATTACAAAAAAACACTGTACTTTGAAACATTCTGTATATATATACCTCAAGTTTGAAACCCATAAAATTACAACTTTATATATTAGTGATTCAAAAATAGAAATGTAAACAATGGAAATGCAAGGAATTACAAGGTAATAGGGTTACACAGAAATCAAAACAAAGAATGTTTATAGGAATAAACAGTTGGTAGAAAAAGAAACGAAAAAACATGCAATGATATATTCCTTTATAAGGACTCATGCAGAAGGCCTGGGCTAATATATAACCATACTGAAAATGTCTATACTAACAAATCAAGACTGGTCAGTCGGCAGGATTTTTTAAAATTTGATTATTTTGCTAGTTTTTTTTTACTCTAAAATAATTGAAAATTGGTGGGTTTTTTCATTTTCTCATAAAAAATATTTGAGGTTGGCATTAAAAGGTTAAAGTTGACCAGGAGACATATTTTGTTTAGCCTAATATAAATGAACAGCACTTTTTATTTAAACATCCTGCATGATTTCATTAATTCATTCATTTCTTCACTATTTGCTTCTCTGTCTGAATAACTGCTTCAATCAGTTGAAAAGAAAATGAATGTTTCTATCATGGAATTGAATGACTTGATGGATGGATCAAGCGACTGATGGCTGGCTGGCTGAATGAATGAATGAATGAATGAATGATAATCGCAGTAACTCTATCTAGTATTTCATCTTTAAACAGGCAGGAAGTGCACGATGTTCAAACAACAATCTTTTTACAACAATGACGGTAAAACAACAAATTGGTATGAAAATCAGGTAAGATAATCAATTAGAAAGTTATCAGTGCTTCTTTTTCGCCTAAACTATTTTTACAACAAATACCAATATGATTTTACAATAGTTCTATCCCTACAACATGAATGCATGCGTGTATGAGCTGTACAGCTCGGGTGCATTTTTCTTACAATCATTGTGTACGTCAGTTTGGTTACAAGCTTCAAATACAATAGACAAGTGAGAACAAGTCTTTAATAACAACAATTTGTCAAAAACATAATATCCAATATACAGATAATGGTTTGTTCTGTGTTTTTCCTTTGGTTTCGACTGAGGATTAAAATTAAGTGGATCGAAATTCGACTAAAAAAGCCCAAGTAAACTATAGGCCAGTAGTTCTTGACTCTCTGAATACACTGTAGGCAAGAATAGGAAGTTGATAAGAAAGTTCTGTGAAGTTCGAAGCAAGTTTCTTCGTAGGTATACAGCAGGTATGAAGAAGTTATACAGTTATAGACAAATAAATGGAAACCTTCCACCAAAGTATGGAATAATTGAAGACTATAGCTATGGAATACTTAAAGTATGGAATAATTGAAAAGTTTTGTGAGCCTTTACCAAAATTTCAGGTTAAAAGGAGTTGTGTCCTTGTAAAAAGGAGAAAATGGTTGATGCATGTATAACACTGATAGTTCAGAAATATTCTATGTGAAGTTCAAGCAAGTGGCTTCATCCAGCATCTGGCTTAATTGATAACATCACTCCTTTCAACATGCAATTAGTGTCAAAGATGCGTGTTCATTCTTGCATGCACATGTGAGTATTTTTTAGTCAGGAGTTCTTGCATTTTAAGGCATCATACATGATTATTATTTGATTACTGTTATGATTTATATCATTATTAAAAGATAAAAATACAGGCCTAAAACAAGAGGGAGATGTATCTTTTCTCATGCAAATTGAGCAGCTTTAACATTTCAAACATTTTTCATTTATACTTATTATTCCCTGTGGAATGTTTTAAAAGAATTGACTTTTGATTTGAATGTATTATCAGATGCCTTCCTGAAATATTAACTCATCATGCATTTGTTAATTTTCTGAGTATTAATGGTGGGGTGGGGTATGAACCTATAAACCCAATTTATTTAGAACTGTTCATTTACCAACATCTCCAGGTCCTGTAAATTGTAAATGTGTTACGGCATTGAACAAGACATACAAAAAAATCAAGCAAATTTAAAACAAACCAATCAATGAAAGAAAAATGAAAACAAGGTAAAATTTTGATAGTAGAAAATATACAAGTCTAAAACATGCTTGTAGTTTAAAGTAGTAACAGTATATTTACTATGATTAAAAAACAAAACCAAAATTTAAAAAACTTATGATTTTTATCAATTTAACTTAGTATAAAACTGTAACAATACTATCAAAGCATTTACTGTACTAAATTAAATTGTCTTTAATGAAATATCACAAAGGATAATACATTTACTATAATAGTTCATTTAAAATGAAACTTTTACAAAAATACAAAAAAAAGTACCAAACTATCTTTATCAAGTGAGCACTTTGTTTCAGGTGTTTTTTAAAAAGAGAAACACTTAATTTGAAAAGCCTACTCATAGACCAGTGGCATTTAATTGAAGGTTATATGTTATGAATCCTGAAAGTCGAGGCCGTAGCTGCTATTTCTGGACTCCTTATCTGTTCTGCTCCGAAAAGAGGCAGTGTCACATAATCATAGATATTACACAGCAACTTCTACGAACAAAAAAACCCAAAACAATACAAGTTTTAACATAACTATTCTATTTTTACTAAAGTTAAATCAGTCCCTAAAGTTTTAAATCATGGTTGTTATAAGAAGATATGAGATGTGTACCTGTGTAGTTACTGAGTCCTGCTGATCCGCAGTACCTGCCAGCTGGACACTGAGTGCAGTCATTCTCAGCGTCGGCCCCAGTGGTTGACAAGAACGTTCCTGCTGGACATGGCACAGGGGTTCCCGTACCCTGTGGACAATAATGGCCTTCAGGACATATATCACCGTATGACAGACCGGTAGGGTTCTGGAGTATAGCATCATTGCTGCAGTAATGGCCAGCATCACACAAGCCTGTTGGCTCAGTAAGTCCTGTAAAAAGAGATTTTAAGAAGTCTTAAAATTAATGGTATCTTCTATGCATAAAAAATATTTTAAACACCCCTTCTTCCTCTTTCTCCTTCAAGATCAATGCTTTTCCTGAACATGGATAATCTGACAAATAAATTAGAAATAAACGCAAAGATATAAGCACATAGACAAACAGACAAGACCAGCTGTATCTATTGTACTTATAAAATTACATATTTTAGTATTCATTAACAACCTCTGTAAAATAATCTACAGGCACATGATCATATTTAATACAGCACAAAACCCTTCCCACTAATGTCAGCATATCTAGAAAGCCAAGAGCTGCCCCTCGCCCCCTGGCTCAAAAGGCAGAATAAAACCTTCCTGCATGACAGAAACATGCATACAATTCCATTACTTTAAACACTAAGGGACCTGACCTTTGAGGTAGGGACTTGGGCTTGCACGCGAACATCCGCTTGATGTGCTGACATTTTGCACATTATTTTAAAACCTTAAAGCATAATAAAGTATAGCCGGACACAAATGTACATATATACAGGATTCCTTACCTATGAACTCTAAGGGACCTTGACCTTGTGGTAGGGATGTGGGTCATGCACGACACGTCGCCTTGATATGCTAGACATTTGTGCCAAATTATTTTAAAATCCTTCAAGGCATGACAAAGTTACAGTCCGGACACGAATGTGTGCATATATGCTTATATAGAGGAACCATTACCTTCAAACCTAAGTGACCTTGACCTTTGAGCTGGACTGGGTCTGCACGCGACACGTCGTCTTGAGTGCTAGACATTTGTGCCAAGTTATTTTAAAACCTTCAATGCATGACAAAGTTACAGTCCGGACACAAATGTGTGCATTGCATATGGAGGAATCCATTCCTTCAAACCAAGTTGACCTTGACCTTTGAGGTAGGGATGTGGGTCTTGCACGCGACACGTCGTCTTGATGTGCTAGACATGTGTGCCTAGTTATTTTAAAACCTTCAATGCATGACAAAGTTACAGTCCGGACAGAATGTGTGCTATATAGAGGATTCCATAACCTTCATACCCAAGTGTGACCTTCACCTTTGAGGTAGGGATGTGGGTCTTGCGGGGGCGCGGCGTCTTGATGTGCTAGACATGTGTGCCTAGTTATTTTAAAATCCTTCAATGCATGACAAAGTACAGTCCGGACACGAATTTGTAAGTGGGGACGGCAGACGGGCGGAGGGGGGGCGGACAGACGGGGGGGGGGTCAGACGGTGCAATTTTAATATGCCACCCTTTGGGGGCATAAAAATCCCTTCCATGATGTCTTCAGGTAGAAATGAACCAAGGGGCATATTATATCTGGCAGCACCTCTACAGTCACTTAACCAATATGAGAAACCAGAGACTATGATCTGCTAAAACCTTCTAAAACTGCAGAAAACCTTCCAAAACTGCAGAAAACCTTCTAAAACTGCAGAAAACCTTCTAAAACTGTAGAAATTAGTTTGGTCAACCAAATCTTCTTTGAAATTCAAATCAGACCAATAAGAATTCTTAATAAGATCTAAATTAAAAACAATTTTATCTGGCAGACCTATTACATTAAAGCCAATGTACCACTGGTGAGAGTGCAGGTAAAGGAGCTCTATTCTTACCTGTTGATGAGCAGTAAGATCCTGCATCACATGGTGTGCAGTCGGTGACATTCTGTAGCCCTGTACTGTTAGAGTATGTCCCTGCTGGGCATGGTGTTTCAATACTAGAGCCCTCAGGGCAGTAGGAACCAGCAGGACAAATGTATCCATTGATATCATTGGTTGGTGTTAGCCAGCTTGAACCAGTCAAGCATACATACCCTGCGCTGCAAAGACCTGTTGGAACTGACAGTCCTGAAAATACATGCAATTTTTTGTATGTAAATTGTGTTTACAGATCATCCCCAATTTCAAATATTGGTAAAATGTAAATAATTTGATAACCACTAATTTCATGCAACTGTCTCAACTCTCTTGATAATGAGAGAAAAGTTCTTCTAGGAAATCACTGAGTACATGATTACCAAAGCAAACACCTGTGAAACAAACAGTTCATGTAACTTTCCTTTTACCTTTGCCTTTTCATTCTAGCATATCAAATAGGCATTTCCGCTGACGGTTATTCCGATCTGAACCGCACTGCATGCTCATTACAGAAACTATTATTCCAGCTTTTGTATTGATCTTATTGCTATTAAGTAACAAGGTTGTAGTTGCTGCTTTTTGAGATGTGACTTTACCAAAATTATATGTGACAAAGAGTATTTTTAGACTTCTCTACCTGTACTTCCACAATATTCTCCGGCTGAACAATTCTGACATTCAGCTTCGGTCTGAAGTCCGGTCTGATTGTTGAATGTTCCAGCAGGGCATGGGTAATCGCCAGAGGAACTGGTGTTAACGAGACAGTAGAATCCAGTTGGACAATCGGTGGGTGTGATGGTACCTGTTGCTGAACCGAGGGTAGCTGTAGCCTCCACAGAATCACAATACCTGACGAGATATAAACAAGCCTGAACGTCTTGTAAACAGGAAATGGTTATCAATATAAACTTTAAAGCTTACTGATTATGATTAAAATAACAAGGCTACACCAGCATGATTTGTTTGTAGACTGGTTATGGTTAAATAGCTTAACAAACATGATCGCTCTATCACTGCAGATATATTTCATCAACAACACACATTGTGAAGGTCATACCAAAGAACAAAAACCGACAGCACGCTCGACTATTCGAAAGCTTGTTGGTAAAATGGGGTTTTTGTCTAAGAACAGGAGTATTGTGTAATTGTCTATAAGAATTAAGGTCAAAGATATAAAACTTGTTCAAAGACCTTTGTAAATGTACATTGCATTAAAGGCCATACTCTGGATTCTGCAAGCCAACTGGAGGGAGGATGGGGGATAATTTCAAAGAAAACATGACCTTGTATATTTGATCATGAATAATTTTGTAACTTTTCAAAATGATATGTTAGAATTAAAAAAGCATGACCGCTTCATGCTGCATAATTATTCTAGACATTTCAAAAGAAAGCCATTTTGAGTATTTCCATTTTAGTCTGGAAAAACTGTGACAAAATTCTAAGTTAAAAAGGGCATAAATATGTCAAAAATCAAAAACATTGGTGAAGATGTTGACAGTAAATACGTTCGATAGTATTCTATCTTTAACAAAACATTCAAAATTAAAAAGGGACACAAATCTATCAAAAATCAAAACAGAGTTATGGGGATTGTTTCATCAGGTGTAGATGTTGATGGTAAACATATATTTTGAGTTTCAAGTCAATACTTTATATAGTATTCAAGATACTTGAATTTACAAAAAGGGGGGGGGGGGGGGGGGGGGGGGGGGGGGGGGGGGGGGGGAATACCAAAACTTCTAAGTTAAAAAGGGGCATAAATCTGTCAAATCAAAACAGAGTATGGGAATTGTTTCCTCAGGTGTATAATGTTGATGGTAGACACATACTTTGAGTTTCAAGTCAGGGGGGGGATACCTTATATAGTATTCAAGATATTTGAATTTACAAAAAAAGGGGGGGGGGGGGGTTTTTTTTTTTTTTTTTTTTTTTTTTTTTTTTTTTTTTTTTTTTTTTTTTTTTTTTTAAATACCAAAACTTCTAAGTTAAAAAGGGGCATAAATCTGTCAAAACTCAAAACAGAGTTATGGGATTGTTTCCTCAGGTGTATATGTTGATGGTAGACACATACTTTGAGTTTCAAGTCAATACCTTTGATAGTATTCAAGATATTTGAATTAAAAAAAAACTTTAACCAAAAATTCTAAGTTAAAAAGGGGCATCAATCTGTCAAAAACAAAACAGAGTTATGGGAATTGTTTCCTCAGGTGTAGATGTTGATGGTAGACACATACTTTGAGTTTCAAGTCAATACCTTTGATAGTATTCAAGATATTTGAATTTATAAAAAACTTTAACCAAAAATTCTAAGTTAAAAAGGGGCATAAATCTGTCAAAAATCAAAACAGAGTTATGGGGATTGTTTCCTCAGGTGAAGATGTTGATGGTAGACACATACTTTGAGTTTCAAGTCAATACCTTTGATAGTTTCAAGATATTTGAATTTAAAAAAACTTTAACCAAAATTTCTAAGTTAAAAAGGGGCATAAATCTGTCAAAAATCAAAACAGAGTTATGGGGATTGTTTCCTCAGGTGAAGATGTTGATGGTAAACATATAGTTTGAGTTTCAAGTCAATACCTTTGATAGTATTCAAGATATTTGACTTTATGAAAACTTTAACCAACGCAGACACGCGGGGGGGGGGGGGGGGGGGGGGGGGGGGGAGGGCGACGGGGGGGGGGCGAGTGCAATAGTCTCCTTATTCTTCGAATAGTCGAGCTAAAAAACATGACAGTGTTACATACTTCCCTACTGGGCAGTCATCACAAGACGTCTGTTGTAGGGCATCTTGATAGCTTCCAGATGGACATTCTAATGGCACTCCTGTTCCACCAGGGCAGTAATGGCCTGCAGGACATGTATAGTTGGTTGGCGTGGCCGAGCTCTGACCAGCTGGGCAGTAGAAACCAGGGTCGCAAGATCCAGTGATACCGGTGCTAGAACAATAAAAGCCAGGGGTGCACAGATCACAGTTAGCAAGGGCAGTATTCCCTGTACTGAAAGAGAATGAGCCTGGAGGACATGCAGTTGGTGTTGCTGATCCTGCCTCGCAGTAATGGTTGGCTGTACATTCCGTGTCATTTGGTGTGGTTGCTCCACTCAGACAATAGTAACCTGACAAAGTAAAAGAGTGGCACAACATAATAAGTAAAAATATTTGTAAGTTATAGTAGATCTAGAGCACTAGTTCATAAGAAGAAGATAGTGCTAGAATGTGTAAATAGTTAATACATGTATTGATGTAGTAATACCATGACTTCATAGTATATATTGATAGGATACTGTGATAGTGGCAGAAACAGTGAATAGTGGCAGTAAAAGTGACATTTATTTATAGCAAATTAAGATTTTAAAAAGAGATAGGGACAATGAAAATTGTTTATGTAAGAGCTAAGTCTAACAAATTCCTCTGATTTGTTTTTTAAATATATCCAATTTTTTTCTTAACTGTGAAAAGTGATAAATAATTTGTGGAATGTCTGAATAAACAGATACCCATTAACTGTACAAGTAGTATAACTTACCTGCATCACACTGACCCTCAGGGGCAGTCAATCCATACTGACTGCAGTAATACCCGCCATCACACGACACAGGGTAATTGGCTCCAAGCGGGCAGTATGTTCCGGGCCAACATTCTCCACCAGTATAGTTTCCTGCTGGGCAGGAACACATAGATGGATCTGTTGCATTGCCCGAGTCCACTGGTGTGGCCTGCCATGAGGTTCCTGTGCAGTACCATCCACCTGTGCAGTTACCACTTGCGTTTGCTAAGCCATCATCTGAAACACATTAAAAGACAATGGTAGAAAAAGTTGTGAATGCTGAGAACTGATTAAAAGCACCAGGTCCAAGAGATAATATGAGTCTTTAAAGTGTCAGGATACCATTAGATACTGAGAAAAGTTTACTTGGCTATTTAAGAGAAGATTGCATATAAATGTGTGTATTTATTTATATATAGATGACATATTTTCTGTATGTTAAAATTCAGAGTTGTAATTTAAGTTTAAAGTTACACAGTTTGCAAGCAAATGAAACATCAGCAATTAAGAGGTCGTTATCAGCAAAACAGACTGAACTAGTCTTCAGTCAAGCTAAAATAGAAACCAATGAATGTCTATATACAGGCATAATAACAGATTCACTTACATTCACAATATAAGCCAGCAGGGCAGTCCAGACAATCTGAGATATCATCCATGCCTTCCACAGGGTTATAGTATCCTTTGGAGCATGGGTATTGTGTGGAGTGTGTGGTGCCAGATGGACAGTAGTATCCCACAGGACATGGGTACAGCAGGTAGGAGGTTGTGTTCTCTGCACAATAATAACCAGCAGGACATGTGAGGCATGATGACTGGCCAGTTGAGTCACTGAAATTGAACAATCATTAAATATGTTGTATAGCTTTACATTTAATTGAATGCTCAAAGACTGGCTGGGCACTGATCACTCCAGAAATACATTTAAGCACTGATACATAATTGTATTTATTAAACCTGAAAGTTCCTACCAAGCAACAGACCGGAGATACCATAAAAGGTTTTTATTAGTCTATTAATTTAATGTTATTCTCAAACCTTAGAATTGGCTTGGGAGACGAGTTTTGACTTAAAAACAGCTACATTTTATTGTAAAGTACCTGTATGTTCCAGCGATGCAGGACAGTGGCGTGGTTGTACCTTCTGGACAGTAATAGCCCATTGGACACTCGTCTCCAACTCCACTATTGTTGACAGCACTTGATGGTGTTGCAATGTCTACTCCTAAAACAAAGTTAAGCATTTCATGCAAAATTTTGAACAAGTTTATACACACTTAAATATACATTTTGTACTGGTATACAGTAATAAATAGAAAAGAATACTAAAAATATGCGCACTTTTTTTATTTTTACCCCTTAAATCTTAAGCGCGATGACATCTGGAATGTATGTTCGAGTGATTCAATAAGCTACGGAGCTTTCTTCATAATCAAACTAAAATAAATTAGCATAAGCTAAGAGCTCTACATAGTGGTTAACAACTATCATCTTCAGTTTACCAGTTAATATAACCTCATACCTGATTCACAATAGTATCCAGCACTACAGTTTCCGGTTACAGCTGACTGGCCTGGCAGCTGACAGTATTTCCCGCCATCACATTGTGTACATTCGGACAGTTGAGCTATACCAGTCACAGGATTGTATGTCCCGGCTGGACATGGATTAATGTCAGCTCCGGTACCTTCCGGACAGTAATACCCAACTGGACAAGTCTCCGCATCATCACGATTGATGCAGAAGAATCCTGCTGGGCAGACGTAACAGGCGGCTGCTCCAGTGTGGTTGGTATAGGTTCCATTTGGACAGAACAGATGCTGGGTGGAACCCGTAGGACAGTATGAGCCTATAGGACAAATATCTCCAGTAACGCCATCTACTGGCGCATTATTTGTTGCTCCAAGTATGCAGTAGTAGCCTGTAATATTTGACAATTAATATTATTAATTCATTACAACAAAAGCAATAATGCATTGTAACATAGTAGTTAATTAAAATGCACTAAATGGCATATGTCTATAAATGTGCTTGATAGTAATCAATGGGGGCAGTATTGGACTGTTTTGGCTGTCATCATTGGTCAAATCTAAACAATGTCATTATATATCACCACAGTTATAACCCTTTACTTTGATGGCCGATGTGAAGTGCCCCTTTTTATGACATTCATTAATTTAAAACACTTAAAAAAAGTCAACATTTGGCAGATTTAAAGCGCCATACAGTAAAGCTGTTTTTAAAATGAATATCAGTCATTAAAAATATGAGAATTAAACAAAAAACACACACAAACCTTCAAGACAGTCTCCCGACACAGCAGATTGGCCTGTTGCATTGCAATAGCTGCCTGGGTCACAGTCTAAACATGCAGTTTCATTGGTCCTCTGAGTGAATGGCTGGTATGTGCCTGCTGGACAAGCAAACGGTTGGTGACTTGCTTCAGGACAATAGTAACCAGATGGACATTCATCGCCATATGCTGTTGCCACGGGACTTGCTTCTTCTGATGCATTACTACAGTAGTATCCTGGGAGACAGTTTCCAGATGGGGTCGTTAAACCGGGTGAGTCACAGTATTCTCCAGGTGGGCAGAATGTACAATCTGAGAGGGCTGTCAACTGAGCTGCTGACCCATACATTCCCTTTGGACAGTTTGTTGGTGTTGCTGATCCTATTTCACAGTAGGTACCTTGCTGGCACTCACTGGCATTTGGTGAACTTGACCCTAGTGGGCAGTAAAATCCAGCGAAACACTGACCAGTAGGTTCAAGTATATTGGCAGTTTCACAGTAATACCCTGGGTCACACTGAATACACTGGGTAACATTCTCCATTGATGTAGTGTTACTGTAAGTTCCTATAGGACAAGGGTTCTCACCTGCTGTTTGAGTACCTTCAGGGCAATAGAACCCAGCAGGACAATCTTTGGGAGTCACTACCCCATGGGAAGCCTCACCCACTCCACTCTGTTCCTCAACTATCGCTTCATTCTGGTCACAGTATTTGCCAGCTGCACAAGTAAGACATGATCCTTGTTCAGTGTTGGGTTGGTAGTATCCGGATGCACAAGGTGTTTCTACTGAACTTCCTTCTGGACATTCATGACCTGCTAAACAGTCATTACCAGTTGGCATTGGCTGAGTACTGCCAGCTGGACAAAACCAACCAACTGTACAGTTTCCGTTTGGCAAATCTCTCCCAGTGCCTGAACAATATTGTCCCCCTGTACATGGCAAACAGTTTGTAAGGTTCTCATTTGCAAATGAGTCACTGAAGGTACCCTCTGGGCATGGTGTTGCTGCTTGACTTGCTTCCTCACAGTAATGACCTTTTGGACAGATGTCTCCAAATGTCTCATTCACAGGATTTGGCATTGTTGAACTTCCACTACAGTAATATCCCGCCAAACACGGTCCTGTTACAGCCGAAAGTTCATCCGTTTCACAATAGTAACCACCGGTACAAGCTGTTGTTGTTGAAGATCCATTTGGACAGAATGTTCCAGCCAAACACTTCCCTCCAATACTTGTTGCTGGACAGTAACAGGATGATCCAGTGTCATTACCCAGAATGCTTGGTTTGTCTGTCCATGATCCAGCATAGCAGTACCAGCCACCAGCGCAATCTCCAGCAGGAGCTGATAAGCCATGTGATGGGCAGTACTGGCCGGCTGGACATATTGTACAACCTGCGTCACTCGTAGCCCTGGTGTTACCATTATATGTACCATTGTTACAGGCATATTGATGTGCAAATTCAGTTTTAGCTGGACAGTAGTATCCTGAAAATAAACCAAAATAATGATTTGTATAAAATTTAGTACATACATACATACATACATACATACATACATACATACCTACACATACATGAAAAGTTGTAAACTAATTAGTTTATTAAAACCCAAGTTCACCTTTATGTCATCAAATCTTGGAAGGTGTCAAGTAAGACATTTAAGTTTTTTTTCCAGCTATTGCCAAGATTTGTTCAATTTTAAAGCCAAAATCAAAAGCTCATATAACTGGAAGTAGGTCTCACCTTTATCAAAAATAATAAATAAGTAATTTCTCTGTGGTCAAATACACTGTCAGGATTTTTTCTTAAGCCAGAAGCTGCAATCTTTCACAGATATTCCTCACTCAATCTAAGATCCTCTTAAATGAATAAAAGATTCTTACCTCTAGGACATTCTGTGTTAGTTGTGCTTCCTGCTTCACAGTAATAACCTGCTGGACAATCTTTGCATGAAGACTGCTGTTCTACATCATTGAAGGTTCCAGCAGGGCAATCTTCAGGAACACTCGTACTGTTAAGGCAGAATTTTCCAATCGGACAAGGACCTCCAATGGCTGATGTATCAGGAGGACTTGAAGAGTTTGAACCTCCACTACAGTAAAATCCTTCAGTGCAGACACCAACTGGTTCAGTTAGGCCAGTGGCATCACAGTAGTAGCCTGGTGTACATTGCGTACACTCTGAAGAAGACCCTAGCAGTGTCTGATTACTGAAAGTACCAAGTGGACACGGTGTTGGTTCCTGTGTACCAGATTCACAGTAGTGACCGACTGGACATGGTCCGGCATCTCCTGCACTGGAGTTAGATGGTTGGTTCATGTCTGAACCAGATCTACAGTAGTATCCTGCATCACATGGGCCCTCCGAAGATGTCAAATTGGTAACGCTGCAATACTGGCCACCATCACATGGAGTGCACTCTGACTCTTGAGACATACCTGCACTTGCTCCATAGGTACCACGCGGACACACCTGCCATACAGTCCCAGTCCCAGCTGGACAGTAGAATCCTTGTGGACAGTCTACATTGTTTATACCATCAATACAGTATTTACCGGCTGTACAAGTAAAACATTCGTCTTGTGCAGAAATAGTGTTAAACTCTCCAGGTGGGCACTGCAAAGGATCTGGCCCTGTACCAACTGGACAATAATAACCTGGCCCACATATATCACCTGTAACACCATCGTCTGGACGGCTCTTTTCAGCATTACTTTTACAGTAATACCCATCACTACAGTTCCCTGTTGGTGCTGCTTGTCCAGCACTTGAGCAGTACATTCCTGGGTCACAGTCTGTGCAGTTTGCCTCTGATCCTACAGCTGTGCTAGGATTGTAGGTTCCTTTTGGACAATCCGTGGTGAAACTGGAACCAGAAACACAATAAGCTCCTGCTGGACATATATCTCCAGTTACTCCATCTGTAGGATTTTCAACTATTGCGCTGACTATGCAGTAATACCCAGCAGCACAAAGCCCTGTGGGAGCTGACAGACCCTCTGTTGCACAGTATGAACCTGCCGTACATGGTGTGCAATCAGACTCTTGGTCTTGATTGGTATTAGGGTTAAAGGTTCCATTCGGACACGGATATTCTATTGCAAACTTTGTTCCAACTGGACAGTAATACCCAGTTGGACAGTCTTCTGGATTCTGAACACCATGTGAACAGACGGTCGAATTCTGTACGGTACCATCGCAGTAATAACCTACTGGACATGCTTTACATGAGGTCTGAAAACAAGTTTTAAAAAATCGGTTAAATATATACATGTTTTAATATAAAAGACATTTATGAGATTTCTTTTGCTCTCCTAAATCCATAAATGTAACAGTACAAAAACCTGTTTAACACAGATCTACATGACCAGCGAATAATCTACATACATGTAGAACAAAATCTATTTGGGTTATTCTGCAATAAACCGACCTTGAACGATGCTGCATGCGCATTGTGTTTAGCTGTTCAATTTACCTGACGTATAGAGGATCGTACATGAAATACTGTGGATGACTTGGGGCAAAACGGGGGGATCCGTTGGATGTCACAGGTCCAGTTAACTTGATTAATGTTACGACACCATTTACACTGATTTTATTTACTGTTTTGTTGTTATTGTTTTTGTTTACACAGTGACGTCATTAGTCAAGGGAAACTGTGACGTCATTTATCTATACATGTAACTAATATGTTTCGTAACTTGAATCGTTATTGCGTACCCTGAAAATTCGAACCACTTCTATTAATGAAATTCCTGTTACATTTACTTGAAAATTAGATTATTAAAGTTTTTGATGAAAAAACTTAAACACCGCGTATACATCTTTCATGAATGAAAGTCACACTGAAATAGCATCTTTATAGTGTTTGCGGGAGGTAACTTCAACGGCAAAATCTAGGTGCATAAATAAGTGTTGTTTCAAATAAGTCGTGTTAGAATCAAAATAATAAATATCCAAGTTTGGTTTATGGTAGAATAACCCTCGTTTGTCGTTCTTATGCGTAATAATATATCACTCAGGCCTGCGGCCTTCGTGATATATTTTTGCGCATAAAAACGACAAACTCGGGTTATTCTACGATAAACCAAACATGGATACATATTATTTCTTTAATCAACTGCTGCCATATTAGATTACATCAGAAAACCACTTCTTTGGGGTTTAAGTGCTCATACAAGTGCACAAAGAACAGTCTCTGTTTTTGATATACAATTTTTTTTATGTATCTAAACTATTGTTTTAGTATGATAACATAAATATCACATTTTATATTAATAAGCAGTGTGCTTATTGTCTGTGTAAGGATGACAATTGTGACCTAAGCTACTCGAAGCAATTAGCTATCTATACTAAAACTGTTGTTAACAGCTGTTACAGCTCCAGATGCCTGTATAAAAGCTCTATACAATACCTGTCCAAACAAGTCCTGGTACTCCCCAGACGGACATGCCACTTCCTCGGAACTTCCTGCTGGACACGCGTGTCCTGGTGTGCACTCATATGCTGAAGGTCTTCGTGCTGTTTGTCCGGCTGGACAGTAGTAACCAGTACCACAGGTTCCCGTTGGTGCATCCAGACCAGCAGAATTACAGTAATAACCTGAAATTGTTTGTGCATATTAATACAATGTGAACTGCAACTTGTGTAATTTTCATATGACTAAATAATGTGAAATAAGATTCTTTAGTTATCAAATTGGAAAATTTGCAAAAACAGCAAACATTAAATCATTGCAAACATTACCCTATTTACAGTATTTTATCCATAACAAACTGAAAATGACTTTCGGAAAATAAATTAACTCCTGTATTTTCTAGCATGCAGCTTGGCAGTTTTTGCTTTTTTCATCTCCCTATGACTGACTTAACACGACGACTTGCTGAACTGGCATGTAGTATGTCACCATTAAAACAATACGCTATCTCCATTAAAACAATACGCTATCAATTATCATTGAAAGACAATATTGAAATAACACTTGCCAAAAGAACCTTAGTCATGTGTTTAATTTCATAAAAGATGTAAAATCTCATCTCAAAGATTCAAAAGTTTCACATGTACATGATAAAAACAAGATATTATACCTGGAGTACAAAGTTCACAGTCTGTAGATGCAGAGTTTCCTGTAGTGTTGCTATAGTAACCTGCAGAACATGCTTGCGGTGTGGTTGTTCCATTCGGACAGTAATGACCAGCTGGACATATGTTACCTGTTGTGCCATCTGTTGGGTTTGGTACAGAAGCACTAGCTGTGCAGTAGAAGCCACCATAACATTCACCAGTTTCAGTACCCAGACCATCAGTTTCACAGTAATGGCCTAAAAGGCAACAATCAAAAAGTAACAATCTTATAACACTAGTGGATGAATAATATCTGATAATTTTAGTTCTATTGTAATTAACATTTGTTTACAGATTATAAAATAAAGGATATAGATTTCTGTCTCTAATCGGAAATAGAAACAACCAAATGTGTAGTAGCATATTGATTAGAAAAAGAAATATCTAAAGCACTGAACAGTATGTGATTAAACATAAAAAAAAAAAATTTCGGTTCTAGTTTGAAAATATATCCAATGAACTTGACCCCTTCCCCCAATTAATTATATCTTCAAGACAAGTTACCTCCAGTGCATGGTGTTGGAGAGCTCGAACCAGCTGCACAGAAAGTGCCGGCTTGACATTCTCCTCCTGTTTGGTTATTCGGACAGAAGCAGTCTGGTGCAGAGTAATTTCCAATTTCTGTCGGCTGACTCGACCAAGCTCCTAATACACAGTAAAATCCCAGATCACAAAGTCCAGATGTTGAAGACAAACCGGTACTGCCGCAGTATTCACCCGCTGGGCAAGGGAGACAATCATCAATGGTTGTTTTGCCTGTGACTGGGTTGTAATAGCCAAGGTCACATGGATACTGGGTGTCAAACAGTGTACCATTTGGACAATAATGTCCAGCTGGACAAGGGTTGCTGGAAAAATCTGTTGAGTTGACTGGGCAGAAGTAGCCCTCAGGACACTGAGTGCAAGCAGATGCACCTGTACTGGAGCTATAAAACAAGATGAGTTTTTTCTTTAGCCAAAACAATCTACCACAGACACAACAATACATATATATAACCATTTATCATAGGCACAACAACACTGGAACAAAATAGAGATATTAGTAAATTTTATGATCAGTTATGCTTCCTAGCATTCCCAGACTGTAATGATGTTGACAGGTAGGGTACTATGCCAAAATCAACATATATTTACTTTCTCTGTTTATATACACTTAAATATGTCAGTGAAAGGGGGAAACGTTGCTTCAATACTTTCCTGTTTATATCTTTAACGGCCCATAGGCCTGAAAGTGCAAAAGAAAGAAAACAGCTTGTCAATGAAAATTGTATAAATCAAAATGCTTTATGAAAGCAAAACGTTACAAACCTGAAAGTTCCGGCTTCACAACCAAGTGGATGGCTAGTCCCAACTGGACAATAATAGCCAATGGGGCATGGACCTCCAGTAGAGTCAGTTGTTGGGTTGTTTGGTACATCAGCTCCTTCTAGGCAATAGAATCCTGCATTGCAGTCGCCAGTAGGTTCGCTTAAACCGCTGGAACCACAATATTTTCCGAAGTCACATGGTGTACACTGGGAAGTAAGTGTAAGTCCAGTAGTGTTACTGTAAGTCCCTGCTGGGCAGGCTGCTGGGTTTACCGTACCTGCTTGGCAGTAGGAGCCAGCTGGGCACACACCAGCAGAGCCAACAGCACTGGATGGTGTTGCAGAGTCTGAACCAGAAGTGCAGAAATATCCAGCATTGCAGGTGCCAGCCACAGAAGTTAAGCCTGGTATATCACAGTATGATCCTCCTGTACATTGCGTGCAGTCTGATTCAGATGCTAAATTTGTGGATCCACCGTAAGTTCCGGCTGGGCACATATCGGTTACATTTCCTGTACCGGATGGACAATAATAGCCGGCTGGACAGTCAATCAGATTAAGACCGTCCACACAGTAATATCCGGCTGTACAGTTTATACATACAGATGCCTGTGTTGTTGCCATAAATGTTCCAACTGGACACTGTATGGGCACATCAGTACCTGTTGGACAATAGTGACCTACAGTACAAACATTCCCTGTAGTTCCGTCATTCGGTGTCGCTGTTGTAGCACCTGAGTCACAGTAGTAACCAGCATCACATGGTCCGGTTGGTTCAATAAGTCCAGTTGTTTCACAGTAGTATCCACCTCTGCAAGCAGGGCACTGTCCTGAGCTGGTGAGGCCAGTACTGTTAGACATAGTTCCAATAGGACATGAGCTTGGAACAGTTGTTCCAGTACCACAATATTTTCCTTCAGGACAAGCTTGTCCAGTGACTCCATCAGTTGGTTCTGGGACAGAGGCACCACTCATACACCAATAACCAGCAGTACAATCTCCTACAAACAAGACATCAAGTTTCACCCTAAACTTTACCGCAATCATTTAGTTACTTTAGTGATTAACCTACAGACACGCTTAAAAGCATTAAATTTGTGTAAGTTAGTTATTTAAAAATATGATCATGTAACATTACATACTTTACAATGTGGTTATACCCACAATTATACAACCGTGAATATATCTTGTTCCAAGTCTCCCCACATAGATTTGCCCAAATATTAATATATACATTTAAATGACCTTAAAAAATGCATGGATTATACAATGTACTTCAGCCAACTACAAAAAATGTAGACACTATGTGCATGCAGTAAATGCATTAACATATTCAAAAAAGGACTATTCATATCTTTAAGAATTTTTCTTAAAAATATATGCACAAATACAATTTCTCTTCAAACTCAAGTGATTCAGTTATATGCATATACTTGTACTTATTTTTTAATTGCAGAAAGACTAACCAAAAACATAGACTTGAGACAGATGGGGCCATTGTAGACCTACAGGGTATTCAGGCTCAGCAAAATAGATAGTGTTGTAGTGGTCATTAAAATCAATGGACAGAAGGGCCCATTTTAGACATTTAGGGTACGCAGGATGTGTTATACCTGTTGTAGTGGTCATTAAAATCAACAGAAGGCCCTTATTAGGGTACGCAGGAGGTACCGTGTAGTGGTTTAAAACAGGGGGGGATGGACAGAAGGGCCCATTTTAGACATTTAGGGTACGCAGGAGTGTACCTGTGTAGTGGCAAAACAATGGACAGAAGGGCCCTTTTGACATTTAGGTACGAGGAGTTCCTTTTTTGGTTTTCCTTAGGCATTAAACAATGGACAAAGGGCCCATTTTGCATTTAGGTCGATTTATACCTGTTGTAGCGGTCATTCCAACACTTCCGCAGTATTTTCCGGCATCACAAGCTGTACATTGATCTGAAGACTCAAGCTGGGTACTTGTACCATACGTTCCTTTAGGACAGCCATGCTGGGTGGAGAACTCGGTACCATTCAGACAATAGTAACCAAGCGGGCATATATAGGATGTGTAATCAGTGATTGGCGCATTGGCAACACTGCAATAGTAACCTGTAAAATAATCAAAATCAAGTCTCACAGAAAAAAACAACATAGAGGCAACATAGAGATAATCATAAATATAGAACCAGTAACAAAGATAGATAATTTTTCAAAGGACTGTAAATTCAGTTTTTGTCATGAGGCGTTTCCTTTTTACTGGGTTATAGAAAGAAACGTAACTTACCAGATGGGCAAGTTTTGCAGGAAGACTGTCCAGTTTCGTCTTGATAATATCCAGATTCACAGTAGACTCCAACATGATTACCACCAGCACAATAATGTCCTGCGGGGCATGGCATTTCAGTGCTCGAACTGGAACCGGTTGGGCAATAACTTCCTGGAATACACATTGTCTTGAAAGGTAGCTCATTAAAAAACACTTACTATGCTATTCAAATAAGAAATTTCAAACAAATAATTCCACATCTTCTTGAAAGCTAGTCCATTAATATGCTTTTGCAACGCAAATAATATGCAACGCAAATGATATGTTGCAAACGATTATATACACATCTTGAAAAGTAGCTCATTAAAATGTATGCAATATGCTACACAAAGAAGTTTCAAACATAATATTCCTTAATCATGTGTGTCCATCACAAAATAATCCATTCACCATCATACAAACTCTTGAAAACAACATATAGCAACAGTGTTTAGATCTGGTACACTTTCTGACAAGGTGCTTTAAGTCTAATTCCAATAACATAATGTAAAGAAACTGCTTTGCTCTAAAAGTGGATCTTGTTGTGGCTTGCATGCAACAAACTGTCTAACTGAACATCTTTCACCTATCATTTCACACAATTACTCTATGGATATTGAAATATGAAACAGGTTTGTTGAACATTTCTATTACATGATGATTGATATAATAATCAACTCTATATTTTTTTTTTGTCATTCCTTCATCAGACAGAGATCATATATACTTAAAGCACCATAGTGTTATACAATCATTTAAGCATATAAAAGATCATACCTGGAGCACAAGGTCCATTTGGTGTTGTCAGACCTTGATCTTGACAATAGTAACCTTGCGTGCAATTATCACAGTCGCCAGCTACTTGGTTTCCAGTTGTGTTGGAAAATGTTCCTGCCGGACACTTTGCAGGATTACTAGTAGATCCAGATCCTAATAACACACAAGGTACAAACTGAAGAAATTATTACCATTTTATTTTATGTTCTTCGGTGGTTCATCGAAATATAATGGTGGATTATATTCTGATAAACTCACTGTCCACCAAATGGCAATTATCAAAATTTTCTACTGGGATTAACATCAAAATGTATACCAAGCTTAATGAATGCCGGAAACCATATGAAGATGACATCATTAAAATGTCATGTTTGCTATGCTTTCTGAGGACATTTCCAATGATTTTGGACATATTATTGAAATAAACTCAACAGATTTAGAGTCTGAGATATGAAATAACAGAAAAATTGTTGGTATCGATGTTATATCACGATCATTTCACTTGTGAACACCTGCGCCACTTGTGAAAATATTACTTTTGGTACTTTTTCAGTGAAATTATAACGTGATATTACACCAAAACCAACAATTATCCTCTATCTATAGATACCCAGTCTATGCAATAATAAACATCTAGAACATATCAGTTTGACTTGATATTAAAAGACAATTTCTAAGAATTTTTTACTAACTTTTAATTTCAAGTCAAATTTCATCACAACTCAGTCCGATTTTATATTCAGTAGCCTATTTAAATTAACTACAAGTACTGACTACAGTTTACCTGTTTGAGAATGTTTATAGAATATTTGTCTTTCAGGAAGTTGATTTATTGACCTGGGAAAAGGGATATAGACAAAGACCTTAGTCAGAAGTTTTCGCTTTTCCCAAGTTATATAGCCCTTATATTATGAACCTCTCCTTAAATTTAAGACAACTGTTAAGCTATTAAATCCAACAATCTGAAATTCCTTTATTTTAAGGCTTCTTTCTTTAACTGGGAAGTAACAGCTATTTCTTGAATAGGACTTTCTCCCACTTGCCAAATTGTGACCAATCATTATTCAGTTTATGGATTATGTTTGCTTGACAGTATTCAACAGACACAACAAACTTGATTCGGCTATGAGAAACTCCTGAACGAAAATAGTATTATTAAGTAACAATTATCATTCAACTGCGAAATTGTTTAAGTAAACTGTCACACTGGATATCTGATACATACTCCACAAAAACTTGCCAGTCGAATAAGCCTATCATTTTTACAATAGTTTCTAAGCGCTCTTCTAAGTGCATAAAAGTTAGTTTGATTTCAGGAGATAAGAATGTTGACTACAGTCAGGTATGTAGAAAAAGTCCATCTTACTTACCGCAGTACCGACCCTCCGGACAAACATTACCCATAATGCCATCTGTAGGATCACCACGATCAGAACCCGCATTACAGAAGTATCCTTGGTCACATGGTCCACTTACGACAGATAAACCTAAAAATAAAACAGGCATTATCTATTCTGTTTCTATTTGGTAACTTCTTTATACTTTATTTAGAACTCCTTCGACCCAAGGCTTCTGTGAACAATCTCAAATTTTATCACAATGCTACTTCAAGCACAAATAAGCAGCCAACACTTTTCTCCAACAAGAAGGACATTAACGATACCATGCTTCTTTAAAGTGACATTATGCTCATCTTACTGCACGTAGTGTATTTTTGGTGACAGTTTTATAAAAGCAATTTTTGGTTGCTGTGTATTTAAATGTGTTAAACCAGGATTCATTATATTAACGTATATACGATCCCTGGTTAAACTAATGCTAATGCAGAATTAGTATTTGAAGTTGGTGCTTTAGAAATAAAAAAATGGACTAATTAAATAATAATTCTTTCCTTGGCAGTGATGTTATTTGTGTTGTTCAGCAGTGGAAGGGAAGCAACCTTTATTCATAGTGACCTCCCTTGTGTTGTTGGCAGAGTTTTTTGCAGCAGAAGGGAAGCAACTCCTGCCTGCAGTTTTTTTTCTCTTTAAATTGACTCTCCCAGTCAAAAATAGGAAAAGTAATATTTGGAAAGGTATTATTTATTTTGTACTGGTAGCAGGAAGAGTTTGGTGTATTGGGTTAAAAGCTTTTATTTCCTCTACTCTTTTTACACATACTTATTTCAGCTGGATTTTTACTTGAAAAACAAGTGCATAATGTCACTTTAATGACCCCATCATTCAAAGAAGATCACAGACTTGCCATCCTAAGATGTTACACAAGTTGCATACACAGATTTCCCTATGATATGACCTGGTGTCAAGACTCATTCTTACACAGTTTCATGAAGACATAGCCATTACTTTGATACCAACATTAATTGTTTATAGAGGTAAAGCTCTTTACTGGGTCTGAAGATTCAATTTTTGTTCAATCCCTAAAATGTCTGTTAAACAATGGCTTGAAACTGCAATATTAGCTAGTATACCTGTGCCAGCGCAGTAATTGCCTTCAGTACAATCCGTCTCATTACAGGATCCTGTAGGACAGAAGTGTCCTGCTGAGCAAGTGTCTCCTGTAACACCATCTGTCGGTGTGGAGCTCTCTGCTCCTTCTAAACAATAGTACCCTGGAAAATAATTGAAGCACATCTTTACAGTATTTCATCTCTTTACAGGTATAGTTTACGTACTACCATCATTCCGGTGGAGAACAAGTACTAGACACCAATCCTCTGTTAGAAACTGCGAACTTCCAAAAATAAAGAGATATGGTATTTAGCGGGCTCAAACCTGTAAAACTTTCCTATTTTTTATGAATTTACTAAGAACTATTACCTGCATCACAGTCTCCTACATAAGCAGACAGTCCAATGTTGTCACAGTATTTTCCACATGGGCAAGGGAGGCAGTCTGCTGACTGTGTTCCCATGGAGTCTCCTCGGTATGTTCCCAGTGGGCATGGATACTGTGTACTGCTATTGGTGCCCCCTGGGCAGTAGTAACCAGCTTGGCAGGGATAATCCTCGTAATGGGTTGTATTGTCTGGGCAGTAATATCCAGCGGGGCAAGAGAAACATGATGATTGCTGTGTTATGTTGTTGTATGTACCCGCCTCGCAGGGAATTGGTGATGATGTCCCAGATGGACAATAATGGCTGATGGGACATGGACCACCAACTGATGGATCTGAACCTTAAAAGCAAAGAAACAAAAACATTAACACCACCAGAATGTTTTAGCTTATTTTACAGAATTATCTCAAAAAAGGGAAACAGCTATAATTTCTGCTGATGGTTTACATTCATGAATGAATGTGTGGTGTAGTATCTTTCCCTTTAGAAATTTCTTGTAAAACAAGCAATTTTCATCTAAATGTACCTCAAGATTAGGATGTTTCTGTGCGCTTAGATACTGCACTTTCCTCTGCAAAGTTGAACGCTAATGCCATTTAACCTATATGCAAAAAAACCTGTTTATCTCAAATTAATAATATCAGTCATGTTGTTTCCTTGAAATTATCGCATAATACCTGATGGATTTGCTGCACCATTGCCCCAGTCACAATAGAATCCAGGATCACATGGGCCTGTTGGTGCTGTAAGATTCTGGGAACCGCAGTAATTTCCAGGTGTGCAGGTGGAACAATTGTCAGCAGACTCTCCATACTCTGTAGGTTTATATGTTTCAACAGGACAAGGCGTTGGATCCTCTGTTTGTGTGGGACAGTAGAATCCTGGCGGACAAGGACCTCCATCTCCTGTTGAGGTGCCTGATGTTGGAGTCCCAATACTAACACCTGAAGAAGGAATTTAAAACCATTACATGACAATTTGATTGTTACATCAAATATTATTTCACAAGACTTTGTTAAGATTTTTTAAACTAAATGTGTATGTGTTTTCTGCTCAATAAATATAAGGACAGCCTTTGTCTGAGTAAAGTGTGTGACAAATTTACACAGTATTTGCTAAAAGTCTTAAAATATCTTAAATGAACAGAAGTCTTAAAATTGCAAGAAAAACATACTTTCTGGCCTTACTAGATGTCATAGAACCAAAGGTTGTGGTAGTCACATGAATGTGTCGCATTAACAAATTTGTCAGTAATCCTTCCCCCCCCACCATACCTGATTTACAGTAGTAGCCAGCTTCACATATGCCTGTTCCAGTATTGTTCTTTGTGAAATCAAAATCAATGGCTGCGGGAGTGTCACAGTAATAACCTCCTAAACATTGTCGGCAGTCACTTAATTCATCCATACCTGTAAAGAAATACAGAATTTCTCATGAATTGTTAACCACATTTTCTAATTACACTCAATGACAGCTAGCTGGTGTCTTGACAGTTATGCCTGCCAAAATCAGACCCAAGGTATATTGAGATCTAGTCCACGATTTAGGGTAGTAAAGATTTAATTGAACATTTAACACTCTCTTGCAACATTAATCACTGGACTTTATGCCAAATTCCTGCTGCAGTAAGTGAGCGAAATCTAGGGCATCTGTTACAGGAAACTGAGAAGCAGGTATGAATATCCATGTAATTAATAAAGTAAAACCTGTCTTGTTTGACATCCTTGGTGAAAACTTTATCATGCTGATTAGAGAAGATAACTGTTCTGTACACATTTTGTGTTATGGGACAAAACGACTGAACATGGCTTTTTTTCTGTTAAAACAGGTACTGGATAAGATAGGCTAAAACCTGGTACCATATAAGATAGGTTAAAACCAGGTACCAGATAAGGCAGTGTAAACCAGGTACCAGATAAGGTGTCACCTGGGGTTAAAACCAGGTACCAGATAAAGTTAAAGTTAAAACCATGCAGGTACTGGATAAAACTTACAAGGTTACCAGTTACTAATATTTTGGGAAACTGACCATTCTCAAGTACAGTCGACTCTCATCATCTCGATTTTTTGGGGACCAAAGAAAATAAGTCGAGATAACGAAAAATCGAGATAACCCAAGTTGGATAAAATATGCTCGATAGGGGATGGGAGGGGGGTAAGGAAGATTATTGTTGATAGAAAGACGTTTGCTTCTTTCTACCATCTTATGATCTGTGTAATACACAGGTTGTGAAACGAACTAGCTCGTAGGTTTAAATCAACCAAATGTTCAATTCATCTGATTCATGTTGCCTTGCACCCCGGTGCCGAAAGATTGGATTTCCCCCAGGTCCTTCTCCAAAACTCTCAGCGTTTGCCGATCCAGATGTCCTCCCGGGTTGGTTACCGGGCCCTTCTCATGATTGCTCGACTGGCGCTCGGACAAGTTCATCACTCCCCCCCTCCGACATGACTCTTCCGTTGTTTTCATTATCAAGATGTTATCTGTCTAATGTGTATGTATTGAAGACACGATTTATAATTGAAAGAATCTTCATTTCTTGCTGTTTATAAATGCAAATAAATTTTGACATGATTCAATACAAATAACCCATTCCGCATATTAGATAATCTACACAGCTTACGTCGCAAACAAACAATTAATTAATTTTGGGTTGTTAACCGAATCACTGAGTGAATAGCTGCGCGTGGTGTTTTATGCACCTCTGACAGCAGACGACAATTGAGCATATACAATCGCGTGCAGCTTTTCACACCTTGTTTGGCAGGTGATAAATGTCAAATCGAGATATCGGATGTCAAAATAGAGGAAATTTCATAGTTGGGGATAAAAAATTTAGTCGAGATAACGAAAAAATCGAGATAAACAAATCGAGATATCCGTAGTTGATTTATATAGAACAAGAAGGGAAAAAATCGGGACCGAGAAAATCCAGTCGAGATATCGAAAAATAGAGATAACCGAAATCGAGATAACGGATGTGTACTGTAGTTATTAAACCTCAGATTCAACTTATTTTCTACATGTGTGTTTGTTTAGTTCTCAGTGCTGTGTTTACATGCATATTGTAATACCTATTGTCCTTAACTTTAACTTGCGTTAAAAGCATTGTTTTTATAAAGTGAATATTTAAGCCGCAGTGTTTGTCTTGTCTTATGCCTTTTCTCATATCATTCGGTAAGTCATGCTGTTGGGGAGTGCTGGGTTTTACAGTGATAAGGGATAACTTCACTTAACTTTGGTTTTATTTAACATTGAGTAAGCAACCATTGCCAACAATTCAACATACATTGTAGTATTAACTATTTGCGTTTCTAAATAAATGATATATGCTCACCCCTGTCTGGATTGTATGTTCCAATTGGACACTTCTCTTGTCCTGCCCATGACGTATTTCCTGGACAATAATGACCACGATCGCACTTGTGAACATTATCATCGCCATAACAGAAAAATCCAGGAGGACAATCGAAACATGCGGCACTGTTCGTAACATTCATATACGATCCTGCTGGACAAGCTAATGGGGCAGCTAAAATAGAGACACATCTTGTGATAGCTGTGTTGTAATAACATCTAAATACATGTACCATCAAATCATAAAACCTAGTACCACTGTCCAGTCTGCTGTGATATTCATTAACTGAACATGGAGATTAAAATAGGATATTGTGTCTTTTCCTTAAACTTACTAACTCAACTGATAAACTCAGAGAAAGTCTAAACAAAAGTACTTAAGAAGAAAAAGAAGAAGATTACCAGTTCCTTCAGGGCAATAGTGTCCTACTGTACAAACTTCACCAGTGATGCCACCATCTGCTGGTTTATCCGTGTAAGCCCCTTGAGTACAGTACCAGCCTGCAGCACATACCCCATTGGGGGCTGTTAAACCACCTCCGCTGCAGACCAGACCTCCATCACAAAGTGTACAGTTTTCCTCGTGACTGTTCCCGCTATAGTTTGAATATGTTCCATTAGGACAAGGATAATTTTGATACACTGCCGTCTGTTCAGGACAGTAGTAACCTGGTGGGCACAAATCCCCAAATGTTTCAGCGATTGGTGCTCTTGTACTTGAACCGTTCGAACAGTAGTGTCCTTCGTTACATTTCACATTTGGTGCAATCAAACCATCAGTCTCACAAGCCCAGCCAACCGTGCAAGAGTCACAATGTAATGTCTCATCGTATTCTCCCTCGTCTACTTGGAAGGTTCCTGGGGGGCAAGGTGTAGGATCTTCGCTCCTAAGAGGGCAATAGTAACCTTGCGGGCATATTGTCGTATCATTGTTGGCAATTCCACTACAGTAGTATCCTTGTGGGCAGTCAAGGCAGGTTTCTGATAATCTAGCAGGCTGGTAGGTACCTGGTGGACATGGTTCCTCTTTGTATGCACCAGCTCCCGAGTAATAACCCGCCTGACACCCATGCTGGGTTGGAACGCCGGCACCTCCAGTGCAATAGTAGCCTGCTGAGCACTCTTGTGTGGCGTTCACACTGCTTGAACCCGCACAAAAGAAGCCTGGGTCACAAGGTATGCAGTCAAATTGAGTTTTTGCGCCAGCATAGTTGCTATAGTAACCAACTTCACAGGGAGTTGGAGTTGCAGAACCAGGAGGGCAGTAACCACCAGCCGGGCACAATCCGCCAGTTAAACCATCAGGTGGAGCAGACGTATAAGCTTTTTCTCGACAATAAAATCCTGTAACACAATAAATGTTATATCAGCATGTGTTTCTTTCAAGTTATTGATAATAAGACTAATAACTTAAAGTATCAACTCATAAAATGTACATACATGTATGTAAACATGCTCAAAATTTTACAGAATTTAATATTACTGCAGAATGGAAATATTACAAAGGGAGATAAACATTACTGAATGTAATTTGAAGGAACTATCTATCTGAACTTCTATCAGTTAGAAGTCAAAGCTTTCCTCTTGATCAGTCAGGTAAAATAAATTCTGCCTAACCCCATATTGAATTTCAATACTGGACACAATGTTTTTGTAATAAATTTGAATTATTATCCAACAACTAGTTTATTATGGCCACAGCTAATTATGGTATTCATCCTCTAGAAAAATGGAATACAGGAGCAGTAGAATGTATAACAAGACAGCCATGATGGCCCTATATGGCTCACCTGTGTACCATTGCAAGTCTAACACACCACAAAAACATCCACAAACTCAAACATTGCTATGTACCCAAGATTGTTAAAAAAATGTCAATCACAGTTTTTGCTCATAAACTGTTTATGACAATGATTTTGTTTTTACTACAGGAACCTTTGACCCAAGATTTGTGAAATTATTCTGACAAAATTTGCCAATGATCTTTCATACAAAATATTTTTTACAGTTTTTCCTATATAGTCTATGTAAAACCTGTGAACCCCAGCTTGGGCCCAGTTTTGACCATAAGGTTCTGATGTGAACAAACTTTACAAAAGTTTTTCTTTTTCTTCCATGGCAACCAGAATTCTGTATGAAATGTTATTCTTTGAACAACTTGTTTGGTTGAATCTGGCCAAGTGGTTTTAGAGTGAATGTTTGAATGAAATTGTTGATGACACACAACACACAATGGACGGTCACAATTATAGCAGATTATGAGCACTTGGTCCTCAGGTGAGCTTAAAATGTAAAAATGCTTATAACTGTTTTTCTCTGACCAATCTTACTGTAACTTAAAGTGACATTATGCACATTTTTTAAAAGTAAAATTCCAGCTGAAATAGGTGTGTGTGGAAAGGATAGAGGAAATAATAACTTTAACCCAATGAAACAAACTTTTCCTGCTACCAGTATGAAATATAACTTTCCAAATATTACTTTTCCTATTTTGACTGGGAGAGTCAATTTAAGACATAAACAAATGCATGCAGGAGTTCCCTTCCACTGCTGAACAACACAAATAACACAAGGGAGATCACTGCCAAGGAAGGAATTATTATTTCATTAGTCCATTTTTTTAATTTCTAAAGCATTAACTTCAAATATTAATGCAGCATTATCATTAGTTTAACACATTTAAATGCACAGCAACCGAAAATTACTTTTATAAAACTGTCACCAAAAATATACTATGTGCAGTAAAATGAGCATAATGTCACTTTAATCCCTTGCATAACACCTTAATGCCCATAACTGAGAGGACATTGTTAACAAATGCGGCAAATATGTTCAGAAATCAAGTATGAGGCTTACCAGCTACTGAAAAGGCAGTTAGAATTTATTTCCATTAACAAAATCATGCAATGCATATGTTTGCTTACCAGCATCACAAACGTCTGTCGGGTAGGTCAAACCAATGCCATCACAGTAGTAGCCTCCAGGACAAGGTGTACAGTCTATGTCTCGTCGTAGGTTTGTGCTGTTGCCATAATGACCAAGCGGACATGGTTGATAGGCTGTACTCCCGGTTACACAGAAATACCCTGAGAAAAAGCATCAGAAATATACTAAATATAACAGTTTTAATGATTCAATCAGAATCTATTTCTTTTTTATGTTAACAAGTTGATGCTGTTAAAACTTTAAACAGTTCCAAAATTTCCCAAAATACGCCTGTCAGGGAGGCATAACCTAGTATCCGGCAGTTCATAGGTTTTTTAAAACCTGTTTAAACTATACAGGTGCAACGGCTAATTTCATCATTTTTCTGCCATAATCCAAAAGAGCCTCGAGTCATTTAGCTGGTTATCGAAAATGGTCTAGACATTATGTCCACAAATATTTTCACCAAGTTTGGTGATTATCGGATGAAAACTGTTTGATGTTAGAGAGAATAATTTGGCCAATTTCGGATAATAATAAGGGCCATAATCAAAAATTCCTTGGGCAATTTGGCTGGTTATCAAACTTAGCCTAGACATTATGCCCACAAATATTTTCAGCAAGTTTGGTGAAGATCAGATGAAATCTGTGAGACTTAGAGAGCGGACATGCAAACACAGCTCGCTCGCTGCAGGTGTTGCCATAATCTGTTCCTTTGCGCATATAAAAAGTTGTAATCAGTTGATGTATAAAATACACTGTGTAACACTCACCTCTCGGACAATCTTTGGGTGTTGCAAGACCCTCTTCGTCACAGTAAAATCCTGCAGTACATTCAGCGCAGTCAGAGAATGCTTCCTTCGCTGATCCATTACGGTAGAATCCAATTGGGCATGGGAAAGTATTCTGATCTCCTGTACCTCTTGGGCAGTAGTAACCACCTGGGCATTCCCCTGCAGGAGAGGTCAAACCCTCTGTATCACAATACCATCCTGCTGTGCACTGCTCGCATTCTGATACCTGCTGAAGTCCTAGTTGGTCACTGAATGTTCCAACTGGGCATGCTACTGGGAATGGGTTAACATCTCCTCTCGGGCAGTAGTAACCCTGACGACATGGGTCTGAGACTAAATCTGGCTGGTAAGACATTCCTCCTGGACATTCTGTTCCGGCTGGACAGATCAGATCAGAATCCATATAGGTTTTGGATGTGGCATTTTGGTTACAGTATCTACCAGGATCACAAGTGGTGCAGCTTGTTGCACTTGTGTCGGAATAGTTCCCCTTTTCACATACCAAAGCTGCCGTCATTGCAGTGGTTGGACAGTAGTACCCAGCCGTACAGTCATCACAGCTTGTCAAGTTCTCTCCACCTGTTGATGCCCTGAAGGATCCTCTGTTGTAGGAAATGAAAACATTTGTTTCAGCTGACAATCTTCAGGTATCATACAAGAGTTTTTCTGCCGTAATATTTAGTGGTTTTTTAAAGACTAAAATTCTGTTTTTAAAATTATCCTCTTTTAAGTCACCCTATTACATGTTTAACTTTCACAACAAATATTTATTTCTTCTTAAAAGACAATGAACATTTTATAATGTTTTGTGTCAGGCAGACGAATGAGAAGATGGATGGCAATGGTAAAATTATGAAGTCTCGCCTTCTTTGTATATACAGGTAGGAGAGAGTTATTGTTGTATTAGTAAATGCCTGCCTCAAACGTATTTTGGTCATTTTTTAGGGTAGGCAGTTTACTGTAAGCAGTTTACCAAACCATCGTTTCTGAGAAGAATCAGTACTAAAGCCCCTGAACCACAGAGTTGGATGGAGGAGAGTAAACATACATATATATATATATACTTACGCTGGACATACTGTAGGAGTTACTGAGCCCTGAGGACAGTAGTGTCCTGTAGTACACACCTTGCATTCCTCCCAGGCTACAGCCCCGACTTCAGACATGTAAGAGCCAGCATGACATGGGAACTCTGTGTCGTACCTTGTACCTGTAAAATATATTGAGGATAATTGTTGTTTTTGGTGTAATATCACGCTATAATTTCATCGAGTGGGTACCAAAACTGATATTTTCACGAGCGACGCAGCCATGAGTGAAAATAACTACTTTGGGTGTTCACAAGTGAAATTAACGTGATATTACACCAATACCAACAATTTTCCTAATTATTTTATGGTTCAAACTCTACTTTTATAGAGTTTGTTTCTGTAAAACATAGAAAAATCGCGGGAAACGTCATCAGAAAACATAGCACAAATGACGTCATTTTAATGTCATCGACACATGGCCTCCAGCATTAATTACACTAGGTATACTTTATGACGTAAATCCTGGTTAAAGATTGCAAAAACAGTGAAAATAAAAATGTTAATTCACTGTTTCAAAACTGTGGATTATTACTTTTATTTCACTGAGAAAACTCTATAATTCACTGGAAAACATAAAATAAAACAGATTCCTCTGATAACATGTAAATCCATCCGATCATTTTAACTGTTAAAAGTTTTATTTAGCAAGTACCTGACTGGGTATTTAGTGCTCATGAATGATACAGTAAATTTGTAAAAAATTCATGCAAGCGAAAATTACTGTTAAAACTTTGAAGTTTTTGAGCACATATCTACACTAGTTTTGCAGACTTTAATTTACACGCAAAACTTTAAGCACTGTCTAAGTCTTAATGGGGGTATAATTTTAGAAACAACCAAGAGCAACCTACTCTTAACAGTCCAAACATTTGATTCGGCTTTATTTTCCTGATTTCAATATAGCTTGAGATAAAATATTAAACTATGTGCCTATGCTTTAACATAAAAAGGTTTAGGTTTCGGGCCAGTTCGATTTATTATCAAATGCTTACCATCAGGACAATAGTGCCCTTGAGCACATAATCCAGATGTTGAATTAGACCCTTCCAGACAATAATATCCTCTTGGACAAGTAGTGCACTGCTCTACTTGGTAAAGATTGGTCAAGTTGGCGTACGTTCCTGCTGGACATGGGTATTGCGTTGGTGATCCTGTGCCTGTTGGACAGTAATAACCTTGTCCGCAAGCTTCCGGTGCTTTTTGCTGTCCTCCAGTTCCACCGGTACACGCAAATTTCTGAGGACAATCTTGACATTGTTCAACATGTGTAAGATTTGTGAAGTCAGTATATTTTCCCGCTGGACAGGCATATTCAGCCTGATTGTAGGCAGAGTTTCCACCAGGGCAGTAGTAACCTGGTGAGCAGGATGAGTCCGCTACAGAGAGACCAGTCTTTGTACATGCAAAACCTGCTAAACAGTTTTGACAATCAGAACTGTTGCTTTTTTCAATATCTGGATTATATGTGCCGGCAGGACAAGCAAGTGGTGAAGCTGTACCAGAGGGGCAATAGTAACCAGTAGGACAACTCTTGCAGTCACTTTCTGCTATTGAATTTTCAGCCTCAGTATATTTTCCAGCTGGACAAGCAGTAGGTGTTCCAGAGCCGACAGGACAGTATGAACCTTTTGGACATTTGTATGCATCTAAATCTGGGTTGTCAGTTCCCTCTGGGCAGTGTCTACCTGCCGGGCACTGTGTACATGCTGCACTAGTTGTTGCTCCGAGAATATTATTATATGTTCCTGCAGTACACGGATTGTCTTTATAGTCATCTGTCTCAACTGGACAGTAATGTCCTTTGTGACACAAAAGCTCGTTTGTTGGTTGACCAGCTGTTCCCGCTAGGCAATAAAATCCCTGAGTACATTGAATACATTCTGTTTCAGCCGCGTAGCCCCTAGCAGCTCCATATTTACCTGCTGGACATGGAGTCTCAGTCTTACCGTCAGTACAGTAGTAGCCTATAGAACAACTAGCAGTTGGTGGATCCTTCTGAGTACTGCCTTCAGGACAAGCATACCCTGCATCGCAAGCTGGACATGATGTGGAACCAGCTGCACTCCACGTACCTACTGGACAGATGACACGGTCTACAGCAGCATCAGCACATTTATAACCTGCTGGGCACTGTTGACACGCTATCAGTCCACCCAAACTGTAGAAACCAGAAGCACAATTACTGCCTTCAACATTATTATCGGGACATTCTTTTCCTGCTTCGCATTGTGTGCAATATTTGGCTCCAGCTAAAGAATAATATCCCCTCTCACACAGTATGACTTGATCATCAAAGATTGTTGGACATTCATACCCTGCCTGACAAACAGCACAAGCGGCACGTCCGCCCTCACTATATTCACCATCGGCACACACCGCCAATGTAGCACTGGTAGTGTGAGGGCATTCATAACCTGGTGGACACTCTGTACAATATGCTTGTCCTGCTACCGCGTAAGACCCTGCTGGACATATGTTTACAGTAGCATGGTTGACGTCTGGACACGCAGATCCCGCTGGGCACTCTGTGCAAGCAGTTTCTTTCCCATCTGCGAAATAACCCTCTAAACATGGGGCTCTGTCTGTACCATCTTTGTTCGGACATTGCCATCCTGGCTCACAATCGGTGCACATGGTCGAACCCATGTAAGCATACTGCCCAGCATCACAATCAACTGGAGTACCGGATGCAGTGGCACAGTACTTCCCAGCTGGACATATAGTACATGTCCCTGTTCCTGACGCTGCATAGTAGCCTGTAACACAAAAAATATGTAATTATTTTCACAACAATTTGGAACAGGAAAATGGTCAATTTTTTCAGTCACATGCACATACTGCGCAAGAAAACTGAACTTCCTTTCACTTAACATTTAGAGGGTTAAATGCAAACCAGTCAAAAGTCCTTTATTTCATATATATTTTATGACTGTATGACTTACTCCTTTTTATATCAGCATTTGTATACTAGCAAGTAAGGTTACCAGGTAAGCAATGTATTCTGTCTTTTAAATAACCAGCCAATGGATGAATAAAAATGGCCACTGAAAGTAGATGGTAGCTTAGTACAGGTGTATTTATCAGTATAAACATGGAAAAAGGGATACATCAGCATCGTCTGCTAAAGGCAGGTAGCTGCTTACTTGCGGTAACCACTAACGTTTGCTTAACTATACCTGTTCTGCAGGTTGATACTGTTCCGGTCGAGGAACATGACTGACCAGCCCCACAAGTTGAACATGCAGTCTGACCCTCGATGGAATATTCCCCGGTAGAACACAGAACAGGGGCAGCAGTTGTTGTGGCACATTCGTAACCAGCAGGACATATAGTGCATGATGTTTTCTTGGCGAGAGCATACTCTCCCGATGAACAGGCTACAGGTGCAAGACTGAAAACAGAAACTTTTGGTGTACTTTCACATACATATAATGTTAACAAGTATCTAGATTAACTAACAATCGTTCCTGGGTAGAACCAGTACTAGACTCCTATCCTCCATAAGAAACTGCCAAACTTTCTCACATGAAGAGACATGGTTTGCAGCATGACTCGGACCTATGACCATCAGTCTATGAGAGGTTACAATGATGTCAAGTCAGCAACTCTAACTACTTGACCATGGAGGCAGACCTAACAAGTATCTGAACATTTCACAATTTTAATCTTCTTTTATACGAAAAATGCTATATGTATATAACATACTCCAGATTTAAGGAACAAATTTAAATGGTCCCAAGAAGTATGTTCTATATGGAGGTTACTGTACTGTGAGACCTTTGTATGAACAAGGCCAACTTACTAAACTGAAGACTGGCATATATACCTTGGGTCTGGACATTCACTGCCTGGTGGACAATCAGTACAGCTAGTTTTTCCTGTTTGTCCATTAGTGTGCCTGCCGCTGGAACATGCTATTGGACTTGATGTGGTATATGGGCACATACTTCCTTTAGGACACACCGTGCAAGTACTCTCAGCCGACAAACTGTATTCCCCTGAGGAACACACTGTAGGGCTATCTGGGTCAGTTGTACATTCATACCCTGCTGGACACGCTGAACATGTAGCTGTACCCTAAATCAATGAAAACTTTGCATTATATTTCGACTTAAACCTGAACTGCTTGAGATGCTATTCACAGGGCGTTTAAGCTGCATCTATGTAACTGACCAAAAATATCTCTGCATGTACAACTAGCATAAAAACAGGGAGTCAAACATTTGTTTATACATTTTCACCTGTATATATGCTCAATGACTTTGTTCACAACAAAGGAAGATGGTTAATGTCATGTGACAGCAACTATACATAATTTTTATTGAATATGCTGCAAAAAACACTTCTAGATCTTCCTGACAGTTAAGTAGTAAAAGCAACACTAGATATGTAGCACACACAGTTTAACCTGTGTTCCATACAGTTGATGAAGGAGCCATTGGGCGTGTTTGCTGTATCAGAAACTGTCTTTTTCACAAGAAATACCAGACTAAACAGCCTCCTGCAGTAAATGGCTAGCATTTTATTTTGGTGTTGATTGCTTAACATAGGTTTAACTGTAAAGCTTTTGAAAATCTTTAGGTCTGTTTTAATAATAACGATTCTACAAGAAAATTATAAGAGTTGACAGCAAAATGTTGCAAGTCCTTCTTTATTTCCTATGATTTATGATATGTGACAGTTCTGCAGTCAGTACTTGAGTAATAGGTGTCAGATTAAAGACGAAACTTACTGAAAAGGTGTATTTGTATTTACCTCTGGACTGTAATATCCAGTATCACAGTTTGATGGTGCCTGTGATGGGTCTATACAGGACTGTCCTGTGGGACAGTTGGTGCATGAACTCGCCTGTGCAGGGGAATATGTACCGGTAGAACATATAGCTGGTGCTGAGGAGGTTGTTGCACAGGAATACCCGGCTGGGCAGGGTGTACATGAAGTCTGTAAAGCAGAACAATATTTTATAAATGTTACCTCCAGTACTACAAAGCAAAGACCTAAGTACACCACAATAACTATATTCTTTATTACCATGACCTTTATTTCTTACCTCAGAAATTCCCATAATAAGAACTACAAGCTAAAACTTATTCCTTTTTCCAAGGGTTTTTATCTTTACTTAGGGAAATCCTTTTTAGAAGTGGTACAATGTAGTTGACACTATAATCATAACCTACAGTATAATGCATTACAATGTTTTTAATGGAAAGTCATTATACCTGTATTGTATCATGTATGAATAAATGAGGTTACCTGCAAGGGAGCCTCAAATAATAAAAAAATAAAGCATTATATATCTGAAAGCCATTTTAAAAGAGTAGCATAAAAGTACTGTGGCAAGTGATTATGCCTGTGTCTCAACTGTAGATCATGATCAGCTTGTACATTCAAGCACACTGATCATGATCTCCACTGTTCGCTATATTAGCTAGTATGTTTTCAGGAAGTACTCCCTTTCAACAATTAACGGCAGTTCTACTATCCAAACTGAAAAATCAGCAAAACAATTTTAAAAGTTTAGCAAGGCATAGGTTTTGTAAGACTTACTGCTCCCTTTAAACTGTAGTATCCAGATGTACAAGCCACAGCATTAGTTGGATCATTGCACTGAGATCCAGCTGGACACTCTGTACAAGAGCTAGCTCCAGTCGAACTTGTGTAACCTAAAAGAAGAAAAGAGAGACTCATTCTATGAAAGAATTCACAGATATAAAGATGGATACAGTATTGTAATGTAGGCTCTACAAAATGATTTGTTCAGTCAATATTAAATTATAAGATATTAACTGCTTGTTTTGAGAAAATGGACACAAATATGGCATATCTGTACACATTTTTCCCTATATACTGGACCTTGTTCACTGACAGTGAAGCTGTGTAAAGTTTAGACCCTTATCTGCTTAACTTCTGAAGAAAGCATGCATGCTAATCTAACCACTGCACTTACTGGACAGCCAAAAACCATAGAGAAAATTGTATTTAAATATTGTATTTGTAACTGCATTGATATGTCAAGAAATATCATTTGGACTATAGTGCCGCAGTGAAGAACAGCTAAAACATATTAAGAGAGGACCTACCTGATGAACAGGATGTACAGGTTGATTCTCGCAGCAAGCTATAATATCCCGCTGCACAATCTGTCGGTGTAACGTAGTTTGTCCCGTCAAAACAATACTGCCCCGCTGGACACTGTGAGCATGCAGAGGCCATGGCGGCACTGTAATATCCATCTGGACATTGCTGAAATTTGAGAAAAATACTTCATGAAATATATATTGCAGTGTATTAGAACTAGGTACACAAGCTGATTTCTTTAATGCAGTGGTCATATGTCATTTAATAATTTATTGCGGTATAATTTGAAGCCTATGAAAGAAAAATTTATTAAATTGTACAAAACTATTAATCACTATATAGTATTACCTCACCCAAATAAAAATACAATCAAACCTGTGTACAAAGACCACTAACCAAAAGTAGCTTTTAGTAGTGATGAATAAGACTATGCCGTCTACCTCATTGTCTTTATTCACATGGTCATCTTTGTTTTAAGGTAGTCTTAAACACAGGTTTGACTATATTGATTAATGAACTTACTGAACAAGTGCTGACGCCAAGAGGGCTGAAATATCCCGCATCACAGTCTACAGCCGTTTCATTTTTATTTGGACACTCTTTACCAGCTGGACAATCGTCACATGATGATTGACCGGTTGAGGTTTGGTACTGTCCATCGGCACATATAACCTTACCAACAGTTGGGTCTGCACAAGAATATCCTGCTGGACAAGTGGTGCAAACGTTGTTTTCCACATAGGTTCCAGCCTGTAACAAAATACATTTGCATCTCATTTCACAAAATCTACAATAAATACATTTAACTAAACGAAAGTCAGCACAACTGTTAAATGATTTGTACCTTCAAACCCTTAGCAGGCCGCCAAAAATGAGTCTAGTTTTGTGAAAAGTATAGATAATAATTAACCTGCACATCATCACCGCCTCATCATGATCTACAGTGTCGCTTTTCAGTCCATCAATTTACAATATAGTACTGACCAAATTGAAACGCGATCAAATCCATTTTAAAACTTTAGCAGTGCATGGGATAATTGTGAACTGCTCTTATAATTGTGAGTCTGAAACAAACATAACTGCAGAGACAGTATATAAATCAACTTGAAGCACAACATTTTCTGTGATCAGTCATTTCACAATCTGCTGTAGTCAATAAAATCAATTTGACTAAAAGCATCTGATAATGATGATATAAATTGATTCAATCAATATTTCTAAAATTAGAGCACCAAGAACAATGACTGAGCATTTAACTAAGGCACAAGACATAAATCTTTTCTCTCTCTGTCCCGTATACGGGAGGCTAAGCAAAAGAATCATTGCCAGTATGTAGTTGTTTTTTTTTGTATTGTTTTACAACAAGTCACACTTGGCCTAAGTCTTGTATTACAACAAGTAACAGAGTTCATACAGACTTCAGTCAACAAAATTTCATGATTTTCCCCATGATATTTTTCAGTTTTCAATGATAATTTTAAGCCTATAAAAAAAATCTTTTAAGGTCAAAGAAACAAATTTGGTCGTACCGCTTTAAGCCTCGAACGAGGATGGTGGACCCAAAAAGCACATATACAAACAAACAAACAAACAAACAAACAAACAGTTATAACGAAAAAGACCAAACAAATCCAAAGTGGTGCAAGGCAAAAATATTTGCACCATGGAAATTACTAGTCTATTTGTAGCCATTTTTTATCTGTCCAAGAAAATATCATATTCCAGACTTCTCCAGATCTGTATGGATCCTGTGTAAACACTTGGTCTAATGCTGGTCACATAACATTCAGCCTGATATATTCAACTAGAGTGAAACATACATATAATCTAACCAATTCATCATTAAAATAGAATTGGTATCATTTAATAAATAGTATGCTTTAACAAACTTACAGCACAGGGTGTTGCCGTACTTCCAGCACATGTGTGACCATCAGGACATGATGTACAGGCTGTGCTTCCTTGTGCTGAGAACTGAAATTAAACGAGAAGAAAAATATTTTGTACAGACAGTCAAACATGCCAAGAGATGCATAAGGGAAAGAGGCTCCTCAGTACAGATGTACTTAAAATAAAACTAGACTTATCACTAAATGTGATTAATACCCCCGAAAGACTGCTTTATAAACTGAGGAAGTTCGTAGTGAAAAATACCTTGTAAAAAAAACTAAACAAGAGCTGTCAGTAGACAGCAGGCTCGACTATTCTCAGTGATTGACAATATAAAATAACAAAGATGTAAAAATAAGAAATGAGAACTGACTGTAAATGAGTCTCTAAAGGGGATAATTATGTCAAAATGCTTGATACAGTTACCTCCTCCTGTACACAGGTTCGGATCATGATGGTGAACAAGTGTGCAAAGTTTGAAAGGCATAATTATGTCAATCGACTTTGAAAATATCTGAGGTAGTACGCAAACTTTAACGTAAGTTCTAAGTAAAAAAAGGGGCATAATATTGTAAAAAAGCTTGATACAGTGACCTCCTCCTGTACACAGGTTGAGATCATGATGGTGAACAAGTGTGCAAAGTTTCAAAGCCATATGTCGATGGACTTTGAAATTATCTGAGGTGGTAAAACGGAAAATTTCTAAGTCAAACAGAGTTCCTGACAGCACGGCTATTAACTTTTGGTAAAATGGGGTTTTTGTCTAAGAACAGGAGAGTGAATTGTCTATAAGAATTAAGGTCAAAGATATGAAACTTGTTCAAAGACCTTTGTAAATGTACATTGCATTCAAGGCCTTACTCTGGATTCGCAAGCCAACTGGAGGGAGGATGGGGGGATAATTTCAAAGAAATACATGACCTTGTATATTTGATCATGAATAATTTTGTAACTTTTCAAAATTGGTATGTATAGAATTAAAAAAGCATGACCGCTTCATGCTGCATAATTATTCTATGACATTTCAAAAAGAAAGCCATTTTGAGTATTTCCATTTTAGTCTGGAAAAACTGTGACAAAATTCTAAGTTAAAAAGGGCATAAATAGTCAAAAATCAAAAACATTGGTGAAGATGTTGACAGTAAATACGTTCGATAGTATTCTATCTTTAACAAAACATTCAAAAGTTAAAAAGGGACACAAATCTATCAAAAATTAAAACAGAGTTATGGGGATTGTTTCCTCAGGTGTAGATGTTGATGGTAAACATATATTTTGAGTTTCAAGTCAATACCTTATATATAGATTCAAGATATTTGAATTTACAAAAAAAATACCAAACTTCTAAGTTAAAAAGGGGCATAAATCTGTCAAAAATCAAAACAGAGTTATGGGAATTGTTTCCTCAGGTGTATAATGTTGGGGGATGGTAGACACATAGTTTGCAAAGTTTCAAGTCAATACCATATAGTATTCAAGATATTTGAATTTACAAAAAAACTTTAACCAAAAATTCTAAGTTAACAAGAGCTGTCACATGACAGCCACGCTGACCGAAGGTTGTTGGAAAATGGTTTGTCAAAGAACAGGAGTATTGTGTAATGTCTGTAAGATTAAAGGTCAAAGATATGAAACTTGTTCAAAGACCTTTGTAAAGTACATTACATTCAAAGCCTTACTCTGGATTCTGTAAGGGGGGGTCAAGGGGGGGGGGGGGGGATAATTTCAAAGAAATACATAACCTTGTAAATTGATCATGAATAACTCTGTAACTTTTCAAAATGAAAGTATAGAATTAAAAAGCAGACCGCTGCATGCGCATAATTATTCTATGACATTTCAAAAAGAAAGCCATTTCGAGTATTTCCATGTTAGTCTGGTAAAAACTGTGACAAAATTCTAAGTTAAAAGGGGCATAAATGTCAAAAATCAAAAACATTGGTGAAGATGTTGACAGTAAACATACATTTTAAGTCCATAAAAAAAATTCTAAGTTAAAAAGGGGCATAAATCTGTCAAAAATCAAAACAGAGTTATGGGGATTGTTTCCTCAGATGTAGATGTTGATGGTAGACACATACTTTGAGTTTCAAGTCAATACCTTTGATAGTATTCAAAACATTTGACTTTATAAAATCTTTTACCAAAATTCTAAGTTAAAAAGGGGCATAAATCTGTCAAAAATCAAAACAGAGTTATGGGGATTGTTTCCTCAGGTGTAGATGTTGATTGTAGACACATACTTTGAGTTTCAAGTCAATACCTTTGATAGTATTCAAGATATTTGAAGTTGTAAAAACTTTAACAAAAAATTCTAAGTTAAAAAGGGGCATAAATCTGTCAAAAATCAAAACGGAGTTATGAGGATTGTTTCCTCAGGTGTAGATGCTGATGGTAAAGATATATTTTGAGTTTCAAGACAATACCTTTGATAATTTGCAAGATATTTGAATTTATAAAAAACTTTAACCAAAATTTCAAAGTTAAAAAGGGGCATAAATCTGTCAAAAATCAAAACAGAGTTATGGGGATTGTTTCCTCAGGTGAAGATGTTGATGGTAGACACATACTTTGAGTTTCAAGTCAATACCTTTGATAGTATTCAAGATATTTGACTTTATGAAAACTTTAACCAACGCATACGCGGGGGGCGTCTCCTGGTGCATAGTCTTTTTCGAATAGTCGAGCTAAAAAGGGCATAATTCTGCAAAAGGGATAGTTACCTTCCTTGTTCAGGTTGGGGGCATGATGTAACAAGTGTGCAAAGTTTCAAAGCCAGATCAATGAATTGGAAAAAATTTAGGGTGGTAGGCAAACTTTAACATAAATTCTATGTAGAAAAAGGGGCATAATTTGTCAAAATGGTTCTTGATACAATGACTTCCTCTCTTTTAAAAAAAAAAAGGGGGGTGGGTTGGGGGGGGGGGGTTGGGGGGGGGGGGGGGGTTTTTTTTTTTTTTTTTATTAGTGGGGTTAAAAGAAGATATTGTGTTTTGACCATAACTCTGTAATGATCAAAAAAGAGTTATGGTTCTTGTACACTGCACTTCCCTCATTGTGCTTGACCATTGTATGAAGTTGTATTGAATTCCAACCAGTAGTTAAATTATGCTCCAGACAAGGAAAAGCAACAAAGGGCAATAACTCTGTTATGAGTCAAGAGTCATGGTTCCTGTGCACTGCACTTCCTCTCAATTTACTTGACCATTGTATGAAGTTGTATTGAATTCTAACCAGAAGTTTTCAAGTTATGCTCCAGACAAAGAAAAGTAACAAAGGGCAATAACTCTGTAATGAGTCAAGATGGAGTTATGGTTCTTGTGCACTGCACTTTCTCTCAATGTGCTTGACCATTGTATGAAGTTATATTGAATTCGAACAAGTAGTTTTCAAGTTATGCTCCGGACAAGGAAAATGCAACCGACCGACCGACTGACCAACCACTTCGTTTCGGGGGTATAAATAGCCAATTAGGATACACCATCGTTGGCTGCTTTATACAAGTGGCATCTAAATGAGGTCGTCACTAAGTGGAGATGCTTAAACAAATTACTCAAAGAATTTTTTATTTATACAAATTCATTTATTCCTGATTGTGTAACAAGTTCTTACAACTTAGTGGAGGCAATGTGGAAAAAACATCTGTGCCTCCCCTAAGGACACAACCTTTGAGACACTGGTGGGGATTGAACCCAGGAACCCCTGATCCTGAGGCAGACACACTATCATTGAACAACAGTGGCTCCACTCAGAAAAATTTGAAATGCTCATACTTCATCATAGCAAGGTAAGTAACTAGACCAAATCACATTATGTTTGTCCGGCAAAGTTATGACAAAGTAAGATTACTTCAAAGACTTACATCCCCACTGGGACAAGATACAGGTGAAACTGTTGCATCAGAGCACTGAGAACCTGCTGGACAAATTGTGCAGGTCAATGTACCGGTGGAGTCGGCATAATAACCTGACGGACACTGAAATAGAATTGGCATTTGATTAAGTTACATATAACACAAATTTCAACATTGTTTTATCAAATTAAATGAGCATTTAGAGGGTTGACCGCAAAACTGTTGTAAGTCATTCTTTATTTCAAATAAGTTACTGCAGTTTTGCTGTCAACCCTTGAAATTTATTTGTAATCTAATTTATTTAATTTATCATATTTATTAAGAGTGCAATCATTCTAATATAACAGAATTTTGGAGCTTCACCTATGTAGGACAGGTGTGATTAAGCTCAAGCATGACGATGCAATGTATGATTGCACATGCTGAAAACTGCAAAACATAATGCTCTAAGCATATATATCTACACTAACTTGTAACTTGTGATGGAGATGAGAGCCATGGCCTGCAACTGCTGTAAAGGATGCATTATACAGACATTCTGTCACAGACCCCTACAAACTGTTTAGGTAAATCAGACAATGGCTGAATCCTACCTACTGCAAATTGGGAAATATTCTCGATAATTTAATTTCTGCTATTTTTCGTGAAGAGAATTTTTCTTTCACGACTTAAAAATTTTCACACATTTATTCTGAATGCTATCGAATCACATATTGGTCATGTGAAAATAACCCAATGTACAGTTAGCGACTGTGTTTCTTCTACCATCCCCTTCAAACATACTAACATATGAAAGGTCAACAAACTTGCTTATTTCGACCTTTCAATGCTGGTTTCTACTTACATCTATACAAGCTTCCATTCCATATTGATTTTGGTAAGTGCCCTTTGAACAAGCAGTGGGTGCAGCAGTACTGTCCGGACATTTACTTCCTAACAAAGATAAGTAAATGCAAATGAAATTTAAAACAAGAGTTGTCCCCAAGTTTGAAGAAGGGGGGGGCGCCCTGCAAAAATGTGCTATTAAATCCTTCCATCATGAAGATATATAACCATATTATTCATACTTAACAACTTACTGACATGGACTTGTCTGCACGACACCGCTTGATGTGCTAGACATTTGTGCCAATTATTTTAAAATGCTTAAAGCATGATAAAGTCATTTCGACACAAATTTCTGCATATATACTTTTAGCCATTATTATAAGGTCTTGGGAAAATAATGGCGGTGACTAACATGGGAGCCAAATAGTTCCTTCAAGCAGGGCAAAGTTACAGCCCACAGTGTGATATATGATATATAGAGGAATACCTACTCTTACCATGCCTAAGGTGTTGAGCCATACGGGGTCTGAAACACGTAGTTAAGCTAACTTGTGCCAAGTTATTTTAAAATCCCTCTTACTTACAGTGCGACACGAATGTGTGCATTTGCTTGAGATCCTTACCGTCAAACGCTAAGTAGACCAGCATTGCTCGGGACGTGGGTCCTGGGCAAAATCACGGGATGATTAAAAATATTATGCCATAATTATTTAAAAACCCCAATGCAGAATTCTGACCGACATGTAATTGTGCCTAGCATTGAAGTGAATCCATTACCTTCCTCTAAGGGCCATGACTGAGCAGAGAATGAAATTCGACGCTTTTAGTGGTAAACAGGCCATGTTGACTTAAAACCCTTCCAAAATGCAGCTAAAATCCGACGTGTGTGCTATATCAAGCGGATTTTATGCATGACAAAGTCCCAGTCCGGAGAATGTTCCATGTAGTCTATATAAGAATATACCTTTAAACACTAAGATGCCTTACCTATAGGGACGGGGTTTTAAACTTTTCATTAACATTTGTGCCAAGTTATTTTAAAAACCTTTGGCCTACTACAGCCGAACGATGGTGCATATAAAGTATTCCATAACCTTCATACACCAAGAGTGACCTTGTCCATAAGGAGTCAGCAAGCACGACTATTGATGGGACTGTTTGCTAATTAAAACAAAACCTTTTATCAGTATAATAGCAAAACAAAATTCTGCTAACTATTAAGTATAAAACTAGGAAAAGTTGAATCAACTGAGAAGGAGTAGTAACAAAATACCTATCACTATAAAGATATATTGTTTTGGTAAAAACTCTGTAATTTTTCCAGATAGAAATATGTTACACACCCTCAATGTGCTTGACTATTGCTGAAGTGGTATTGATATTCCAACCAATACCCGGACAAGTAAAAGTGGGAATTACTGAGAAATATGCAAGATAGTATCTTGCACTGCACCTATTGTTACACTTTATTGACCAATTAGTAGTTTTCGCGGGGGACAGGGAAAAGTCAAACAAGGGCCATAATTCTGTACTAAGTTTAAGATGGAGTTATGGTTCGTGTACTGCACTTCCTCTCAATGTGCTTGACCATAGAATTGGTTTTGAATAAGTGGGGTTTTTGAGTTATCTGCTCTTGACAAGGAAAAGAACAAAGGGCAAAACTTGATGGTCAAGATAGAGTTATGGTTCGTGCATGACACTCCTCTATTACTTGACCATTGTACAAAGTTGTTTGAATTCCAATCATAATTCAAGTTATCATAAAGGGGGTAAAAAGGGCAATACTCAGTAAATACTCAAGTGCAGAGATATGGTACTTGACAGTGCAATTTCTCTATTGTGTTCATCATTTATGAAATGACATCCAACATTTTCAATTAGTCAAAGTAAAGTAACAAAGGGCCATAACTTGTAATTAGTCAAAGAGTTAAGAGAGTTGACTTCCTCTCAATGTCTTGACCATTGTATGAGTTGTATTGAATTCCAACCATTTTCAAGTTTGCCTACAAGGAAAAGTAACAAAGGGCAAATCTGTAATTGCAATATGGAATTATAGTTGTTGTGCACTGCAGATCCTCTCAATGTGCATGAATTGTATAAGTTGTATTGAAGGCAAAAGTTTTAAGTTATGTCCAAAAGGAAAAGCAACGGCCCGACCGACCCAACCAACCACCGGTGACTGTAATAGTTCTCCATAATCTCCGAATTGTGGGGTAATAAAAACCCAAGATTTGTCATATAACAATATATTTTACCTAAATTACATATTTTTTTTTTTTTTTTTTTTTTTTTTAAAAAAATTTTGGGCTGAATACAGAACTGAATGAACAATATACAGAAATGACCACAGATGAATAATGAATGAATGAAGGAATGAATGAATGAACAAAAGAAGCCGAATGAATGAATGAACAATTAATGAATGATCTAATGAATAAATGAATGATTCATTTACAAAAATCCTAACTTACCGAGTGTATACTTATGCATAAGTTACATTAAATCAAGTGTCGCAGGATGTCGCTCAAACCTTGAATCAGAATATGAATTTTAAACATTTTTCAGTTGCAAAGCACAGTAACAGAATCTGATCCCTAAAACTTTCTTTCCATTGCCATGGCGACCAAAAATAGTGAACTTGCCTTTTTTAAAATTAAAAAAAAAAAATACAGTAAAGTTCCTGCAATAAGACCACCCTTTGGACCGGCATAAAGTGGTCTTGATATCTAAATGGTTTCTTAAGCCAGACCTTTTTACTATCAATAGGGTCACTTGTAGGGATGGGTATTGCAAGAAATACTGTATGGCCATATATTGTAATTTGCAGCACTGTATTGCGAAAGATACTGCAAAATACTGGGAGTGAATAACTCTTACCAACATATACTTTGAAATATAAAAACTTGGTTACAGTGTGGTAATTAAGTAATCAAATCATTCATTGAAAATATGCTTAGTCTTTCTGCAAACCAAAATGCTGACAAACAGCTGCTTTTTCTTGCAGGAATACCATGACAAAGTCACATTTACCTTTCGGGATAGAATAATATACCACCAGTAATTACTAATTTACTGCCTGCCATTGTCATCACGGAACAAGCACAAGTTACAGGCAATTTTAAACTGTGAATCGTTTAACTTAATGATTTCAAACAATGGGTGTAATATGTTGAATTCAACAGCAAGTCATCACATATGGATTTGGAAATATTCACACTATACCTTAGCACTAAAGCTTTAATTTGATTGAATTTAGACACTCGGGCATTAAAATTTTATTAAATTTTCAGCTAATAAATCACAGAAAAGTTGCAGATTCGTATTTACTTAAAAAATACCGCAGTACAGGATGCAACCCTACGGGTACGTATCCCATTTCAACAAATTGCAATATACCGGTATACAGGTTTTATCACGCACTCCTAGTCATTTGGTTCTGAAATGTTTGGTCTTAATGTGGAGGGTGGTCTTAATTTTGGTGGTGGGCTTAATAATGAGTGGTAATGAGTGGTCTTAATATTAGTGGTCTAATTGAGTGGTCTTAATATTGAGTGGTTAATAATGGTGGTCTTAATAATGGGGTCTTAATAGGTGGACTTAAAATAGTTAACAACTTTCTTGGTGAAACTGAAAATGTTTTCAGACTTGTTATTTACTAAATATATAGTAAGAACATCCATTAACAGATGTACCTTTTTGTTGTTTACTTACCTTGTGGGCACTGTGTACATGATGTTTGTCCAGTGCCTGTTTGATACCAGCCAGTTGGACATGCTATCTGTGCTTCAAGGCCATTTGTTGGACATTTGTACCCAGCATCACAATTACTACACACCGTGCTGGTATTAGAAGAGTAGGTACCAGACGCACACTCTACTGGAGCTATTGTTTTATCAGAACATTCATGCCCTGCAGGGCATGGTAGACATGACTCAAGACCCCCAGTTGAGTAATAGCCGCTTGCACAGCTTGACTCTGAAAATACAGTAAAGCTGTGTTACCTACATTAAGTATAAAATTTTGTTATCATATTCTTCTGTACTTAAAGGAATTTTCTTCTATAAAATGTCAAACAAAAAGAGAATTTTAAAGGTTACCCATTTGAGTTCATGTTATGTATAAAAGCAACATTTTAGAAGTACAATCAGCATGGATTAAACTCAGTGCAGTCATTCCCAGATCTTTTTGTGAATTCTTCTGGTTCAAGTAATTTCTCAACAGTCCTAAGTGATCCTAAAGCAGTGGTAAATAACGTTGCCATGGTAACTATGTATTTACAATGACCAGAAACATCAAGCAGTCAGTTTTCACACAGCATGGCTCAACTGCACTTTCTTCAGTTCTGTATCTGTCTTAAGTAATAGAAAGAGCATCAAAAGTAGTATCGAATAAAGCCCCAGGTGTCAATTCAAGTTTTGATGTTCTTTTTTTGCATCATGGCCATTGAAGCATAGCTGTCCCTGATACATATACTGGTCATCAAGTCCCTTTTTTCAAATGGCGTGTAAACCCCAGATAAAATAAACCACTTCAGAAAAGCTATTAAATGCTATCTTGATTTCAGCCTTTCAGTCTGTCTGTAAAACAGTGCAATAACTAGAGGCAGGTATCTGATACCCGGAACTGTTAGTTACTGCATTCTATCAAAACAAAACCACGCCCCATCTGTCCCCATTTCAAATTTCATGGTGTACAATTTAACCACTAGGTTCTACTTAAAAGCCCTTAGCCATGATACAATCACCATAAGAGGGTGTCTAAACTTTTTCTTCTAAACCAGCTGTCTTATATAATACTGGTCAAACTTTAACTTAAGTTCAAAGAAAGTACTTAGATACTGAAGACACTGGCTGAATACCTACAAAAGATTTGCATTTATTCAAGGCTTCTGAAAACATAGCTGTTCATTGATGCTGGTTAACCATTATTATAGCAAAGCTACAATAGGCTTAGCCATCATGCTCATTGGGCAGTTCACGATTACTTGCCAAAAAGGATAATAGCAAAAAAAAAAAAAAAAAAAAAAAAAAAAAAAAAAACCAAAAAATAATTATTTGCGCTGGCAACAAAGGCAGAATCAGTTGCCCCCAGCAGAAAAAAGGCTAAAGCCCGTTAACTATGGCTTATCAGCTGCAATAAAGTGTACCCTTTCTTCTACAGAGCTAATGGAAAAGAATAAATGTGATTTCCATTTTTTTCAAAAAAAAAAGAAAGGTTACAACTAATTTTACAAAGAGATTGAACTGTACACGAAGGTGGCAAGTCTAGTGTGCTTACTTGCGGTTGTAGTTGGACACTCGTAGCCTGCATCACACGTTTGACATGAGCCTGAGCCAGATGAGTCCTTGTATGTGCCTGCGCCACACTGTATACACTGTGTCTGACCAGCCGAACTAGAATTTGAAAAAGGTATACACTAGTGGAGAAGTGATAAACAAATAAAGGTATACACTAGTGGAGAATGTGATAAACAAATAAAGGTATACACTAGTGGAGAATGTGATAAACAAAAGAGATAACAGTAATTAGTGGAGAATGTGATAAACAAATAAAGGTATACACTAGTGGAGAATGTGATAAACAAATAAAGGTATACACTAGTGGAGAATGTGATAAATGTGATAAACAAATAACGGTATACACTAGTGGAGAATGTGATAAACAAATAAAGGTATACACTAGTGGAGAATGTGATAAACAAATAAAGGTATACACTAGTGGAGAATGTGATAAACAAATAAAGGTATACACTAGTGGAGAATGTGATAAACAAATAACGGTATACACTAGTGGAGAATGTGATAAACAAATAAAGGAGAATGTGATAAACAAATAAAGGTATACACTAGTGGAGAATGTGATAAACAAATAAAGGTATACACTAGTGGAGAATGTGATAAACAAATAAAGGTATACACTAGTGGAGAATGTGATAAACAAATAAAGGTATACACTAGTGGAGAATGTGATAAACAAATCATGTAAATTGGGTTATATTTGCAATGAAAGAATTTCTGCTATTTTCATAAATTTTCCAACTTCAGGAATTAAAAGTTCTCAGTTCACATAGATTAGAGAAAAACAATGAGACACTTTTTAGCATTTCATACTTAATCGCCATTTTCAAAAGGCATCAATCTTTGCTTCTTATTTCTGATTTTTTTCTTGCACTGCATAATGCAAACAGAAAGTTAAAAACAAGACACTGAAACAAAGATTGTGTTCATTTTGCTAACATTTAAAATCATTGCAACATTAATTTTGTTGATGCCATTTTCTGTACCAATTCATCAAATAACTTCACCTTTTAGATAGGAAAACAACAAAACTACAGCTTATGTTATTAATTTTGTAGAAATTATTCATTAAACATAAATCACTGTCTATATATGTCTAAAACAACAGTCATTTTCCTATATGCTATGATGAGATTCAATCTGAAATATCATGATTTTCCTGCTAGTCGCTATCCAGAAAAAACTAGTCAAAGCTGGGTACGCAATATTTCAAGAATGTTGCAATTTTGATTTGTAGTCTTTCTATCAACAAGAGGGCCAAGATGGCCCTATATCGCTCACCTGAGACCTATTTATGACCATATTTTGACAGTAACATACCTGTATTCTCCTGCAGGACATGGTGATACGCTGCTTGTAGTGCACTCCGAGCCTTCTGGACACTCGGTACAGTTAGCCTGCCCGCTACTCGAGGTGTACTCGCCATCTGGGCATGTGAGGCACGTGTCTGTACCTGCTGGACTGTACGTACCAGCTGCACAGATAGATGCTGCAGCAGTTACACTAGGGCATTCATATCCTGAAATTACACAGCACATAAGTTTGATTAATTTTTATTTTACCCTTTCTTTGAATTTAGGAATATACGTTAGTTGTTAGCTATATACTGGAGATGATTTCCTAGCTTTGTGTGCATTTGAAAAACTGCTGTTACATCAACTTTGGACAAGCATTCAAAATTTCCAACAGTGTGCTCATTAGTTTTGCCCCTGTTCTATTTACTCCACCACAGTGACTTCAGAACCTGTATCAATGAAACACTGGAGAAAAGGTTAAGCAGGCTGTACATTGTGGAAAACATTTTAATGCTGCTGTCAATAAAGACTTGAAAATCTTTTTGATTATCGTATTAATATTTTTAATGAAAATGCTTTTAAAAAATATTTTTAAAAAAAATTATGTGGGTTAATAGCTTAAGTTAATTTACTTTCTTTCCAAAGGAGATAACTGGAATGACTGCTTGGAACTGCCAATGCTCAACAGAGAGTATGCACAGTATGTACACTTAGTACATGACCTATCTAAACTTCCTAATTGAGAAAATACCTTTTAACTGTGGTGATTTGGCAGATGATGATACTTACTTAGACTTCAGAAAGATTTATTTCTGACAACCTGTCACTACATGTATACAATTGAACTATCAATTTCTGATCCTTATTTTCGGCATATTTCAACTGAAGGGCTTTCTTTTACTTAATGGCGACTTACATAGATGTTGTTGTTGTTTAAAATCAACATCCGTCTCAACCATATTTTGGTCAGTTTTACAGGCGAGCAGTTAACCATAGGCCATCGTTTCTTACAAGAACCAGTAAAAGATCCCTATCCTCAACAAGAATTCGCAACTTTCTCACATAAAGAGACACTGTGACATAACATACCTTCTGGACAGTCTAGGCAGGTTGTCTGGCCAGTGTCAGGCTGATACTGTCCTGTAGTACACGCAACTTGTGAATCCATACCATTAGTGGGACACTTGAACCCTTTTGAACATGTAGTACACGATGCTGCCCCTGCTGCAGCATAATTTCCGGCTGTACATTGTGTAGTTGTCGATGTTGTTGTGGTTGTGCACGCGTGCCCTGCTGGACAGTCCAAACAGGCAGTTGCGCCCGCTGAACTGTACTTTCCGGTTCCGCATACCGATTGTGCCGTCGTCGTACAGGAGTGGCCGGCCGTACACTGGGAACAAGTTGTAGCACCAGCAGACGAGTAATATCCTACAATTATCAAAAGAACGTAAGTTAACGCATCAAGCTCGGCGAGACTAGAAACAGAAAACTGAGTTGTTTAGATACAAACAGTATAAAAGACTTATCAGATCAGAATGATATTGTTTTAATAAGATAATATAAAGCTTATCTTCAAAATTTAATATCTGAAAGTTCAGCATCCAACCAAAAAGACTTGAGTTGAAATGATTTCCTATCATTTTAAAGCATTCAAACTTAGAATGTAAATTTTTAACATCTGAAACTACAGCTTATTATATAAGCAAATCATGCAAGTCAAACATACATACATATCAACAATAACATAGGTAGATGTTTTAATTAAAAGTACATTGATTTCACAACAAAATCTCTGCACCTTTCTGGGTTGTCTCCCCTTTAACCCTTAGCTTGTTGATTTTTTAAAATGGACTTTTCCATCTTTCAATTTTGGACCAGTAATCGTTTAAAAAGGGATGCTGGTAGAAAATTTACTAACTGAGTAGAGTGCAGATCATGATCAGACTGCATGGATGAACTTTGAGAAAGTAGAAAATAATTAATCAGAGTCATGTTACTCCATTGTTAAATAATTCTAAGGGAGACAACTCAAAAGAATTAGTGTAAAGACCAAACTGCAGAATATATAAGGTTATCTACACATTGACCAAAGACCTGTCCATAATTGTGAACATTATAGATTAGCGTAAGACTCATATACATTGAACTTGAAATATGTTTTTTAAAAGCATTTCTGACAGAAATCACTTTCATTATGACTAAATACATGAAAGTATTTATTAATTGTAATGATCATATACATATTTGGTTATGGCCATTAAAGCGACTGCACTCCAGATGGACAAGTTACGATAAAAAAAGAAAATTTTCAATTTCAAGAAAACAATTGTCATTACTGTATCAGGGGCATTGTATTATGATAACGTGACAAGTTTTCTAACAAAAGAAACAATTAAAATGTGTTGTTTTGCTTACTTTTATTGTAGAAAATATCACCCCGTGACTAACGGGGTGGGCTCTTTGGTATATCAATATTTTTAACTCGCATCAAATCAGCTGACTCCGTAGTGTAGTAGGTTAAGCTCCTGTAAATTTTTTGTAAGCGCAAAGATCCGAGTTCAAAACCTGGCTCTGGTAAATATTTTTTTTCTACCTTTATTTTTAGCTCTTACACAAAGAAAATAATCTTGATGCTGACAAATTGAATATATATTGATTTTACCAAAAAAATAAAATTTACTAAGAATTTGGAGTGCAGTCGCTTTAATGAAAATTACTAATTGTAAATCTAAACTAATCACATATGGTCTATATATCAAACACATGCATAGTTGAAAGAATTAAATATACATGTACAAAACTTCTTAACAAGGAACCCACTTGGTATAATTTTTCTAATTTCACTCTCTCTAACCTGTATGGTACAGATTTTTACTGTCAGTATTATGTGACACAACAAAAAACTCTTTTTTTCAAAATAAGGTCATTAGTCCAGTGGGTCCCTTATCAAAAACAATGCTTCACAACACTAGTGGGGGCAATTTCATTGTTTTTCAGAATTTCAAATATCTGATGTCAGAAAATTTCTAGAATATACATCTTTATTATTATAAAAACAACAACAACAGAGCAATAAGTAAATGCACATCAATACACACAACTGTTAACTATTTGTGTCAAACATGCTAAAGTAATGATGAAATCATAATTATATTCAAACACACATAAAATCACAAGTATAGCTTCATAAGATACATGTTTCAAGCAAATTAAAAGACATTTTTTTTTGTGCTATAATTATTTTTTTCATAAGACCACCACCAATTATACTTATTCATGCAGGTGACATTTCAATCAAACATTAAGATCTTCAAAATTGCTACGTTTTGTCAAAATATTGAACATTTCTATTACGTTGTTGGCATTGGACAACAAATAAATGACCCTGTGTACCTTAGCACACAAACCTCTTTACAATGGTCGAAGTCATTATGAAATAATTTGGATATTTAAATTGAAAAGGATTTTTCAACACTAAAATTGGGATAGATTTCTAGTTACTTTCAATAGTCCTTTCAATACTTTGTACTTCTGTCATATAATGTTTAGAAGGATCTATTTTTATCCAATAAATTTGTTTCAACCACGTGTCCATGGCATAAAATGAAATGGGTTAATTATGGCATTAAATAATGCTATATAAACGTATGCTCTATCAGACAAATCGTATTTATGAAGTACATATGTCACTAAAGATTCAGTGTATATATTAGGAACTACAGACAGAAAATGTACAGAATCCATATACACTGTAACATACAGAATCCATTTACACTTTAACATATAAATATCATATACACAGTAATTAATGTACAGAATCCATATACAATATAATGTACACAATCCATATACACTGTAACATACAGAATCCATATACACTGTAATATACAGAATCCAAATACACTGGAGCATCTTTAAAATTAAACAACCCCAAAGCTAATGGCTGTTCCTTTTCAACTATCACAAAAATTCGACCAAAATGTCCAAGAAAATGTTCAATAAGTGACATAACATAGCGTTAAATACATCATGACATGATTACAGACATAAACATGCAGTCAACACTGTTACGAATATTAACAACAATTCAAATAAAGATCATTACTATCATTAGTCAACACTGTAACTAAATTCAAAGTTTGCACCATCAAAATAATCATAATTATTAATATTCTATTTTTCTATAAGATTTTCATATACCAAAATGGTAGTTTAATAAAACTTAGTATATCATATTCTGTTGTTTGATGTTTTTTCTATTCTCTTCTCAATTGATTGAAACATATTGTTGTAAAAACATTTTATTTAGTCACTCAAAGGGATACCTATAATATGGAATAACTATCAATTAAGTTACAGTGATATTAAATCAAGAGTCACATGCAAGACAGTCATAAACTTACAGATAATATATAACATGATTTACAACACTTTTGTATTAATCATATGATTAATGTGCGAGCATTAAGTACCTGGACTACAGCTTGTACAATCGGCCTGCCCTTGGTTGCTGGAATACCCGCTCGGGCAATCAGTGACTGAACCTGGGTCTGAGCAGTTTTGTCCGGCTATGCATTCCTCACATATTGCAGCACCTTCTCCACTATAGTACCCAACTGGACAGACGGAGCAACCAATCACGCTGTCCGGACTAAATGTTCCGGCTGAACAGTTAACCGGATTTGTAGCAGTTGTGCAGTCAAGACCGGCAGCACAGGTATCACAGCTGGATGATCCAGCAACACTGGTAGTGCCTGTCTGGCAATTTGTACAAGTATGATCGCCAGTACTACTGAAGGTTCCTTCCGGGCAGTCCTGCGGTTCTGTTGTAACAGCTGGATCTGTGCAGTTTTTACCACTAGGACAGATGGTGCAACTCCCAGAACCAGCAGTGCTATAGTATCCAGAAGCACATGTTGAGCAGTTACTGACACCCTCTGGACTAAATGTTCCTGCTGCACATGGAACCTGAGCAGATGAATCAGTACAGTCATTTCCTGATGGACAGTCTGAACATGTTTCTGAGCCACTTGTGCTGAACTGTCCTTCGGGACAGACAGTACATCCGAAATGACCTGCCAAACTGTAAAAGCCTGGATCACAATCTTCAACCCCTGTTGTTAGATTGGAACAATCGTTTCCTGCACCACATATGGTGCAGTTTCCAGAACCCTCACCACTGTAATATCCTGGCAAACAATTAGCACATCCACTCCATCCAGCTTCACTATATGTATTAATTGAGCAATTAACTGGATTTGCCGGATCTGTGCAATCCCAACCTGCCTCACACTGGCTGCAGCTCCCTGAGTTGGATAAACTGTAGAATCCTAGTACACACTCAGTACAAATAAAGTCACCTTCTTCACTGAACGTTCCAGCAGGACATACTATGGGTGTGCTAGCTTTATCCGTGCAATTGAATCCAGCCGTGCATTTAGTACATGTTGCAGATCCTGGTGAGTCACTGTAGTAGCCATTTGCACAGGAAGTACAACCAGTATCACCTTCATTACTGAAGAAGCCCTCAGTGCAATTAAGTGGCTCAGCTGATGGATTAGTACAATATTTTCCTGCTGGACACGGAGAGCATGTACCAGCTCCTGCTGTATTGTTGTATGTACCATCTGGACAACTCCTACAACCAATCCAGCCTTCTTCACTGTAAGTTCCTGCAGAACAATGGACTGGTGTCATTGTTCCTGTAAGATTGGAACAATCGTTACCAGACGGACATATACTGCAGTTGTCAGAACCCTCACCACTGTAATATCCTGGCAAACAATTAGCACATCCACTCCATCCATCTTCACTATATGTATTGATTGAGCAATTAACTGGATTTGCCGGATCTGTGCAATCCCAACCTGCCTCACACTGGCTGCAGTTTCCAGAGTTGGATAAACTGTAGAATCCTAGTACACACTCAGTACAAGTAAAGTCACCTTCTTCACTGAACGTTCCAGCAGGACATACTATGGGTGTGCTAGCTTTATCTGAGCAATTGAATCCAGCCGTGCATTTAGTACATGTTGCAGATCCTGGTGAGTCACTGTAGTAACCATTTGCACAGGAAGTACAACCAGTATCACCTTCATTACTGAAGAAGCCCTCAGTGCAATTAAGTGGCTCAGCTGATGGATTAGTACAATATTTTCCTGCTGGACACGGAGAGCATGTACCAGCTCCTGCTGTATTGTTGTATGTACCATCTGGACAACTCCTACAACTAATCCAGCCTTCTTCACTGTAAGTTCCTGCAGAACAATTGACTGGTGTCATTGTCCCTGTAAGATTGAAACAATCGTTACCAGACAGACATATACTGCAGCTACCAGAACCCTCACCACTGTAATATCCTGGCAAACAATTAGCACATCCACTCCATCCAGCTTCACTATATGTATTGATTGAGCAATTTACTGGATTTGCCTGATCTGTACAATCCCAACCTGCCTCACACTGGCTGCAGTTTCCTGAGTTGGATAAACTGTAGAATCCTAGTACACACTCAGTACAAGTAAAGTCACCTTCTTCACTGAACGTTCCAGCAGGACATACTATGGGTGTGCTAGCTTTATCCGTGCAATTGAATCCAGCCGTGCATTTAGTACATGTTGCAGATCCTGGTGAGTCACTGTAGTAGCCATTTGCACAGGAAGTACAACCAGTATCACCTTCATTACTGAAGAAGCCCTCAGTGCAATTAAGTGGCTCAGCTGATGGATTAGTACAACTTTTTCCTGCTGGACACGGAGAGCATGTACCAGCTCCTGCTGTATTGTTGTATGTACCATCTGGACAACTCCTACAACTAATCCAGCCTTCTTCACTGTAAGTTCCTGCAGAACAATTGACTGGTGTCATTGTCCCTGTAAGATTGAAACAATCGTTACCAGACAGACATATACTGCAGCTACCAGAACCCTCACCACTGTAATATCCTGGCAAACAATTAGCACATCCACTCCATCCAGCTTCACTATATGTATTGATTGAGCAATTTACTGGATTTGCCTGATCTGTACAATCCCAACCTGCCTCACACTGGCTGCAGTTTCCTGAGTTGGATAAACTGTAGAATCCTAGTACACACTCAGTACAAGTAAAGTCACCTTCTTCACTGAACGTTCCAGCAGGACATACTATGGGTGTGCTAGCTTTATCCGTGCAATTGAATCCAGCCGTGCATTTAGTACATGTTGCAGATCCTGGTGAGTCACTGTAGTAGCCATTTGCACAGGAAGTACAACCAGTATCACCTTCATTACTGAAGAAGCCCTCAGTGCAATTAAGTGGCTCAGCTGATGGATTAGTACAACTTCCGCGGACACGGAGAGCATGTACCAGCCCGCTGTATTGTGTATGTACCATCTGGACAACTCCTACAACTAATCCAGCCTTCTTCACTGTAAGTTCCTGCAGAACAATGGACTGGTGTCATTGTCCCTGTAAGATTGGAACAATCGTTACCAGACGGACATATACTGCAGTTACCAGAACCCTCACCACTGTAATATCCTGGCAAACAATTAGCACATCCACTCCATCCAGCTTCACTATATGTATTGATTGAGCAATTTACTGGATTTGCCTGATCTGTACAATCCCAACCTGCCTCACACTGGCTGCAGTTTCCAGAGTTGGATAAACTGTAGAATCCTAGTACACACTCAGTACAAATAAAGTCACCTTCTTCACTGAACGTTCCAGCAGGACATACTATGGGTGTGCTAGCTTTATCCGTGCAATTGAATCCAGCCGTGCATTTAGTACATGTTGCAGATCCTGGTGAGTCACTGTAGTAGCCATTTGCACAGGAAGTACAACCAGTATCACCTTCATTACTGAAGAAGCCCTCAGTGCAATTAAGTGGCTCAGCTGATGGATTAGTACAATATTTTCCTGCTGGACATATTGTGCAATTGCCAGAGCCCTCTGTGCTGTAATAGCCTTGCTGACAATTGCTACAACCATATGACCCTTCAGAACTAAATGTACCAGCTGCACATATCTGTGGTGATGACGCATCAGAGCAATAATAACCAGCTTGGCAGGGGCTACAGCTAGAGTTTCCGCCAAGACTGTACTCACCAGATGGACAGTTTGTACAATCGGAAGCACCCTCAATACTAAAGGTTCCACCAGCACAGACAGACGGCGTAACATTAGTCAAAGAACAGTTGTTCCCTTCCGGACATATTGTACAATTACTGGCGCCCCCTAGACTATAGTACCCTGCAAGGCAATTGGTACAGCCAACATCACCCTGGCGACTGTATGTGCCAGCATCGCAATCTGGCGGAATACCTGCAGCACTCGAGCAATTTTTCCCGTCAGCACAAATAGTGCAATTCGCTTCTCCTGCTGTACTGTAGTGCCCAGCTGGACATGGATAACACACGACAGCAAATTCAGCACTGTACTGCCCTGCACTACAATTCGTTGGAGCAGAAGGATCTGCACACTCCTGTCCTGCTGGACACGGACTGCACTGTTCTGACCCTTCTGTGCTGTACCATCCAGTTGGACAAGATGAACAGTTGTGGGATCCTTCTATACTGTATGTACCAGCAGTACAGTTTGGAGGAGTTATTGAATTATCCGAACAATCACTACCACCTGGACATATTATGCAACCTGAGGCTGCTTCTAGACTGTACCATCCTATGGTACAGGATGTACAGACTGTACTTCCTTCCACACTAAATGTTCCTGCTGAACAATTAGTAGGTGTTGCTGCCTTGTCAGTGCAGGCTTTTCCTCCCGGACAAATAGTGCAATTTAATGAACCTGCGGAATCACTAAAATAGCCATCTGCACAATTTGTACAGTGTGCAACACCCTCTCCACTAAATTGTCCTGCCAAACAGACAGTTGGGGTGCCTGCTGGATCAGTGCAATCATATCCAACTGGACATATTGTACAGTTCACAGACCCTGTAGAATTCGCATAATAACCGGATGCACAAGTCACACATCCTGCCCAGCCTTCTTCGCTGTAGTGACCAAGAGCACAATCTGGTAGGCTGGTCACAGCTGGATTTGCACAGTTACTTCCAGCTGGACAAACAGTGCAAGAGCCCGCACCAGCCATACTGTAATATCCTTGAGTGCAGGCAGAACATGCAAATACACCTGCAGCACTGAATGTACCTGCATCACACTGAACTATATTTGATGTGTTTGTGCAATCATATCCTCCTTGACATTGCGTACAATTTGAAGATCCAGCAGAACTATATTCACCATCCCTGCAGCTTGTGCATCCTGCATCTCCAGCGAGACTGTAAGTGTTTTCTGGACAATCATCTGGTTCTACACCAATAGTCACAGCTGGTGAGATACAGTTTTTACCGTCTGGACATTGTTTACATGAGCCCGAGCCAGTTGTACTATAATATCCACTCTTACAGGCTGTGCATGCTGCCACTCCTAGGGCACTTTCTGTTCCTGCAGTACAATTTGTAGGTGACTCTGCCGGGTTTGTGCAGTCCTTCCCTTCTTCGCACTGTGTACATTCTGAAGCCATCTCGCCGCTGTATTCCCCTGTGGAGCAGTTTAAACATGTTGCTGTGTTAGCTGGACTGTATGTCCCTGCTGTGCAGTTGACAAGAGACGAGGGATCTGTGCAGGCTTGGCCTTCAGGACACTGTGTACAACTCTCAGCACCTGCCTCACTATAAGATCCTGTTTTAAGAAGCATACAAATGTTTCATACTACAATAATATCTTGTTTCAAGAAACATACAAATGCTTCATACTATAGTATCCTGTTCCAAGATGCAAACAAATGTTTCATGTTACAATGTCATGTTTTAAGAAGTATATAAATGTAACATACAATTACACCCTGTCTTAAGATACAAACCAATGTTTCATACTATAATAACATCCTGTTTCAAGATTCATACAAATGTTTTATACTACACTATCATGTTTTAAGTAGCATACAAAATGTTTCATACTACAGTATCCTGTTTCAAGATTCATACAAATGTTTTATATTACACTATCATGTTTTAAGAAGATACAAAATGTTTCATACTACAGTATCCTGTTTCAAGATTTATACAAATGTTTTATACTACACTATCATGTTTTAAGAAGAATACAAAATGTTTCATACTACAGTATCCTGTTTCAAGATTCATACAAATGTTTTATATTACACTATCATGTTTTAAGAAGCATACAAAATGTTTCATACTACAGTATCCTGTTTCAAGATTTATACAAATGTTTTATACTACACTATCATGTTTTAAGAAGCATACAAAATGTTTCATACTACAGTATCCTGTTTCAAGATTCATACAAATGTTTTATATTAAACTATCATGTTTTAAGAAGCATACAAAATGTTTCATACTACAGTATCCTGTTTCAATATTTATACAAATGTTTTATATTAAACTATCATGTTTTAAGAAGCATACAAAATGTTTCATACTACAGTATCCTGTTTCAAGATTCATACAAATGTTTTATATTAAACTATCATGTTTTAAGAAGCATACAAAATGTTTCATACTACAGTATCCTGTTTCAAGATTCATACAAATGTTTTATATTACACTATCATGTTTTAAGAAGAATACAAAATGTTTCATACTACAGTATCCTGTTTCAAGATTTATACAAATGTTTTATATTAAACTATCATGTTTTAAGAAGCATACAAAATGTTTCATACTACAGTATCCTGTTTCAAGATTCATACAAATGTTTTATATTACACTATCATGTTTTAAGAAGCATACAAAATGTTTCATACTACAGTATCCTGTTTCAAGATTCATACAAATGTTTTATACTACACTATCATGTTTTAAGAAGCATACAAAATGTTTCATACTACAGTATCCTGTTTCAAGATTCATACAAATGTTTTATATTAAACTATCATGTTTTAAGAAGCATACAAAATGTTTCATACTACAGTATCCTGTTTCAATATTTATACAAATGTTTTATATTAAACTATCATGTTTTAAGAAGCATACAAAATGTTTCATACTACAGTATCCTGTTTCAAGATTCATACAAATGTTTTATACTACACTATCATGTTTTAAGAAGCATACAAAATGTTTCATACTACAGTATCCTGGTTTATCAAACATAAGATATTTCATACTACTAATTCATGCAGATATTTTCTAATATCATGATATCCTGTTTTTATAGACATACATATCGTTCAAATCAAAATACAGTCGACTCTCGAAAACTCGAACACCCTCGGGGAAGCAAAATTTGTTCGAATTTTCGGTAGTTCGAACTTTCCGGAGTGAGCATGTCAGCCATATTGGAGATGGTACTAAAGACCGTTCTGTAAGAACGCCGTTCTGTCTAAAGTGAAGTGCACTAAAACCTGTGTAGGAACGTACTCGATTACTTACTATAACTGACTCTGTTCAAAGTCGTAGAAAATTCTTAAAACTTATCATGATAGGAAGCTTGGGTTTTGAGTGGAAGTTCTTTTATGTTAATCTTTGATGCCGGTTTCTACTCGTTGACGATGTTTCCGGGCCCTTCACCAAGTTGCTCAGCGAATTTAATTTTCCCCGAATTCGCCGACCTGGCTATCCCCCAATTACTGGGACCTTCACCAGGTTGCTCGACGTTAGAACTTTGTACACTATGCTCTGACATAATTGTGTGGTTGACATTGAAAAATCTAGATTTTATATAGCTTTATTGAATATGAAACAATTAACTCATTTTATGACAGGCGAGCGATTGCCACAAACATAATCATTATTACCGTGTGACGTCATTTACTCAATCAAGCTGGCACCTGCTCAATTTTCACGAGGTGTTAAAAACATGCGACCGGCTGATTGATCAATTAACGAACGACACTGTTCGAACTTTCCGGAGTTATTCACACTATTTTATTAATGAGCGGACACTAATATCAGTTCGAAAGTTCCGATTATCCGGGTTCCGATTAACCGTAGTAGAACATATTGAATTTAGAAGGAAAAAAATCGGGACCCGAAAATGTGTTCGAATTATCGGGGGTGTTCCAATTATCCGGGTTCGAACTTTCGAGAGTCGACTGTATCCCTTTTCAAAATGACACATGTGCTTCATACTCTAAAATCCTGTTATATGAAGCATAATGCACATTTTATACAATTAAACATCGAAGCATACTGATTTATCCTGTTATAAGTTTACATAATGAATATCCTGTTTTAGAAGAACACCACTGTTTCATACTATAATATCCTGTTTTAGAAGAACATCACTGTTTCATACTATTATATCCTGTTTTAAATATATACTAATGTTTTAAACAAAACATCCTGTTTTAGAAGTAAATATATGTTTAATACTCAGTTATCATGTTTTGGGAAGTATATAATTTTTCCTTACTATAACATTCTGTTTCAAGAAGCATAAATACAGTCAAACCATTGATTAAAAGAACATCAGCTGTCTTTCTGACAGATGTTTCTACCTTGAAGGAAACAATGTTCTGTTTCTACTTACAGGTAGGTTTTTAGTAAAATTTTTTAGAGATGGTCCTAAACACAGTCAGTAAATACTTTGATATACTGTTTACAGAAGTATACAGATCTAGAAAGGTCTAAAACAGGTTACCATTTAGCTTTTCAAATCTTTTTATGTACTTTAATTTTGGTCCATTACTAAGACCAAATCAAATTTTCTTTTAAATTTGGGATTGTTACGGGGAAGTACAGTTTGAAACTGGCTTCTAAAATTTTACAATAGCCATGGAGTATTTTCCTGTTTGAAATACTGCCGCATAAAAGAAGTGAATATTTGTGTATTTCTTTAGATTGACCTGGGTGGTCTTTTTGTCCTACTTTCCTTTTATTGCATGTTGTAAACAGTCAGAGTTATACGTTGCACATCATTAGAAGTACAGTTCTTTCAACTATAAATCAAAATAGGTATGCTTATTCATGTACAACCGGTTTTGAAAAGGCTTCATATCATTTATTCATTTTTTTGTTACACTCAAATTTTCAGCACAATATGGTCACATTAGATACAGGTGTCATATTTTTCCCTCTGGGAAGATGCCCGTTACAATTCCAGAATTAAAAGAAAATTTTATTTGGGCTTAGTAATAGACCTTTAACTAAGAAATCCTCACTACTAGCTTGATAATATATTTGATTTCAATGGGGTGGCCATAATAATGCATAGAATTCACAATGATAAAGTAAATGTTTGTTGCAGGATAGTATTTATTAACTTGCAGTAGTCTTTTAGTTAAGGTCTAAAGGTAAGCTTTATTTTCAGCCCACAAGAGAACAACAAAATTTAATAGCAGAAGTTCTGAATGGGCTTTTAGGACTAATGTCTGTTCCTTTAATGCATTATTTATGCAAGATCATGGTATACATTCAACCACTGTTAGTATCCATTTCCTATTCGTGTGCATAGCTGATGTTTGATACTTTCAGTTTGCACAGACTCAACTTTCAGAACAAGCATCAATTTCCGAGCTAACCACCTAAATTAAATATTTTTTCAATTACTGATGTTTTACTTATACACCTGAAACTGACTTGGTTGCTGAATAACCTGATACAGATCAACTTTGAGACATGAGGCCTGATCGACTTACATTATAATGCCCCTTGTCATTGTATAGTAGCAAGGAGAACACATTTAGCTCACTGGCTGAAATTTACCTGTAGCCTTATAATAAATGGTCATGTCAACAAAGAGAACAAAGGACTGACCTGAAAGAATTCAAGACACATGGGTTTAAAATCTGACTTATTGTGTACCTGCTTGAAATTCCCCATCCTATGGCCATTTGCCCCCACTCCCACCCCAACCCCTTACAAGACCAATGTCAGCTAATAAGGCAGGATGTTCACAATTATTATTCATCAACAGGATGTTAAATGTTATGAAATGGTGAAATCAATAATTGAAATTCAATATTAGATAGATAAGACGGAAGAAATAGACGAATATTTCAGTAAGCTTTTGTTGGCATAATTTCAATATTTACTCTTCTGTTTAACCAACGGCTGGTATGTTAAAACAACAAAATTAATCCCCCCACTTGCCTAGTTTAAACAAGGGCTATTGTAAACCGTGTCTGAATCAAAAGTAAGTTTTCAAAGGCATGAATAATTTATATAACAATATTTTATTTTACATAAAATACCAACAGGAAAGTACATTTAAATATGATCCTATGCCTTGTTTACACCCATGGTTACAGTTAATGTTGGAGAGCCAAACCAACACAAGATTAAAACAAAATTGCACACTTCCTCTCTAGACTGAGATTTGAACCCTCAGGTGACTCTTGCTAGGAGCATGCTGACCATTATGCTAAACAGACTATCCTCTAGTCAACATCTTGGTGACTTAACATCACTTCCCCATTACTGTAGAGAGAAAGATGAAGATGTGACACTCGCGGCTCCTAGTGAAGCCATTAGAAGAGACTTTTTGTTTGCAATAACAATCGAGTAGCATCAAAAACATTTGAAAACTATTTCAATTTAATAAATATTGTCACAATGAACACCTACATGATAAATATGGGCATATTTTACAAGAAGAACTCATGCATGTTTAATGAATACAGAAGTGATAAAACAAAAACTCAACATTTCTTTGATGTACAGCCTTTGTTTACTTATGATCTTTTTTCAAGTGCAGCCTAGCAATTTGAGACCAATCTAAATATTTTATAAGGTAGCATAATGAATTAGAAATTTTTACGGAAACATTTTACTGTTTTACGCATGCAGTGTGGGTATTTTGACGCTTTGTGAGGGATATTTAGATCAACAGCTCTTAAATTTCCATACAGAAAACTGACACTTGTATATTGTAAATGGGAATCAATATAAAACTAGAGCTATCACTAAATGTGATTAATACCCCCAAAAGGATTGCTTTATAAACTGAAGAAGTTCGTAGTAACATAATACCTTGCAAACAAACTAAAAAGAGATATTGTTCTTAGAAGTTCCTCTCATTGTGCTTGACCATTGTATGAAGTTGTATTGAATTCCAACTAGTAGTTTTCGAAAAATGCTCCAGACAGGGAAAAGTAACAAAGGGCAATAACACTGTAATTAGTCAAGATGGATTTATGGTTCCTGTGCACTGCACTTCTTCTCACTGTGCTTGACCATTGTATGAAGTTGTATTCAATTCCAACCAGAAGTTTTCAAGTTATGCTCCGGACAAGGAAAAGTAACAAAGGGTAATAACTCTGTAATGAGTCAAGATGGAGTTATGGTTCCTGTGCACTGCACTTCCTCTAAATGTACTTGACCATTGTATGAGGTTGTACTGAATTTCAACTAGTAGTTTTCAAGTTATGCTTCGGACAAGGAAAAGTAAAAAAGGGCAATAACTCAGTAAATATTCAAGATAGAGTTATAGTTATTGTACACTGCACTTCCTCTGAGTGTGCTGATCATTGTATGAAGTTGTATTGAATTCCAACTAGTAGTTTTCAAGTTATGCTCCGGACAAGGAAAAAGTAACAAAGGGCAATAACTCTGTAATTAGTCAAGATGGAGTTATAGTTCTTGTGCACGCACTTCCTCTCAATGTGCTGACCATTGTATGAAGTTGTATTGAATTCCAACCAGTAGTTTTCAAGTTATGCTCCGGACAAGTAAAAAGTAACAAAGGGCAATAACTCAGTAAATACTCAAGATAGAGTTATAGTTCTTGTACACGCACTTCCTCTGAGGTGCTTGATCATTGTATGAAGTTGTATTGAATTCCAACTAGTAGTTTTCAAGTTATGCTCCGGACAAGGAAAAGTAACAAAGGGCAATAACTCTGTAATTAGTCAAGATGGAGTTATGGTTCTTGTGCACTGCACTTCCTCTCAATGTGCTTGACCATTGTATGAAGTTGTATTGAATTCCAACTAGTAGTTTTCAAGTTATGCTCCGGACAAGGAAAAGTAACAAAGGGCAATAACTCTGTAATTAGTCAAGATGGAGTTATAGTTCTTGTGCACTGCACTTCCTCTCAATGTGCTTGACCATTGTATGAAGTTGTATTGAATTCCAACCAGTAGTTTTCAAGTTATGCTCCGGACAAGGAAAATGCAACAGACCGCCCGACCGACCGACCGACCGACCGACCGACCGACCGACCGACCGACCGACCGACCGACCGACCGACCGACCGACCGACCAACCACCGGGTGACTCCTATATACCCCCCTAAACTTTGTTTTGGGGGTATAACTAGAACTATCACTGAAGGTGATGAATACCCCCCGAACACCCCACTGACACAGTATTCAAAATTTATGTAATATTTGATGCTTTGATTATTGGCTTCTGTGAAGTATAATTAAATTTTGACCAGCGGGTTTGGAGATTAAAAGCACACAACATTTTACTATCATGAGCCCCTGTGACCTTTGATCTAGTGACCCGAAACATGGACCATGCACAACTAAGCATGGTGCTTATCACTTGTATGAAGTATCATTAAATTCTGACCAGTGGTTTTGGAGATTTAGCATCCACAAGATTTTACCATCTCGAGTCCCTGTGACCTTGACCTTTGACCTAGAGACCCGAAACCTGAACCATGCACAGCTAGGCATTGTACTTATCACTTGTGTGAAGTATCATCAAATTCTGACATGGGGTTTTGGAGATTTAGTGTCCACAAGATTTTACCATCTCGAGCCCCTGTGACCTTGACCTTTGATCTGGAGACCCGAAACCTGGACCATGCACAACTAGGCATTGTAGTTATCACTTGTGTGAAGTATCACTAAATTCTGACATGCGGTTTTGGAAATTTAGCGTCCACAAGATTTTACCATCTCGAGCCCCTGTGACCTTGACCTTTGACCTAGAGACCCGAAACCTGGACCATGCACAACTAGGCATTGTACTTATCACTTGTGTGAAGTATCATCAAATTCTGACCAGGGGTTTTGGTGATTTAGCGTCCACAAGATTTTTCTATCCCGAGCCCCTGTGTCCTTGACCTTTGACCTAGAGACCCGAAACCTGGACGTTGCACAACTAGACATTGTACTTATCACTTGTGTGAAGTATCATCAAATTCTGACCAGGGGTTTTGGAGATTTAGCGTCCACAAGATTTTACTATCCCGAGCCCCTGTGACCTTGACCTTTGACCTAGAGACCCGAAACATGGACGTTGCACAACTAGACATTGTACATATCACTTGTGTGAAGTATCATGAAATTCTGACCAGGGGTATTGGAGATCTAGTGTCCACAAGATTGTGTCTACAGACGGACAGATGGACAGACAAGCTGAATCCAGTATATCCCCCCTAACACTTTGTGTTCCGGGGGTATAAAAATTATCATTAAGGTTTATGATTGAGAAATACGTTGGGTAATAAAGCTATGTAATAACCAGTATGAAAAATGTTTAAAGATGTAAACTGGAAAAGTTATCATGTCATAAGACCACTGATTTCTTAGTAAAATTAACAATGTGCAGCAATAATAATTATGTTATAATAAGAATTTATCAATTTATCTTATAGTCTGCAATAAAGACAACATATTCATTACGTCACTGATATTACAATCAGAAAAATACCCAAAATTACATAACCTCAAAATGTTTCTAAATCTGCAGTTATGTTGAAATTTTCAGAAAAAAGGACAATTTTCTTTGCAGGTATTTAAAGTTGTATGTCAGTTCAGATCAACCTTGGCTGAAAAGCAGGTCCGTAATTTTATAACATCATTGACCTCAACTATTTTAATTTAAAAACATGTCATATTTTTAAAATGATAATGTGCTCACAAAGTGTATATTGGATATAATTCTGTGCTTTAAGTCCATATTACAAATGTTGTGCCTGATCACCATATTGCATAGCATCATATCTTATCATGTCATGTAATTATGAACGGTATCATGCTATATTATATGTATTTTGTAACGGTGCCTTTGGATGCATTTTGTCATAGATATAGTCAATACAGGGTGGCTTGTTATACGATACTTCAAATAAAATCTAGGTCACAATATTCATATTGCCATCATATCGTGCTATGATTTGTCATGTCATATAATATTGTTGTACTGAGCATTTCACCATGTCATATATCTTGTGAAAGTGCTTATGGTGAAGTTTGTCATTGATATTGTCAAAGTGACTGGTTACATGGTATGATTATCATACCTGGGTCACAGAAGTGACAGTCTATATCACCTTCTCTACTGTACTGGCCAGCTGGGCACTCAGTCAGTTCAACCGAACCCCATTGACCGGTTCCAGTCCCTCCCTCTAGATAAACACATTTAATTTTAGCTGGACACACAGTACAGTTATTTGAGCCTGGTAAACTGTAAGTCCCTTCTGGGCATTTAGAACAATACTCTGCACCAGAAGTACTGTAGTGGCCTAGTGGACATGATACACATTCATCTCTGCCTTTTGTACTGTAAGTTCCGGGTAAACAAGACATACAGGATTCAGACCCAGGACCACTGAAGGACCCACCTGGGCAAGCCAAGCATTGTATGCTTCCTAAAGTGCTATAATACCCTGAAGGGCAGTCTTGCAATTCATCACCTACTGGTGCTGGGTTTGAGCAATTCTTCCCAGCTGGACATAACTGGCATTCCTCCCATCCTGTACCACTGTAAGAGCCTTGTGGACAAACTAAGCAATCAACAGATCCCTCTCTACTTGCTGTCCCTGCTAGGCAGTCAGGTTTGACCTCCTCATAGCCAGTACAGTTTTTACCTGCAGAGCATAATGTACAAGCATTTGCACCTGTCAAGCTGTAGTGCCCAGGTTCACATGTTCCGCAGGTAAGAACCCCTTGCTCACTGTAAGTACCAGGTAAACATGCAGTTAAATTTCCATTTTCACAGTTATATCCTGCAGGACACATTGTACATGACCCTTCACTTACATTGCTATAGTAACCTGTGGGGCAAATTATGCAATAGGTCTCTCCTACTGGACTGTAAGTACCAGAGTCACAATCTACCAGGTCATTTGTGCTGCAATCCTTTCCAGATGGACAGATGATGCAGTTATCTGCCCCTGAATTACTATAGTAACCATAGGGACAAGTAGGACATATACTATATCCTTCTTTACTGTAGGTACCTGCAGAGCAATCAGGCAACTCTGTGTCAGTAAGAGCTTGATCACTGCAATTTTTTCCAGCAGGACATACAGAGCATGTTTCTGACCCAGATGAACTATAATAACCTGTTTCACAAGCAAGACATATTGTCTCTCCCTCCCTACTTGCAAAACCTGCCTCGCAGTCTGCAAGCCAAATAAGAAGGGAGCCCCCAAAGTCTATAACCCTGCAACTCTTCCCTGCTGGACAAATCAAGCATTTTTCTGATCCTGGTGCACTATAATAACCAGATGGGCAAACCTGGCAAGAAGAGAAACCAGTCTCACTATAAAAACCTGCTTCACAGTCTGGTAGATTGGTACCAATAAAATCTGCTGAACAGTTTTTCCCAGCTGGACAAACTTGACACTGACTGGAACCAGTCTGACTATAGTAACCAGGGTCACATGATGTACATGTGACATCACCAGTCTGACTGAAGTACCCGGCTGGACAGTCATCAGGTTCTAAACCACCAACAGATGAACTGCAGTTTTTACCACCTGCACAAATCGTGCAGTTTGATGAACCAGCTGAGCTATAAAAGCCTGATTAAAAAAGAGAGGATTTTTTTGTCAGGTGTTAAGGACTTAAAAATGTTTAAAATGAAATGCTAAGTGTCATAGAAATACACAAAATTAGATATTTTGATTTGAATAATGAATAACCAATGCATTTAAATGAACAAATCCTGAAACAAATAGTCATAACTTTAATATATTTGTCCTGAACAGACACGTCCTGAAACAAACTATTTATACTATCTGCCCTGAAATACAGTGTAGAACTAAAATTATGTTTCCTGTAAAAAAAGATATTTAATACAGCAGCTCTGAAAAAGATCTAACTATTCTTTAAATCCTGAAATATTAAAGAGTGCAAATAATTACCCTGAAACAAAATTAAATACATTTGTCCTGAAACAAAACTGTTGCTGTTAACTACTGTAACTGCCATTTGGTTTTCATGCTAAAATGAAACTAGAGCTGCCACAAGAGATAACTAACTACCCACACAGCATCAATGTCAACATAACTATCGTAATCCAAGGGCCATAACTCTGTCAAAGCTGATTTTAGCAACAATATCTTGCACATCTACTCTTCCAGGTAATAACATATGCCTTCTTTACACATTTAGGTTATTGCAATGGACAGACCATGTGTACGACTGCAGGATGACGCCTAGATATACCACCTTCAAACTTTGTTTATAGGGGAATAAAATCAAGCCAAGCTGGGAGAAACATATTACACAATGTCAAACCTATCAACTTTTTTTGGCCTCCAAAATTTTAATATAGTGTATCAATTCAGTTAGTTTTTTGCATAACTGGTTTTAAATCAAAAGGATCAATAATAATTATATGTTTTCTCTTACAATGTACAGCAAAGGCTTTGTTTCATTCTACATGTATATATAATTACAAAAAAAGTTAACAGGTAATACATTATCTTAACAAAATGTTGAGAAAAAATAAAAATAAATGCCCTGAAATTTCTACAAATCAATGGTTTCTGCAGGCAGCATAAATAGGCTAAGAAAGGCAGCTGCAGCTCTAGACAAGCCTAACCATAAAGCAAGCAACTGTATTTCCAGTCAGGACCAGTTAGAATCCCCTTTTCATGCCGGGAGTAATTCAGCTTAAGGTACATAAGTGCATGTACTAAATCATTAAAAAAAAAATTGCTCGCTGTTTTTTTTAAAAAAATATTTAAAAAGGCAATTAAATCTATTTGTATGGTAGCCAAAAGCGTGTTCTATCTACTGAATCAACATTTCATAAAACCAAAAATAAATCGTAGATCTTTGTAACTAATAATATTTAAACGCACTTGAACAATTATTTATCTAAGTCATTTGCCAATAAAAACATCGAGGTAATGTTTTATGTATCTGCTTTTGTGTATCTTCCAAAGCAGGCGATCTTAACGTAGTTAAAATTTAAACATTGAAATAAAGCCAAAATATAAGAAGGTCTTTTATAACAGTTGTGAAATACTGGACATGTATAAAATCTGATTTGCTGAAAATATCAAATAAAGTATGACAATTATGAGACAGTTTTTCCGTTCAATTATTTCAGACCTTATATTATAACAGTTCTATCAGATTTGATTTAAAAGCGGTTGATTACACTGTTTTTTGCCAGCATACGTCAGATCTGCAGGGTTACTAAAGTTTAGCTATTTTTATAATAATAAGTTAATTTTGACCAATAATTGTCTGTAAAATTGCTTTGTGATTTACTACAATTGAAGGCAAACATCTAGAATTGTATCAACCTAGGTAACATGTTTCACTTTATGCCACTGCCAATCCTGACTGAAAGTACTGGTTCTGCTTGGGAAAATTCTGATTATTTAGGGTTTCTTCCTAGGTTACTAAAGGCTTTTTCCTGGTGAGGGAATGATCAAGGCACCTACTTTCCATTAAGGGGACAGATGGCCCCCTATTATAGATACAATGAGTTAGTCTGTTCCATTGTGGAAAACATAACAACATTGGACAAAGGCTTTATAATGAAGGAAAGGGTATTTGTGATTCTAGAAAACTGGAGTGTTAGTGTGGTATATAAGACTGGGAAGGAACTGTTAATGAGTTCTTCCTCTTACACTGTAGGAAAAAGCCCTGATTTAACCAACTAGTAAACTATCTGGCATTTGATATTTCTACTAGAATATTTGGATTAACTATTCCCCTGAGTTCAAACATACCTGTTGCACAAGCCGTACATGATTTGGCACCAGCTGCGCTATATGTCCCCGCAGCACACTGTGTCTCTGCCGTTTTGGTGGAACAATCTCGTCCCCCCGAGCAGGGTGAACAAGTTGACTGACCTGTAGCCGTCTGCACCTCCCCATCAGGACATTCCGTTGGACTGGTCATACCCGTAGATGGACATTTGTGACCTTAAAAACATACATGTATCTTAATATTGAAGTCTACAATCATATACATTTTTGAAAATTTAACAAATGTAAAACAAGCAGGGGCATCACATAAAAACCAGAGTAGGTTTAGTTTATACTAATTTATTTTAGCTTGATTGTGAAGAAAGCTTGTAGCTTATAGAGTCACTTTAATCAGTACTGGTGTCATATAAGGAGGTACGGTCGTGACCCCAGTGGGGCTCAGACCCGCAACCTCCGGGATGAGCAGCAGACGTCTTAACCTCTACACCACCACTTCCCTTAATAGGTTTGACTGATATTGACTGATCCACTGGTTTAAGTCAAACACAAAACGTTCTTCAGTATCTTTGTCATAATGAATATTAGAAAATAAAATATTTCTATCAAATATTTATGTTTAAAAACATCTTAAGTGCAATGAACAATGGAACTTAAACCTTATTATGAAAGCAGAAGTTTAAGATACAGTCATTTGCATTTGTGAAATGCCATAAAATATTGAAAAATAATGAGTTTGGACAAATTTAACTTACTAGAACATACAGTCTAGTGTGATAGGACAAGCTAGCTTCAAATGAGCAAGTAACATTAACGAATAAAACCCACTAGTGCTATCTGATAACTGAGTGATTCATAACCCCACCAACAAACTGGTTAGAACACTGACTCCAAATGCATATCAAGCCTTCCACACTATAAGAGTGACGTATGTACCGGTCCGGTTACACTGGCTCACTCTATACAAGAAGCAATATAAAATATGCAACGCTACCTAAAACATTGGACGCATTATGCCACAGTAAATGTGTGATGTGATGCAACAAACTAACTTACAGCCCCCTACAGAAGGCTCTTTTGTGGGGTATTAAAATCTAAAGAGTACCTGCAGGACATGTTGTACAGGTAGTACCATCTGTACTGTAGGATCCTTGGGAACAAGTGTCACAAGCATTCTGATCACTGTTTGGTTCTTCTCCTGAGTTACAGTTCTGAAATAGACGAAGAGAAAAATACTACAGCTCTAATAACTGATTGGCTTATGAGATAAAATATATAAAATCTTGTTTAATTCTAGACTTATCAAGCAAAACCATATCAGTAGAATTCACTAACTTGAATTATTGCTAATCAAATGCCCTTGTTCAGTAACTCAAACAAATCAAGCATTAATTTTTTGTTCACTTAAGTGTCTCTACTTAAATTGTATCTCCTTATCCAGAAATATTTTCCATATTCATTCACATACATTTTTTTGTTCATAATATACTATATAAAAGTCATTTTGCTACAAACTTGAGTGCACAGTGTAAAAGAAGAATGTTTGTGCTAGATGATTCTCTGTATTCAATGAATTTACAGTTTAAAAGAGGAATGTTTGTGCTTGTTGCTTTGCCTTCGTATCTAATGACACCCTCCCCCCCCCCCCAACCTACCAGACTGATATGTACAATATACATCTTGTCACATTGATACATTCAAAAACAATTTTAATATAATGACTACCTGCGGAGCACTGGTTGTTGTTGGGCAAATCTTTCCTGTTGGGCAAGGTGTACAGGTAATTTCCCCAGCTAGTGAGTATGTTTTGTTGGCACATCCTGCTGGTGTAGCTGATGATGATGCACAGCTAGAACCAGCGGGACACTCTACACAGGCAGACGATCCGGCAGTACTGTATTCATTTGCTGCACATGCCGTACAGTCACTCGACGATGTTCCCCCAGTACCAGCTCTGTAGGTACCAGCAGCGCAAGGTGTTAGCGGTCCCCCAGTACTTCCATCACAGCTGAAACATGACAGAATCATATTTATTGAACTTGTTCTATTGATATAGTTCATACAAATTATCTTCAATCCAATCTAGCCCCCCCCCTGCCCTCCCACCCCAACCTGGCTCCCAGCCCCCCTGCCCTCCCATCCCACCCGGGCTCCCACCCTACAGCTACAAGGAAACCAAAGGTCATTGCAAAAAGAACAGAATTATTATTAAGGAATTCTTGTTTATAGTCATGATACTATGTAAGGATGCAATTTTTTTGGTCCCAGCTACGTTTCTTCCACCTGCGCTCTTCTACATTATACATGTATAGTTACAAGTGCTGTTACTCACTGTCTGTCTTTGATGAATTAACACACAGATAATAGTGCATGAATTTGCAGGCATTCATCACAAAAGACCAAACACTTCGTTTTTTTGCAAAGCAAGACTCATGCAATTACTTTTCAGATGCAGAAATAATTACTGATGTGGCCCATGGGCCGCAGACACCACTCCATAATTATGATATTGTATTAGAATTACATTTTTATTATCATAATTATATTTTACTTTGGTTAGCTTCGAAACAATTTTTTTCAATTTCTCCATAGTGATTAAACTGGAAGAAAACAGGTGTTTGGAACAAACTGTTGTGAAAACAACCGATTCTTAAACATTTCTTGAATTTAAATGCATTCTGTGTTGCGACACTTGACAAGTTTTTTCAATTTAAAGGGTATGGCAAAGCTACCCTACCTTAAACAGCATTAGAACTAGTTTGTATTTTTGGTCTGTTTTTATCAGAAAACGTTCAAGAGTGAGTCGGTCTGAATCCATCATGCTACATGTATCGTATAGTATTTGATCAAATTTTATCATTGGTACCAGAAAACCAATGCCCCCGAAATTATTTTACGTTTCAGGGTGGGGGCGGGGGTGGGGTAGTGCAAAATAGAGAGCGTATCCCATTCTAAAGACATCACCTGGTTCTTAACATGCCCAGTATACAGCATCGACACATCGGACCTCGGTTTTAGGTCTGATCCAAAAAGACCATTTTGTTAATGTTAGTGGATTAACCACTGAACCATTCCTTTTTAAATTTATGATACAATACATACAGCTACAATACATGCATGTCTCTATTGATGGATATCCTTTTTCAAATCAATACCCAATGAACTTTTAATAATTAATTTAAAATCAACAAAATACAAAATGAAACCTTACACTTCTTTTACACCATTAATGGAAAATTAATGATTTAATTTAAAGGCTCTTATTCTCATGCTACATCTAAATGCATTAGCATGCATTAAACAGACTATTCAAATAAATGTTTGTATTGAAATCTTGATCGATTTCTGGTGACATGATGAAGTAAAGCTCGTATTTTATATATTAAAATAGCCCAAAGAAATCACTTCCTTATTCAAGGTTTTTCTTTTCAATACAAATAATTTATTAACTGCAAATATTAAAAAGCATACTTGAGTATTCACGTAATGGAAAATGCTAGTCAAAATGTATGAAAGTCTCTCAAAACAAAAATTCAGTTTTGATTAAAAGATATTTTTGGATTATTTAGAAAGTAACTATGGAACTTATTCAGTCCTACAATACAGTTTATGTTGAAAGAAACAACTTTGGGGTTGTTAAGAAACAAAAGCAGGGCACTCATCTGCTCTCTGTTTCAAAATTAAAGCCGACTGCTTATCAGTTCTCTAGGAAAATTTGTAATATACAATTTAAAGAAGATAACCTCTTGGCCTTAAACAAGAAAAAGAACTTCCGTCACATTGTGAGTATAATAACGATGTATGACAAAGGTATATTAAAGTAAATTAAACTATTGATTCACGCAATAATTTTTCATTCAAAGGCTCGAAACAAGTCAGATATGGATTAAGCAAAGCCAGATAGATAGCTGAATATTCACAGGGATACTTGTCTGACAATCAATATCTTGTCCTCTTCAATTACACCTTGATAATATAGGTCTATTACAAGTGCATCCCGCGACTGTTCGATAATTTAACCATGAGTACTGAACACTTACGAACAGTGTAACGATGGTTTTTCTGTTTAAATTGAAGAGTATTCTTACAAAACTACCTTGTCTTCATTAATATTAGATAGAATATGTTTTAACGGCTCTGAACAGACTTTGTCGAGTGTCACTTGTCCTTAAAGACCTTGCCCTGCATGACGCCAAATATCTTATTTAGATAACACAATGCTGCACATTCATGAATTATGTGCTCTGTTCTAATGGTAAGATTTAACACAAAGTCTAACAGACTTCACGATGAGGTACACATCAAAATCTTTAATTTCAATGTTTGAAATACATGTCGAATGTATATAAAATCTCAACTTCCTGATTGTTGAATAGGCCTACTGAAAGACTTCTAGCTTAAGCTTAAAGTCCCAGGATCACTTTCAGTTCACTGATATAGTAAAATAAATTTACTGATAGAATAATTAATGAACCATGTTTTATTCACTCTAAAACAATGATGACATAATTTCTTTCGCCTTGGAGAAAGCCTTTCTTATTTTTTGCAGTATTATTGAGAAAAAGAAATACTGCGATATATTTCTAACATGAACATACTGATATACATTATACTTCTAATGTGCTCTTATCAATTAAAAAAGCAAAGTTAGGAATGTTAAAATAAGAGCTACTTGTAATTGTGCTAATGGGACTTCAACCATGAATACCTAGCATTTTTTTCAACTTTAAAAAAACAAAATACAAAGGAGAACTTTTTCAAGATGGCTGTTTTTGGTGTTTAACTTTTTCAAGATGGCTGTTTTTGGAAAAACACCTATCTCTTTCCCCCACCCCCAACCACACACACACGCTAATTAAAACGAAAAAAGGTTTTGAAAAGAGTGGGATCAAAGATCATATTTGCTCTACTGACAGGGTTTAGAATTATAATGAGCAAGTTTTATGTAAAATATATCTATCAGTTATGACTTTGAAGTTAAAAAACGTTGTTTCAAAATTTATTCAAAATAAAATCACTGTTGGTTTTTATGATTAAAGTCACTGTGGATTTAATGGGCAGTTAGTTGCAATGTACTTGTATGGTATTATAGTTTGTTCTCTATTTAACCTTCTCCTGATAAGGTAAGAGGAAACAACACCTTTATATCCCAGGAGGAAATTTGAAGGAAATTAAGTATTTACAGTCCCATTCAATGACAAGAAACATATGGCACTGGGCTTAGTAACCACTTGGTGTTACTTGCGTCACAAAATTGGGTTCCTATAAATATTTATTCTGCAATCACTTGACAAATAGGATCAACCGTTTTCTTTCAATCCAATAAGAATGTGTTTTTATTATTGTTCAAACAATCAATGAATTTAAAATATTGTATTGTTTTAATTTAGAAATACTGCATGGGGGTTGGTTCACACACATTTCAGAAACATTCCCTGACGTAACACTTTCTACATTTTCTGTATTCGTGATAAGTGTACTTCAGCAAAAAAAAGTACCTTGATGTCATTTAAAAAGTATCGTTTAATACAATGGTTGAAAAAAAATGTTTGAAATGAATGTAAGACCAAGTGAAATTCCATACATTACCAGTATAAAAATGTCTGAAAATTACATGTACCAATGACTTAGTCAAGTTTGAAATGACTGGTAAGAAAAACTTATACCAAACTGACCCTTGGGGAAGTAGTAGGTCCATAAAAAATAAAGACTTGCGTAAGGATTTTAACCATGATAATGTGTAAAAAAACTTACCCCTTTAATTAAAATTGAATTTTGGAAGTGTTTTAACCCCTCACTTTGAAAAGGGTGAAACTTAAATGGCCGCCGGCGAGCGGAGCCGCTGTAAATCAAAAATGTCTGATAGTACATGTACCAATGACTTACAAGTTTCTAGATAAAACTTATGAAATCATTTAAAACACAATATTCTATAATATCATAGTACTATGATCCTTGTATGTAGGATATTGACAGGCATATATAGGGAGTCCACTTAAGTTTTGATGTATGAAACACCTCTGTCTCCGTTATTTTGGAAAAGCGCCCAGCTTCAGACTGTGCACCAAACAAAGATAGATCTGTACTTATAACCCTATTCATCCTCTGTCCAAAACTAAATGCCCACAAATAATTTTAGATGTTTTTTCTTCTGAGCATAAATGTCACCTAACTTTCACAACCATGTTACTGTATACATTATAAATTCTGTATCATCAGTATTTTGTAACACTTCTGTTTACCGAACATTCTAATTCTGAAGAACCAACCCACAGTTTTGAAGAGGATCATGTTTTATTGTAAATTTTCCTCAACAGTTTTTCATGTTTGTACTGTCAGATAGAGCAGCACAGCACATATATTGTAATCGGTATGCAAATATAATAACAGCTTGAACAAATACTTAATATGATGCGGTTAACAACTTGAAAGTAAATGAATATTTGCATTAGAACGGGTAATCAATAGAAATTAGATGCATTGTCGATTAATGATTCCAGGAGGCAGGCAACCAGACAAAGGCAGACTAAATCTGTATCTAGCAAATGTTTTTTTTTTTAAATCCCACAATCACTTTGGATACACATAATGTATACATGTATAAACAAGAATAGGGGTCTTAGACCGTCTTTCATCTAAAACTGACAATTATTTGTACATTACACAATGTCATGTTATAAATAAAGCATAGTTATAGTTTAAAAACTGTGAAATGCTTTCGAAGTAGCAACATAAATATGAAAGTGAGGCATACATCAATATTGGTTCATATAGCCATAATGTATAGTATTTAGCGCTCAAAAGCATTATAGGTGCATTTGTCAGAATCATAACCCTGAATTCAAACTCTTTGAAATACAATCAAATATTGAGCACGCATTGGATTAAGGTAGGCAATAAATTATGTTTGGGATGAATGAAGATAAAAGAAGAAACCAAATGTCATGACTTTAGGGTAAAATGGATGTTGAGAAGGGCAGAGTGGCGGCACGAAAAGGCGGCAGGGCGCGGTGCCACACCATAACGCTACAGATATAACACTAGATACATACAACAAATTTATTGTCTTCTAATAAAATCATTACCTTTAACTGGCCTTTAAAATCAACATAAAATTGCAACCAGATTTTGACATTTTTTTATTACTTAAAAAACAGAATCGAGATAAATAAGGAATTAGTGGAAATGAATGGCAAAGTCAAACATCATATCTTTTAAAGGGGAATTAATAATATTTTCTGAGTTAAATAACAAAATCTGTTCAAACTATTCATCAACACTATCATATACAAGTCACTGTTAACAACAGAAAATCAGAAAGAACTAAAGTACACTGGAGATGACACAAAAATCTCTTTTCCCCTTTTTATTATTTTTTTTTAACTTTAAAAACAAAACTAACCAAGAGACTTGACATCACATATTGTTTTTGTATGCAAATGATTGTGTATTTCATATAATGATATATATTGTTAAAATAAATGATAAAAAAATGAAATTTGCAAGTATAATAATCAGGGATCAGGAAATTTTGAAATCTCAATCGAAATAATCAAAATATAAAAAATGAAAATTAAAAATTTGTACGTGATTTATATATTTTTCAACCATCTTTCCATTGTTGTGCATGATCATGGAATGGTTAAAGTATTTAGTTTCCTCCTTTGGATTCCAAAATGTTTCCAAAAATGAAAATGTTTATCTTCTTTCATTATTGATTAGTAAATCTCACGAGTCGATAAAATAAATGCGCCGTTCACGTGGAGCGTTCCATTTTCTAAGGGATAAACTTTACATAATTTTCGCCATTAAGGAATAAGAAACGGAATTTCTAAGTAATAAGAAAAATATCGAGCCAGTTTTCATAAATAAATATGATAATTTCCATGCGATTTTATCATTGAAAGTGTGTTCAATTTCAATTAGAACTGATTATGTTCAAAGTCACCCCCACAAAGTTTTGTAATAATCCATGTGTCAGGTATAGGCAATATAATTTTTGTCGTCTGGTTTCGTTTTGAATAATTTTTTTATGCCTCTCGGGTTGCCAGACCGATTAACATTATCTTTCGGCTTCCCCTTCCGACTTTCGGAAGCATTTACTACCGGTTGCCGGTCCGGTTATTTGTTTCGTTATTATTCTCCCGATTATCATAAGCCAGTTTGCCATTTCGGTCATTTGATTTTTTTGAACATCGCAAATATGTGGCGTTGTGCCATTTCAACAATAAATCGAAAGGCATTGAATGCCCGAACATGATACATTATATAGCCGGCACTATTTGAGTAATAAAAATTAACTCTTGGGTTTTATCTTTTGATAATTTCTTTCAACTGTCATCTTACAGGTCAAAAGTACACGTGGACCGAATCGTTTTTAATTAAATCATAATGACCAGTAATGTTGGCAAAGTGGTCAATTGGTCCGGCATAGAGTCAATCGGAGTTGCAAACACATTAATAAAATCCTTAATCAATAACGTGTTAGCGACGCCCGAGGACCAATTAGGTAAAGACTGCCGCGGGTTATTAACATGACACGTTTATTGGGGTATTGGATAGGTGCTAATAACACAGATGCTATGTGTAATTACACAAGCAACTCCTTTTGTCATATTTAAGCGATTTTATGACTTTTTAAAAAAAAATCTCGGACTGATTTTTAAGCAACTTTTGGTGACGTGAATCGGTCCAGCAAGTTGAAAATCGGTCCAGACCGGCAAATTTTCGGTTTTCCTGATCCCTGATAATAATTATGTAAGATAAAATAATTTTATTTCATGCATGGCATTAATTGGAATCTGTGTATCTTATAATTCTACATTGTGCATATTTAATTATGTATAGTTGCACAAGAAAGACAAATTAGCCAGAAATTAAAACAAGGGACATTATAATATCATTATTAAGGGACAAAATATTAAGGGTCATAATATTATCATTAAGGGACATATTATCTACCTTATATATTCCGAATATTTTATTAACAAAAAAAAAAAATTATCTCATATATTTTCCAATCTACTTGATTGGAAGTATAAGTTTAGATATACAATTTTTTGTATTTTAGTAAAGAACAAAATTTATTCAACACCTTAAGTTCACGTTGACTAAACTTGTCATAGTGTATTCGAATCATCTTTCCGCAGCAACGTGTCAGGAAATGCCCATATTGATAAGAAAGGCAAATTGTTAGTTTTTAACTATTTTCCTCTCAATTATATTTTTAATAGGCAACTTGCAAAGTTTAAACTATACATAATTATGTTTTATTCATGACTAAACATCAACGAATGCTATGCTATGCTGAATGCATGCAACCACTTTGTATAAATTATACCTGATGCCGGGGGAAAAAGTGAAAATCTGAACTTTCAATTCGAAGCAAGAAGATTTCATCTCAATCTGTTAAAATTTAAATCTTCATAATGTATATAAATATCAAGGAAAAGGAATAAGACTATTTTTTTCCTTACAAAATCATGAGTTAAAACCGGTGCTCTGTTTAATTTGACCAAAGACGTATATAGAAATCTATAGGAAAAACTAGTTACAGTTTTCATAAAGAAATTGAAGCAGGAAGATATTTAGTCATTATGTTATAATATATACCGTTGGAAAGCCAATTAAATAAATTTTAATGTCATATCAAGGATAATATAAAAATATTGAAGTGTCAAAGGAAAGGTTTATTTAATCAATGTATAAATTATTTTCCTAAATAATTCAATGTATTTTCATCCTCTGTGGCTAATCGATTGAACTGACTGGTAGCTTATCCGATTCTGTGCCGCGGGGGTTCAGGTACAAGGCGTATGATGAGAATTGTTTGGTATGCAATTTATTTTGAAACTTTTATTTCTCTATGTTTTCAATAACGTATGGAAGGTATATCTACTTATACTGCTCCACCATAAAATTTGTATGATACAAGAGCGCACCTATATACCGATTTACGTAAGATGTCACTTTTGAAGTCTCTTGAATATGGCCAGGTAGTAAATCATGGTAATAAAATCTTCAATAATTTCTATTATCCGCCCAAACAAATAACAGGCCAGTCTGCCGAAAGTCACCTATCCCTTCAAACTGTCTTTTATACATAGTTTGTTATGCTTCATTCTCCTGGTTTAATCATATATATGTAAATGACTCGTAAATTAAAGTTAACAGAGAGATATACAGTATGTTAATACTATTGTAAACAGATTTCCATTCAATTTCATCGTCAACACACAGGGACAACCTGCTTTATTTTAGACTTACCTATAAATTAAATTTTTCAACAAAACCCCTTATAAAAGTATCTGCTCTTCAAAATCATATAAAATACAGATTATGTGGTCTTTTTGTTAGTTTTCTTATCAGTTTTCAATTCGATAATTTTCGAAAAAGATTTAATGCTCTTCATTTGGTCTGATAAAAAAGATCCATTTTGAATGCCAGTCAAATTTCATACTCCGACAATATCCATCTTTTTTAATGTTAAAAGTATAAAACCAAAGTTTTGATCATAGGGGCATATCAATCAAATTCTCATTTTATATTCAGGTACTTTTATGGACAAATTTTCCATCTTACAGAAATCAAAGAATGCTTTGACCCACAGTAAGTACATGTAAGGAAGATTTTGTCCAATCCATGTGTTTGCTGTGAAAAGGACAAATTGTGTGTACATGTATATCATAAATTCAAATCTCTGAACATGCAATATTAGGGGAAAAAACAATGATGAAAGTAAAAATGTTTCTATGAAAACCATGCATTTTTATGAAGATTGGACTGACATTGAATTCACTTTTATTCACTCTTAAAGGATCAATAACTATTGCATAAAAGGTACCCGCCCCCCCACGCCCACCCCCACATCCCAACTAAAATGGCCGTAAATAAATGAAGCATGAATAAAATGCTCCCATGACAAAAATGAATCAAAAGAATGTGAAGGTATTTCCAACTAGGTTAAACATGCTGTCCAGAACTAATTATTACCGTATGCATTATTAATGTGCGGCAAGTGGGATCCATGTTTCTATAACAAGCTATGAATGTTTGATGAAACTCCGAGAGAACTGAAGTACATTGGCAAGTTCACCAGGTAACTCCACGGAAACTTTGTGGGACAATAGTCTTTTTACATATTTTCATTCAGTTCTAGTCTGCATCAATGTTATATTATAACTGTGTTACCATATTAGCCTTAAATTCATTCAGCTCTTTGGTTTGACCCATTTTATGAGCTGACATTTCATATTGTCCACGCGCTGGACTTGCAATCCAGTGATCGCAGGTTCCATCCCCCTCTCCTCCACTAACATAACTAATGGTCTTTTGGATGGGACCTAAAATCAAGGTTTGATGTATCGGTGGTGCTGTACACCGGGCATGTTAAAGAACCGGGGAGGTGTCTCTAGAATGGGACGTGTTCTGTATCATGCACTACCTAAAATAACTAAACTTTTCTAGGGGTGTTGGTCATATGGATTATCAGGTACCAATGATAAAACTCTAAAATACATACATACATTGTCCTCTAAAAACTATTCACTGGCTTCTACATAAAATCAATCAGACTAAATTATCATTATCATCATTGCTATTTATTACCCATACATTTGTTGTTATTCTTACTGCTGTTGTGTTACTATTGTTGTAGTTCTTGTTACTGATACATGTATTTGAAAAGTTATTACTCTGAAATCAGAATATCTAAAAATACTATCAATCTAATTATAAGCTGATGTTTTCTTCTGTTTGAACCATAATCTCTTTACTGTATACAACTTTAAATTCATGAATATAATTTAATTCGGTATGTTTGACATGTTTGTTACAGTTTTGCTTGTTTCAAAATCCTCTTTTTTTTCAACAGAAAATGGTCTTCTTTTATAGAGATTTTTTCTAGTATTTTCACATTTTCTTGATTCAGAAGGCATTTAATTGATATGCAAATAATACCATGTAGGGGAAATAAAATCTTTGCTAAAATACAGATTTTACAGTTTGAGACATAAAACTGATAATCCTTTAATCAATCCAGTGGTCAACAATGCATGACATCTTAATAACCAATCTGATTTACCCTATTGTATTGTAAGGACATAAACAACCCACATTCTTTATATTATTGCAGCATATAATATAATGAAAAAATAATCCAAAAACCTATGATAAAAACAGCTGTGTCCAAAATATTTTTTCTCAGGTTGCTTAATTTTTTTTTCCAGGACAAGCACTAAATAATAAATTAATGCACTGAAAATGTCCTAAATACTGACTAATTTTTACATATTTTTTGTTTGTGTGAAATGTATGAATGAGCTAAAGAAATGTCTGTACAGGTACACAAACAGATTAAATAACAATTTACAGGTAAATAAATAACATGTTTTCATGCTTTAACATGAATTTGTCTAAAACAATCAAAATTTAGCATGAATTCATTATACCGTACATAAAAGCATTTAAGGTGTGTTACAAAACATTTGATATTGCATTGAAGACCCTGGAAATACTATCAGAAAGGATCCTGAAGTGCCACTGCCTCTTTTGCCCAAATACTGAGCTTATTTTTGCTCAAAAGTAAAGGACACAACCTGTCGAGTTTCAACTGTATTGATATTGCATTAAATCTATTGTATTTGCTAGACAAGAATCCAAAGGGACTGTCAAATAGGATCCATTTACAGTGTGAAACATTTACGTGCATTTTGTTACATTCCTGTAACAGTTTAAGCATTACTTTGGAAAGACCTTAAGAAGTTATATACCTAATCCACAATAAAAACAGACTTAAATTCTCTGACCCTCAAACTATGGTCTGCTATTGATCTCACCTTTTATTCACAAAAACCTCTAAAGTTTTTATTTAAATATAAAATATCTAACTTGATAATCAGATATAAAAACTCTTTTATATATTATAAAAACTTATGTAAAGCTCAACACAGAAACTTGTATTCTTATAAAAAAAATTGAAGTGTTTTAAGGAGAACTGACAGTAAAAACTAACCTATCTGCCTTTTATTATATATACACTTAGAACAGTTTACCAGTAAACCCTTTATGGTGTCCTCAAATTAAGAAGATACAAAGCATACATTTATGCAATATACAAGAAATATGTCCTTCCAATCAAATTGACATGTACAGTTAAATTCAGGTTAGAACTGAATGACTGAAAGAAAGTTTGTGACAGGAAGACTGGAAAAAACTTGGCCATTATTATTTAATGCTGGTAAAAGCTTAAATTCAAACTTAGTAGATTAAAATCTAAAAAATCTTGTGAGAGGACATTTATTGATGATTTTAGTTATACAGACAAAACATATTATATAGTTAAGTAAGTAATTTTTGACAGAAAGTCAGTTTAATATTGATAAAATAATTCGGCTTACTAGTAACCGGAGGGGCATGTTGCGCATCCATGTGTTGTTCCATCCACGTATGTCCCGGCTGTACAATTGCTGTCGCAATCAGAGGCTATACAATTACACTGGCCTGATACATTGTCTGAAATAGTATTAACATTATATCATGTTAACATATATATAATAGGATTACATGTATATATCTTTATTGCCTCCATTCACTGGAGATTTACAAGTAATACAACAGTTCAGTGCAAAATGAGATATAAAAACTAAATTACAATATAACCATATGCATATTTAACTGTTACATAACACTTTCAATATCCTCTGTCAACTTGGTTTATAAAAGACATTATAATAAGAGAAAAAACTAAAATATTTTTGAAATATGTCTGTAGCGTGACTTAACCTGTTCAGTGAATATACTTGGTTCTTATAGTATGTGAATATGCAAACAAGAGATATTTAGTATATGTGTTTTACTAAAACAAATGTATGTACAATTTTAACTGAGCTATCTGTCTTGTTATTCAGTGGCATTCTACGCATGGCCTCCCTTAATCTGATCACTACCCAGAGTCCCACCATGAGACAAAAGCTAATTAAGTTTTTCTTTATAGTTTTGAAGAAAGTGATGTTTGAAGATTTCTTATGCAAGAGATTAAGAAATTCTGTCTGTTGGAACATTGAAAGAAAAACACTTTGAAAACTGACAACAAATTTTACTATTTTTACAGAAGAGTGATGTTTTGAAATCTCAATTCATGTTGTTTCGGGGAAAATGATCAATTGCTTAACATTTGAAATAAAACACAATGGTGAATGGCCAAATTTGGAGGTTTTATTATGGATAAACATGAGATAGGGGTCATTTTCACTACTGTCGAGGTAGTCTTACTATTTCAACTCCGAAGACAAACCTATTTTGCAGGCTGATATTTTGTAGTTGTTCGCCTTTTAACAGTTTTGACAGTTAAAAAAAATCAGATCTATAAAATGGGTCAAACTGTTCAGCCAAATGAATTAGGCTACTTTCGAGGGTACACTTCAATTAGTGTCCATTACTTATCAGGTCTATTATATCGCCTGATTTGTGTATCATATACAGATCTGAGCGCCATACACCAATCAGTGTATCTGGTAATACACAAATCGGGATATTGATCAAATGTGTAATATTAAATTGTATTGTTTTCTTCAATATTTCAGTTACTTATATCGGCAAAATCAAAGGGGGATTCAATTGAGGCGAAATAACATTTTTTTTTAAAACATGACCTTGTTCATAATGTGACTTTTTAATACAGAAAAGGAGAAAACGCAACACTACTTCACAAATGTGGTTATTGAATAATAACCAGTATCATGATTACATTTATGTGTGTAATGCACAAAGTGCACTTTTCTGCCTTACCTGAGAATAAGCTTAATCATTTTCTGTATACACTTATTTGTGTATAAACAGATACACTGGTTTGTGTATGATACACAAATCAGGCGATATAATTGACCTGCTTATCAGTGTTAAAGGCTGGAGACCTAACTTTTTTATTTTATCTATCTATCTACATAACACTCCGAGACAATCGATGCTGATTATGATAAGAGGCGCAGGTCATGTGACAGTTGTTAAAAGTGAGATAGATTTTATTTTCTTACTTATTAGGTATTAACCTAACAATAGACCAAACTTTATAAAAAAAAAGGGTAAGTACTGCAAGTATTTGTTACTGGATACCCTGTTTGTCGCACAATAGCTTTATAGCTAATGTTGACTACATGTGACACGATACATATAAGGCTTCTTTATCCTTTTCATAGTTCAGCTAATTTGAAATTTCATAGAACCCCTACATAAATATTAAGATATCTATATATGAATAGTTTAGAAGGCAAACAAATTTTACAGGCTGGTATTTTAGAGTTGTTTGCCTTTTGGTGTTATGTTATGTCAGATTTATGAGATTCCCACACGGCAACGCCAATTTAATTCGGCTACTATTGGTATATAAATCTTATAAAAATTGTAAACCAATAATTATGTCACAATATACAAAGTCTGTATATAAAATTCACCCCTCCTTATGAAATTAACTTACCTAATTCCAACAGAATTAAACACAGCGTAAAAACAAAATATAAGCTGTTTTTCATTTCAAATAAATTTTATATGTACACTTCAACATGAATAAATACGATAATGGCAACTTGCGAACCAGCGCTAAAGTTGCGATGAAATTAATTAATTTTCACATGTTATCCTTCTTCCGAAACTGAAAGTTCACTCGTAAGTATCGAAATGTAAAATGTCCTGAAGAAGACAACTAAATATTGATCGAAAATATCTCCAGTTTTCCGATATTTTTCACGTCCACCCGTTATAATTCCTCGCACCTGTTTCACACTAAATTGACTGGTAAGTTTTTAACAATGCACCCGATTTAGAGACCACGTGATATAAGTAGCGTCTTTTGTTGCTTAGTGACCAATCGCTTAATCGTAAAAGACGTCTAAATCGTACAAATTTCAGACTTTCTATACTTTTAACCTATCAAATTTTACTTGGTTATTTTATCTTGATCATTGCAAAGTTTAACGTACAGAACAAACTTTCATTATAAAAGAACCGGGTAGATTCTAGGTCTTATAATTGTTAAACCCAGAGGAACTTTGAAAGACCTTGCTTAGATCTAGATCTATAACAAATAAACTTTTAAAAATACGAAAATCTCATGATAAAAAGTTGTAGCAGCAGACAATGATTTTCTCTGCCGGCACAGGTATTGTACAATGAAGTTCGCCGACGAGCTGAAACAATTTCAGTTCAAAACACCATGAAAGAATTTCGTCTAACGTTATCGCAAGTAGATTTACATTTTCTGACTGTGTCACTTGCTTACTCGAACCTGGGTCCTAATATAAGGACCCATCTCCCGTTACCGCTGCATAACTCTGATAAATGACCTTCTACAGTATATGAATGGTAACGCCCCTTGTATAGTTTAAAAATCTTCGTTAAACAGCAATTAAAATAATGAGTCAAATAATAGAGCCATCTATTCATTGAATTTTCGTTACAGCTTCACAAAGCTTTCTTTAAGTCTTTAGTTTGTACTAGATCTCTAATTTATTTTAGCTCGACTGTGAAGAAAGCTTGCAGCTTATCGAGTCACTCTCGAGTCTGCTTCCTGAAAAAAACAGTACTGGTGTCATATGAGGAGGTACGACTGTGACCCCAGTGGGGCTCCAACCCGCAACACCCGGGATGAGCGGCCGACACCTTAACCTCTACACCACCGCTCCCCTTGCAAAAAGAACGAAAATTATAGATCTAGATTTGTCTTAGTGGAAATCACATTTCGTTTTAAGGGGGCATAGATATACCTCTTCAAGCTAAGTAGGCCTAAGCTAATGTAGAAGAGCATGACTTTGAACATAGTCGTACAAAACAAAATAGATAGACTCTGCTAACTAGTACAGACACCCTCTTCATCTTATTTCGATGAAGCTGTGATTGAATGGCATCTTGTTGTTTTTATCTAGTTTATACCGTAAGATAGGCGCATGGATGATGAATTATGTATGTTATGGGTCCCTAGCGGGCACAAAACCTTGAGCTGATATCATTTTTGTGCACGAGTATCAAATTATATGGTGATAGCGTTTTGAAGGTAATCACATTTCAACTTGGATAGTCGCATCCAATACCGCATGACCGTGCCAATTTACATTTGGCACGCAACATACCGTAGAATATTGTTAGGGATCTATTATTAGTAATTTTCTGTTCAGCTAAAACTGTAGAGAAATTTCGAACAAGTAAACTTCCAGTGAGGTATGCTCGGGCCAAACTTTTCATAGTTGTGAGTGCCTTTATGTTTGCCTTTCAAAACACTAACGGGGGAGCGGTGGTGTAGAGGTTAAGGTGTCGACCGCTCATCCCGGAGGTTGCGGGTTCGAGCCCCACTGGGGTCACGACCATACCTCCTCATATGCCACCAGTACTGGTTTTTCCAGGAAGCGGACTCGAGAGTGACTCGATAAGCTACATGCTTTCTTCACAATCGAGCTAGAATAAATTAGTATAAACTAAAACACGCACATTTTTCTCGAGAGGCCACAATGGCGCAATTGTAGTGAGTTCGACTCAGATTGTTCGAAGGGTTTAGCATACTCGTGACAATCAAGTAGTTTAATTATTCCCGATTGCGAAACAAGTTCGATCTGACGCTCTCGAGACTCACTCCAGATGGAAACGAACTCGAAAGAGACAGTGTTGAAATATCTGTGTCTTGCCAAAAGATTCTTCCGCCCGGTGGCACTGGTCAGGATCGAACCAGAGACCTTCCGATCCTGAAGCGAGCGCGTTACCACTGCGCCGCGGTTCGATCTCCAACGGTGCTTTAACTGTAACCACCTTTTTTTCTCGCAATCGAGTGTGAAAACAAGAGTACATGTATAACCTTAGTGTGGTTGGATGTCTTACTGGCAATATGAAATGTCACAGTAAATAAGGGCAAATAAGGGCCTTTGAACTCTTGCTACATTCGGGTCTTGTCTAACTTTACCAATCCAAAATATCCTTGGTATATTGTAACATGGAAAGCTTCGTTGCAGGGATTATAAATTTCTATAACCCCTCGTCTTGTCGTTCTCTGCGTTGGCTATCATAAAATACAAAAACCCCAGACCTTCATTATCTATTTTAGGTCTACATAGTTCCAAGAGGTAAGAAATTATGGGGATTTTGTTGAAGACCAGTGTAGATTTTCTACTCTTGCAGTTTTCGTAGAACTTTCCTTCCGAGAAAAGGGTTTTCTATGACCCCCTTTATTTTGTTCTTAGATTAGCAGTGTTTTATTCTATTTTGTATCGACATGCTCATAGTTATCGTTTGTATTTCCATTTGCTATATACAATGTCCTTTTGCCAATCTTGACAGTGCAAAGGGCCTGATCACTCAGTCAGTGCCTTCACAAATGATGGTGCAACGGCGTAAAACAAAACAAAATGAAACAAGAGGAGCATCCTTGCCCTATATAGCTCACTTGAGTACCATCGACCATTATACAAGGTTGCAGAAAATGAACTAAAAGTACAGCGATTGTTAAGTTTTCAAGTCTATGTTAAGGCTAAGTTTTGAATGGTGGCAAAACACATCAAATTCAAGGTCATCATTGAAAAAGATGCGAAGGAAAATGCACACATGGTCAAATTTTATAAATTGTAGCTACTTAAACAAAAGGGAAAACTCAATGTCATCCAAACGAAGTCATGATTGCAAAACTGTACACATTGACCTAATTTCGTTGCCGTATCTTCAAAAAAATTAAAAAAGTAAATAAACAGGCCATGGTCACACTAGGCACGGACCTTCATACACATGTGTATATAGGTCCGTGCCCTAGGTACGCGTTTTAAGCGTTCACGCAATGACATCTATTTGCTAAATCTGTTTGGTCCGAATTTCATCACTGTAACTTCGATCGGATTCAATTTTGACCCTAGGGACATAAATAGAATGGTCGTGGGAGTGAACCACTAGACAATGCTACATTCTAAATATTTAGACTCTGGACCAGATTTTCAAATATTTTCCCATGTAAGTCTATGTAAAATTATTACCTCAGTACGGGATCAACTTTGACACAATGGGTATACTTTGAAAATTCTTGGTAGAAGACAAATTGGTGATGATATATTAAATATCTGGTCGTGGAGCTCTGGACAAAAGTTTCTGATTCCCTTAATTAAGTCTATATACATGTACAAAAGTAACCATAAGTAACCACCTGGGCGGGACCAGTTTTGACACAAGGGGCATGATTTGAACAAGCTTGCTAGAGGAACTCTAGTCGATTCTACGTGTTGATTCTACGTATCAAACCTATGTAAGCCTCTATGTAATGTATGTGACACCAAGTATAGGGCCTCGATAGCTCAGTGGTTAGGGCGTTCGCCTCCGGAACGGGAGGTCCCGGGTTCGAATCCCAGCCGGAGCACGAGGTGTGTCCTTGGGCAAAGACACTAAACCACACGTGCCTCAGTGCCACGTATCTCAAAGATACGAGTCTATGCAAAAGGGGTAAATTTGTAACCCAAGGACTGATTTGAACCAACTTACCTTCTAAGCTTCTGGGTCTTGTGAGTTTGGAGAAGATTTTCAAAGAGTTTTCTATTTCTAGTTCTGCCAGCTATATAGTTCAGTCAACCGGAACCATTTGAACAAATTTAAACGAACTTAAAACCAGGATGCTTCTGAACAAGTTTGTTATTAATCCACTGACTCAAAGTGGTTTATAAATAACAATAAGACACTTGAAACAATTGTGGATGACAGCATCGATCCTAAAAACTCCCCTGAGCCGTGGCCGAGATGAGCTAAAAAGGGAAGACATATTTGCATTATAAATAAATCTCCGAAAAGTGCAGACGGCAGAAAAGTAAGCAAATAGTCAAAGGGAGATAACCTAAACTATCTTTGACTAATGAGGAATATTGAGTTGTTTCCCTTGAAAGAAAAACTATTAACAACACTGTCAAAAACAGCTGCTTTACACCAAGGTCTTTCAAATAGTACTATTTGAAAGACCTTGTTTACACGCAGAATAATATGAGAAAGGGCAGTAGTCAAGAAACACACTGCAGTACTTTTAACAAGTGCAAAATATATGTAATATTTACACACCACAAATTTAAAACACACTGAGACCGCGGAATCCGAAATTACTACCTTGCAACGGCAAGATAAAAGAAATATTCGTAATTGGGTGTCTAAACCGGTTTGTAGAAAGTCGACCTTATACATCCCTGGACTCAACCTCAGGGAAAATTTTGTAAGTGTCGTAGTGTAACCGTAAAACAATTAAATTATGTGAATTAATACTGATTGTTGTTTTCGTTTTCTTGTTAACCTCAAATGTAAAAGTGCCAGCTTTAATACAAGTTTTAGTTTTCAATAATTTGTCCTATATTGTTACTTACACAATAGTCCCGTTATCCTATTATACTAACTCCTTTACGAACAGGTGCTAACCATTCACCCATGTCTTCGTACAGCGATGTTCATGAATACTTCAGTCATCATGTGTTATTATACATAGCCATGTAATCTCTACTTTAGTATACATTATTGATTCTCTACTTGTTTCAGGTTAGTACTGCTATTTTGTATATTCCTAGATCTCCATTGTATTTTACTCTTGGAAACATGTATAAAGTGTATATTTTATAGGTAATAAGCTATAGAGATAGGTACAACACACTAAATAACATTGTATCCGTATGTCAGGGGCTGACCAACTAAAATTACTAACAGTCTTTCGGATGAGACTAAAACCGAGGTCCCATGTATGGGTGCTATACACCTGGTTTGTATAAGAACCAGGGGTGTCTCTGAAATCGGGACGCTTTCTGTATCTTGCACTATCATCCGAAACCTAAAATAACTAACCTCTTCTGGGGGCGTTGGTCATATGGGAAACCGGTACCAACGATAAAGCCGTAGCTAATATATGATACGTCAGTACAGTGTTAAAGACTGAGATGCATCATTGCATTCCGTCATCATGTGTTATAATACATAGACATGTAATCTTTACTTTAGTATACATTTACAAGTTAATAAATTATCTTTGATAATTCTCTACTCGTTTGATTTTGATTTGAAGCAAATTTTATAAAGGTCCGTCCATAAGAGCAAATATGTTAGCTGAATTTGTGGATGAGACCTCTTCTCTACTCGTTTCAGTTGTGAGTTATATATATACCTCAGCAACCCAAACAGAACCCAGACTCTACATAAGTATTTGGGTAGAGAGCCTGGGTTAGCCCTAGGTATACCAAAGCCCTTCGTCATAAGTAAAATCGCCGTAAACTCCTCACAAAGTTAGTGATCAGTGATTAAACTACGGAAGATCAATAGCGCAACATTGCTTGATTCTTGTGTTTTAGATTGTACGGAAGCTCAGTAGTGCCAATTCTATAGTTTCTATAGTTTATCATGATAGTATGTTTAATATTCAAGATATTATTTTAAAACACGATACAAGGTCTTGATTGAAAATTCAAAATCATGTGACAATCTTGAAAGTTAGAGACACTCCCTCGTTAATTCAAGATCTCAGTTTTAAATTCAAATTCATTAATTTGAACAAGATGGCCACGATGGCCCATATCACTGATGTGAGGCCAATAGCACCACCTGAACACATACGGCCAAATCTGTTGTCTTTTATTCAGAGATAAACATAGTTCGTTAGAATATACATCTAGTGCACACAGTGACCAGAATAGTTTTAGTTTATACTAATTTATTTTAGCTCGATTGTGAAGACAGCTTTGAGCTTATCGAGTCACTCTCGAGTCCGCTTCCTGGAAAAACCAGTACTCGTGTCATATAAGGAGGAACGGTCGTGACCTTGGTGGGGCTCGAACCAGCAACCTCCAGAATAGTTTTAAGATAGATTGTCGTCTTGATTTGTTTAGACATTGGAGTATCTTGAACTTTGAACTTACTCCCTTGTACCTGAAAAAGGAAATGAAGACTGACTACTGGACTTCGTCTGTCGATCTCTGTGACATATCAAAACCAGTTTATAAGCTGCTGACAGAAACGACAAGGCTAAGACAGTGATTGTTCTATAAATAGCTGCTATTTTGAAAGAGAGTATTCCACTGTACGATGCACGATGATAAACATAAGTAAATACACCGAGGATAACACAAATAAGAGATACAAAGTTTCCCTGATTTCCATTGTGGTCCTCCGTTAACAAAGTGACTAGACATAGAGAGACATGCTGTTAGAACACATTAATGAGAATAAAACTTTTATGACACTAAAAACAAAGTGATCGCAGTGAAGATAGGTAATGAATAAATAAAAATCTCAGCAAATCTGACTAAATAGTTACTAGATATCTAAAAGTAAGTGTTGTCTAACAGCATCTTAAAATCTGCAAGCTTGGTATGGTTCCTGACAAATGGTGGTAGTTTGCTACAAAGGCTACATCATATAGAAGAAACAGATTTCATGCCGAAGCTTTTGACCTTAGGTAGAACAAAACACAGGTTGTCACTAAACTTGGTCTTGTAAAAATGGATGGAGTCTGATGTAGTCATATGCACACTAAAGTATATGGAGCTAAACCAAGCTTAATTATGTACATGTGACACCGTGTAATAAGTTCTACTCAGTTGAACTGGCAATCAATTTAAAATTTGGAAATGTTTCAAATCAATGCGAGTCTTAAAATCCAAGATAGAGGGGGTGCTGTCTTAGTAATGTATTGAGAGTATCATTCAGGCAAAATTTACGTTGAAGCTTGACCCCGACAATATATCAACAGGCCAGTAAAGAATAAGATGACAGATAAAAGCCTTTCATTTTGTTCTTCGATTTGATGTCTGGCTTGCCACACGTGAACATTTCGATAATTTGATTTACCAACACTTCTTTTATTTGGGATAAGGTTTTTAAGGTAATTTACTGCTGCATGTATAAAAGAAAAGATCAAAATCACATTGCAGCTCGAGGTTGCAATTTTTCGGAGAAAAAAATATGTCTCTCTTGCAAATTGTATGAATGAGATAAACACAAGACGATCACAACACGTTTAGATGTAGAGTATAGAGGTTTTTTTTAGAGTATATAAGTCGTAAAGGAGAAATAGCGCAGACATCGTAAAATTGGACAAATCAAGGGCAACAACTCCTCCGAAAACTAATGAACTGGAACAGACTGATGATATGGAACAGTACCCATGATACTCATCACTCATGTGAAGTTTGATTGAAATGCATCCAGTCGTGCGGGTGAAATAATCCATACATAAAAATGTCAAATCAAGAGCAAAAAGATTCTGTTATCAGTTATTACACCTGGGCATGCTAGCCGATGCTATCCAAAGTGTAGACATTGTAGTGATCACTCAGGTGTGGTTTAATTGAAACGCAACGAGTGGTATAAGAGTTATATGACAGACATAGTAAACGTAGACAAATCCAGGACAATGACTCCACCTGAAATAACTGAATCGGAAAATGCCGACATTATGCACAGCAAGTCTTGGGACTGAAGACTCTATCCATCCATCTAGACAGACAAGACTACATCAAATGGTGTCTTCTCCTTCCCGCTACGCAGAAAGAAAAATTCGTTACAATAGTTAACATTTTAATTTTGTAAAAAAAAGGTATACATCTATTGATTTTCAGCATCGCCATCACCATCATCATCATCATCATTATCTTCACGTACAACATCTCCGCTCCTATTTATCCGAGTAAAGCCGATTTTCCGAAATATGTGTTACATAATAGACCTTGATAAAGTTTAATACTAGTAAGCCGAGCGATAAGTCAGTTGCGTGTGCCTTTAATACATCGTAGATAAGGCAGAATATGTTCATTTTGGTAGCTGTTTGTAATAGTTTAGGTATGCATTAATCAGCGCTCAGTATACATACCTTGTTTATTATGCTAAATACATTTAAACTTATAAGACCGGTGTATTGATTTAAGTGCATGCGCTCGTAATAAAATTTGAATTTATAAGTGCATTTATTGCGACCAAGGGAAAGTGTAGAATATAGAAGCAAAGATCTCGAAAAACAATTTAACCACAAGTCGAAAGGACACAGGTAAGCCGGAAGAACTAATTGGGAAATTAATGTTGTCGTTGTTTTTTCGTAATAAGTGACAGATATAGACAATATAATACCATTCAATGCCACCGAAATAACTTAAATGGATATTAACATTCAAAGTTCTACGGGCGTCAAACAGGCGTTTCAAGAGGTTTTAAAGAAGAATGATACCCAGAATCGAATGGTATGGGGAGTATATACGTTAATTACTAACAAAAATGTTCACTTAAGTAGCGTCAGCTAGTACATGTGTACAAACACACTTATATAATTACATGTTAAGTACATGTGTAATGTTTGTGCTCGGGGTAAATGTACGAAACGGATATTCATAGTGCGTTATGTACGCTGAAGATCAAGTTACATTAAGAGGGTGATATCGCGGAAATTCGATAATGCTCCATTCATTGCGTTTAAATTCAAATTTAATGAAAAAAGATCCATGGTTGCTGTATTTGTATTCACTTTATTGGTGTGTCTGTATTTCTGCTTTATTTTTGAACTTCCCTTTACAGTGTTAATATTTAAGTAATTGCCGTGTGTATCCTATTTGTCGTCTTTTTTCATAGTTGGGGGATTCATTTTTCTGTGTACAAGTCTTGCTGTTGGTGAGTGCTGTATTTGATTGAGATTACTTTACTTATTTAATGGTATTTCTTTTTTTATGATACTTCTCAACCGGAAGTCACAGTAAAAGAGGAATGGAATATCGTTATTGTTGAAACTTTTATCTTACAAGTAACAAGACTTTTTTAAAACAAACAAAAACATGAGAAACAATTCAGTCATGGAAGCCATTTTTGCATGTGACATTTCCAAAATTAAAGGTAACATAATCTACCTAACATTCCAAAATTAATGGCAAAAGACAGATGTTTTTATCTTTCATTTTGGAAATGTTTTAGTGTTCATGGATGATTTTAAAACAATCGGTTCAACGAGAAAGCACGACATCCTCGTTGGCATTAAGAGGCATCCTTTTATGAGACTTGACCAAACATCATTATGTAGAAAAAGATAGGAGACAATTTTAAAAATATTTAGTGTTCTGTAACCTACATTTTGGGTACGAAATGATGTGGTACGAAAATATTTCGTAACCGGAAGTAGGAAATAGGGGAGGAAAACTTTCGATTTTAGATAGTTTTAAGAATGGTTTTAAAAGTAAAGACAGTTTAATAGATGCCTAGAAAATGGCCGTTCCTAAATCAAACTTTATATCATATATATCTCAGTCGGTGCGTCAAGACAATCCGTCAAGGAAGTCGGTAAATATAGGGTGCTACAAGTTGTTGACTCCTGTATCTTCGAAATTATATCAAAATTAATTTATAATTCAAATATGACCTTTTCTGACTATGTCTCTCTCTGCCTCTGTATAAAGGACAGGATACGTATTGTTTAGGCTGGGTAGTCTCAACGTCTGTTATAAATGTTTGTATTGAGGCATCTCCAAATCTGTTTTGAGTTTACAGTCACGAGTGTGAAGTTGTGCAACTGGGATTTTTGTTTTGGATTCAAATAGGTCATTCATGCTTAAGAATAAGATATGAGACAAATACAAAGGAAATTATGTTTTGTGATAGCCTCAAAATTCAAAATAATTTGTGTTGTTACATGATGTAATATATGCTTAAGGATATGAATCAGAGAATAAAAGTACAAAATTTAGAAGGTTTTAGTCACAGGGGAATAAAACCTTTTTTTATGCTCTTAAATAATTACTCATAATAAATAATCTAACTATTATTTTTAATAGAGTATAAGAACATATATAGAACATGTTTCATAGCTAAGCCTGTGCACTTAACTAAATAAAATACAGTGATGAGGAAGGCGGGGACCCAGTGGACTCGGCTTAATTACACCAGCTAAACATGGCTGAAACTTGGCGGTAGCCAACTTTTCTTAATTGGCGAAAATGTTGGCAACAAGTTTGAAAAACCCAGAGAAGGCCCATATTATCTAAGTTTGCAGCTGCATTTAGAAAGATAAGTTGATGATGGGGCTAAATGTCCAATTTTGCAAAATCATAAAGGGGCTAATGTCTTCCTGTGCAAAACTGAGCTATTAGGGGCTGATGTCTGAAGGGATAGTGTCAGTTCACCGTATTAACCATGTTAACAAGCAATCACAAATTTGGTTGAAAAATATCCACATGAATTTAGAAAATTGCAGCACCAGACTTTTTGGAAAATTTAAACATCAATAGAGAAAAAAGGGACAGACAGGAAAACGACCAGATTTATACGGCAACAGGATTTTAAGGGGTAATTTTGGGAGTCTGCTGTTTTTATAAGTAAATGAATATGAGTATTTGTTTTTCACTTTACCAGTTTCTAATTCTCAATGAAGAGTTTAATAAAATGGAAAAGTGATTTACTTGATTTCCATCTCTAAGGAAGATTTTGAAATTCAGTATCAGATGTATAGATAGAACTTGTAGATCTAACACAGTTACACTCTGTCTTCTGACTATTTTAATATAATTATGCTGAATGCTGTTTACAAGTTAGCTTGCCACAAGAATACACATTTAAATGTAAACCATCTGAATGAATTACCTATTTTGTAAACTATACTGCATTGTTTGAACAGGAAAATAATTTGTAGCCTTGTATAACTAGTTATTATAAGGAATTATTCTTAATGCAGACACAATTCTACATTTTGTTCCTGTATAGTTTGGGCTCTTCATTATAATAGACTTGTGGTTGATAGATGTGTCATGGCCAGGGATCAGGAAAACCGAAAATTTGCCGGTCTGGACCGATTTTCAACTTGCTGGACCGATTCACGTCACCAAAAGTTGCTTAAAAATCGGTCCGAGATTTAAAAAAAAAAGCCATAAAATCGTTCAAATATGACAAAAGAAGTGGCTTGCTAGCATCTGTGTTATTAGCACCTATTCCAATACCCCAACAAACGTGTCATGTTAATAACCCGCGGCGATCTTTACCTAATTGGTCCAACACACCAGTTCTACAATACCTCGGGTGTCTCTAACACGTTACTGATTAAAGGATTTTATTAATGTGTTTGCAGCTCCGATTGACTCTATGCCGGCCCGGACCAATTGTCTTTAGGCTGCTAATCATTACCTACACTTCTTTGCCACATAACTTTATTATGGTTTAATTAAAGACGATTCGGTCCACGTGTACTTTTGACCGGTAAGAAAACAAGAAGAGATGAAAGAAATTATTAAAAAATAAAAAAGTATCATGTTCGGTCATTATAATTCAATGCAGTTCTAATCGAAATTGAACACACTTTCAATGATAAAATCACATGGAAATTATTATATTTATTTATGAAAACTGGCTCGATATTTTTCTTATTACTTAGAAATTCCGTTTCTTATTTTTTTATGGCGAAAATTATGTTAAGTTTATCCCTTAGAAAATGGAACGCTCCACATGAACAGCGCATTTATTTTATCGACTCGTGAGATTTACTAATCAATAACATTTTCTTTTTTGGAAGCATTTTGGAATCCAAAGGAGGCAACTAAATACTTTAACCGTTCCATGATCAAGCATAACAATGGAAAGCTGGTTGGAAAATATATGAATCACGAACAAATTTTTCGTTTATTTTCTATCATTTTTTTTTTTTTTACATTTTTGTAACTTTTTTGGGGGGGGTGTTGACGATGTACTGTCGACTTGGCCGGACCGGTTGAGATTTCAAAATTTGCTGTTCCCTGGTCATGGCATAATGAAATGTTTGCGAACTACTTAAACATACAATATGACTTTGTGAATGATAACTGCTACTTAAACCATTTAATTTGAAGTTACTTTTACGTAAACAAATACTTTATGTGTAACATGCTTATTACCTTTTATCACTTTAGATCCCATCTATATACATGTAGTGCTAACATAAACCTTTTTTCTCCTTATTTTCATATTTTCACCTAACCTACCTTGTAACCATGACATCTGTTGCTATGGTTACTTTGACCTTGAATACACTTTGACCTCTGACCTGAAATAGAGCTTCAAATCCTACATAGAGAATGTAGATGAAGAGGATTGTGTAAGTATTTTCCTATGTTTATGATATGTGTATGATTTTGCTTACACCGTTTTTATGTCTTATTTGTAGCGTCACAGCTGAAGCAGATATATCTTTTTTTCTGCTATAGTGACATGGAGTTAAAGAGTCACTTCCTAAAACTAGTGTTAGATAACTTAAATTAAATAACTGACAACTTCATACATTTAAGTATAAATAATCTATAGAGATTACTTGAAAGTAATTAGTATTATTAATTTACCCTAAAAGTTTAAGCTACACATTCTAGTCATCATTGGTAAAGTCAGTGTTTTGAAATCTGTAAAGTTGTTGTACAATTGATGGGTGGATAGCTTATTACAGACGGCCTCTGTGTTGATTATTTGTGCTAAAATGAGGCAATTTTCGAAATATGTTGTGCTTTAAAATTGTATTTATTTATCATTTTACTTTCATTGTACACATTGGGTTATGAGAATTTATAAATGAGCTTAGCTAGATGTAGGGAGTGTCCATTTAAAAAATATTTGTGGTGGTTGGTCCACTTGGGTGTAAGATATTCATATCTATTACCTGTTTCTTTGGAAAGGATTACTGTAAAATTCGCTCAGGAATGTAGCATTTTCAAAATGGGAAAATTTCATTGATATTACAATGTAAGTTACATTTTTACCCAGGTTTTCCGAAGGAAAAATCCTGGTATTAGATTGGGGTATGTCGGCGGGGCGGGTGGGCGGGCGGGCGAAACAATTTCTTCTGTGCGCAACTCCTCCTACATTCTCAACGGATTTCAACCAAACTTTCACAGAAGATTGTCATGAAGTGCCCTGGCGCATATTGTCGGGGTTTTGTGATTTGATCATTTTTGACAGAATTATGGGCCTTTGTTTTTTCCACATAATGTAATAGAGAAATACTCTTCTGTGTGCAACTCCTACATTTCTCAAGGGATTTCAACCAAACTTTCACAGAACTATAATTGTGAACTAAAAGAATTTTGAATATATAATGTTCTGCCCTGGTCGCCGTCCATCCTCCGTCCGTCCGTAGCAATTTTGTGTCTCCTTATTTAAGTATATATAAAAGGGAGAATACTCTGTTATTATAAAAGGGAGAATACTCTGTTATTACTGTCTATTTTTAGAATAGATTACCAGTCCTGTATACTTTGAGTATTCTGTTACAGTAAGATGACAAAATTTCTCATGAGACCAGCGGTTCAAACCCCACACAGAGCAAGTTTTTTTTTTTTTTTCTTTCTTTTTTTTTTAAAATTTTTGCCTGAATTATGGCCCTTTGCTTTTTTTCCACATATGTTATATATAGAAGAATACATTTGCGCTCGGCCAGCAGACTGGAAAATGAAAACCTGGTTTTGTGACAATTTCCTGTCACTTGTTTCTATAAAGATACAGATGTTTTGTATATATACATTTGTACATATCTCAATTTTCTCATTATTTTGTGATCCTGATCACTGGCATTCATTGCAAAATGATAAACATGTCTTTCTTTATTTCATATCCAATTCTATTAATTTTGTCTGTTTTATTGCATATGGTCTGAAAGTTGGGGATAATCATCACAAAAATATATAAAATATATGACAAAATGTGGTCAAAATGCAAAATTGATGTGAAAAGTAGATGTAAGGATTGTTGTTTACCTAACTGACCATATTTATAGGTGACCCTGGGAATTGCATCATTAAACTATGGTACCTGAATATGAATCAACATGCGCAGTAGTTAGTTCTCTTGTAGCTTTAGCATTATCTACAAACACAAAACAGAGTGCAACTTGTATTACTTTCCTTTATAATCAGTTAAAATTTCATCTTTTCTAAGCTGTTACCGCTTATATACACTCTATGTCTATGTACACATTGTCTTCCTTCTCTAGTTGCAGGAAAAACATAGGTTTTTAATGTTAATATCATTATTTGCATAAGTTATGCATGATTATGCATGATTATTTAGAATAACAGAGTCACTGTGACTTCATAATGGAACTATTTTTTATAATGCTCTAGTCCATGTAATTCTTTAGAGTGTGTAACATTATTAATTTATACTTGCATGATTTCTGTGAACCTACTACTAAACCCTGAACTTGCCCATGACACTAACCTTGCCCCTAAAACCGACCCTGCCCCTGACCCTACTTAAATTCTGAAATAAACTTTTCCATAATTCAAACTGGACTGTAGCCCCATTTTCCTTTTTATATAAATGACATTTGGTTGGACTGCACAGATTGTGCAATTTGGTTCTTGTCCCATAGATTGAGAACTTTTGTTTCATTTTATCGGGGGTAAAGGTTAAGACTTTTGTGGTATGAAGTGCTTATCAGTAACTTTTCTAGACTGACAAAAAGGACATGGTGCAGTCAACTTGAAGCAGGGAGCCCTGAGTGAATGTTGTAATAGCTATATAATAAATTTTAAGGCTTCTCCAAGATTTGAACAGATTTGTTTGTCTTCTTTTCTGTTAGTTTACAAGAAAATGGCAAAAGGAGACCCCCAAAAGTGCAGAAGGTACAACACTAAACTTAAACCTGAAACTCTCAAAGAATAAAGGGTTAACCTTTACCCTACTAAATGTTAAAAATAGATTTGTCCTGCCTTCAATTTGGGCTGAACCATTTGTAAAAAAAGGGGTGCCTACTGAAACTTTACTGATTGAACAGCCAAAAGTGCCGATCCTGATCTGCACTGGTCACAGTGGGAATTCACGGGAAAAAATTTGGCGGATTTAGTGCAAAATTTTATACAATGTGAGTCATAACTCGCAGTTTTTTTCAGTTGTCCTATTAGAAATAAAGATTGCTTCAAGGAAGTTATACATTTACAGATGTATAGAAACTGAAAGCTTAATTGATAAAACTCGTTTGTAGAGACTGATATGAAACATTTTGTCAAAAAAGTTAAATAATAAGTACCATTGTATATTATCATGGAAAGTGAAACAAAATGGTTGACAATAGGCCGGTCTAATTGTCTTACTGATTGTCAGTCCGATGACCTTGTATAAATAATTTGTACTAATTAGTTTTAATGAGTTTTTTCAGCTTAATTTAATGGCTATTTAGCTAAGTGAGAGTCAGAAACTGTCATCACTGGTGCCCTGTAACAACTGCGTGTACTCAAGCATGTGTGGCTTAAAAATTTGCGAGGCAATGAAGTGTATGAAAAGTTTGCACTATCAGCAGGTCATCTATTAAGTTTACCTCTAGCAACATTATGATGGAGGGGAATAAGTTACATTTTGACATTAGCTTTTGATGCAAACGAAGACAGAAACAAAATTGAATCATGGGTCTAAAAGGCTGGGACCACTGAGTGTGTATGGTTGTTAGTTACAGATTATAATCTTTACAATATTTATTATAATTTGATATGAAGAAAATACCTCATAAGGAGTAAATTGCGATACATGTATGTAGGAAATAATTCTTACATTTCTCTATAAAACTTCATTGGATTTGGTTTTTCTGTCATTCATGTATGTGTTATAACAAATCAGTCAAATCAGTGTTTAGCCGTCACTCTAGAAACACTTTGAGATTAGGACTTGGATGGTTTGGAGTTTTCAAACTTCTTTCACCTCTTGGGGTTAGTACATTTTTCAATAGTACATGTATTTCACTTATCTACCTAACATTCATAAAAGAAATGGTAAGTTTTAAACTCCAAGTCTTCTTATAAACCGGCAACTGGACTTGAACCCCATGACCCTTAATTAGGGAGAGGGTTACTGATTTCAGGTTGGCGAGCTTTTCCATTCGCCATACACGGCGGGTCCACCAAGCTGCTGACTCTATGCAATACACCAATAAATATGATCAGGCATGGTATCTGGATGACAACTAAAGTATAAATTTGAGGGGTGTACTGTAAAACTGTTGCAAGTCCTTCTTTATTTCATATAAGTTATAACAGTTTCGAGATCAGCCCTCAAATTGAGATAACTTGTTTCACTAGCAAGATAAAGCAAATTAGCAGAATATATTTAAGATATCATCAGATTTGTTGCATACAGGAAGTTTTAATGCACTCAGGAAGTTAATTAGTTTTACATGCACACTGCCCATATCAGTTTTATCTAGTGTAAATATGAAGTGCAAACATCTAAAGTTAAAAAAAAAACAAGTAATTTATAAGTCCCTCAAGTGGACATCAGATAACACAATCTAAATGGTGGGGAAAAAATATTTTCCTGCCTTCTGTCTTTTGTTGCTTCAGTAGCAATTTAAACAATAAGATGGTGGTAATGTAAGTAGCTGTAGTCTTAAGATTTTTGTTTTTTGAAAAAAGGAGGAAATAAGCTTTACAAAAGTTTGAAGTGTAAACAGATGAGATGAGTGTCATCCGGTTTTTCAGCTCACCTCACTTTGCCAGGGTGATCTTTTGCGATGGATGATTGTCCGTCTTCTGTCAACATTTTGCTTCAAACGACATCTCCTCTGAAACCACTGGGCCAATGTTGATGAATCTTGGCATGGATGTTCCTTGCATGAAGCTCTACCAAAAGTGTTTGAAGAATTACATTCCATGCAGAACTCTGATTGCTATGGCAGCAAATAGGAAAGACTTCAAAAATCTTCTTCTCTGAAACCACAAGGCCTAGAGCTTAGATATGTGGCATGTAGCATTGCTTAGTGGACCTCTATGAAAATTGCTCAAATCATGACCCCTGGGTTAAAATTGACCCAGCCCGGGGGTGTCACTTGACTTTACATAGGTTTCTATTGGATAAACGTTAATAATCTTCTCCAAAACCACAAGGCCTAGAGCTACATTTGTAAGATATTAAGTATATAGCATTGCTAAGTGGACCTCTACCAAGACTGTTCAAATCATGCCCCTTGGGTCAATACTGGCCCGCCTAGGGGGTCACTTGTTTTACATAGACATAATATTATACAGGAAGACCTTTAAAAATATTTTTCTTCAAAACTACAAGGTCTAGAGCTTAGATATTTAGAGTGTAACAGTGGCTAGTGGACTTCTTCAAAGTGTGTTCAATTCATGCCCCAAGGGTCAAAATTTACCCTGCCCAGGGGGTCGTTTGGTAGAGGAAAATCTTCTTTTCTAAAACTACAAGGCATAGAGCTTAGATATTTGGTATATTACATTATCTAGTGGTCTTCCACCTACTTTGTCAAATGATGCCTCTGGGATCAAAATTGACCACACCCACCAGGCAAGTGCACTTGTACTCGGGTGAGCGATATAGGGCCATCATGGCCCTCTTGTTTGTTATAACGACCTGGGGAAGTAGGCAACATTTATAGGTTTGAAATAAATGCATGTTTTCTGTAGCTGCTTGTTAGTGTTGTACTAACTACTTTGATTGTTTCAGATGTAAAAATTATTGCTCCATGAGATATAGGCTGTTTTATGCTGGCAGGGCTTTACAGAGGTTATAAATATTATTCAGTAACCTTTTTTTGCACATAATTTGGAATATTAAGACATTAGAATAACAGAATGGTGCTATATTGCTGTGTTTTCAGTACAATGTGGAACAAGTAGCAGAAACAGCATCAGAATTCTTTGATATGGAGCTTCAACCAAACCTACAACCTGGTATGTATCATTGTATCACATCTATCTCGATCACAGCAGTTGTTGTAGGAGTTCAATGCCCATTCCAACCGTATGTTTGGTCATTTTAACAAGTGGGCAGTTTACCTAACACCTAACAATTGACCTTACGCCAGGTTCTTGATTGACAGATAATAATCTCTTATCAGACCAATCAAACAGCTTGCTACTACAACACGTGGCGAATATGGTTACTAGCCGCCATTTTGTCCGACAAACATTACAATTAATCCGTTGACGGACATGCAATTTCAGGTATTTTCTATGTAAGGAAGAGTACTTCTTAGAAATAGATCTTTTTTATCGTGAAAGTCATGATTATATATTGTTACCGGGTTTAGTTTCTAAATTTTAAGAGTTTTGTCACGGACCAATTTTATTTTAGGTCCGTAGTGTTGTGACTCTTCATACATTTTAGAGTGATGTCATCATGTTTGTGTGTGTGTGCGAATATATATTAGAAAATTTTTAGTGGACTTGCACATTATAAACTATAAGTGCACAATAATAGTATAAGCCACACTGGGTCATATGACTATGGCTGGTAGCGAGGGTAAATGACTCCAATTAGTCAGTCAGTCCGATGAATCTGTTTCATTTGATTTAAAAAGTAATTTAGATAAATAAATGATTTTTCTAGCTGGACATACAATTGTTTAAAAACATCTGTCAGAAGTCGTATCAAAATGATATAAATATATATGCTTAGAAATGCTCTGCATATTATCGGTTTTGTTTTACTTATAGAAGTAGTGTCACATTGCCTAAAACATAAGACCCTATAGCACGACCCAGCTCACAGAACCGCTTGCAAAAATTAAGTCTTCCACGAAATACAAAATTAGAAACCATGATCACACACTTACTTTTATTGATGACACATGTTTATAAAAATGCTTATTGATATCTTATCTTTAAGAGATTTTCAATTAACATTATACTGTTAACGCCTCTTTAAAGAGTATTTAATAATTAATGCGCAGCGGACATAATAATGCTACCGTAAATATTTGATAACGGATTCAATGATGCTAATAAAAATACAAATGATTGCAACGCATATGCAAATAACTAGCTTTAATCCGCACGCGTTTCGAAAATTTTGTACCCCCCCCCCCCTTTAAAACTAAATTCACACTTTTATAGATTTATTTTTGAAATCATCAAAAGGATCATAGTACAGTTAAATATTATCGAATAAAGAAATAAAACTAATGATTTCAGACTTAGTTCAATAGAGATCTGTTTGAGCGTTAATTCCTGTGTTTGTCGGACTTCGCAGGAGTAGTGCCCCTTGATTTCGGTGGGCGTGGCTACATCTCTCCTTGCGTAAGGTCAATTGTTTATGGGAAGAACTAGTACTAGATTCATATCTCCGTAAGAAACTGCAAACTTTCTCGCATAAACTAAAAGAGACATTGTCGGTAGCAGGGCTCGAACCCATGACCCTCAAGGTATGAGAGGTAACAGTGATATGAAATCAACAAGTATAACTGCTCGACCATAATGCTGACACTCACAGCAGTTGAATGCCTATCTACAAAACAAACCGATTTTAATTGTGATTATAGGTTAAATTGCGTATGTGCGATCAATGATTGAAGACTTAAGTTCTTACTGGTTAGGTATGCACCATAACTTTCTCATTGAGTTTTGACTACTCACATTGAATGAAGGGATGGTAAAGGTCACTGTTGTTTACCCCCAATGTTGAGAACTCTGGGTAAGGATTCAGTCTCTTGACCACATAGATATTGCACTTTTTCAGTTGGATTATACATCGTAACTTTATACTTTAGTATACACTTGAACTTTATTACAACTGAAGGAGTGTGATATGTTTCAGGTGAGCGTATGATAGGGGAGGCAGACAGTGTGTTGAAGTTTGCTCCGTACTCGGAAGGCAAGCAGGGCATGTCGGGAAAACTGTGCGCAACAAACTTCAAACTGTCATTTGTGACTGCTGATAGGTCTTCATACGAGTTGGTAAGCTTTCCATATTCGTTATAAGCTTGGCATTAAAATATACTGTACTGTAGGAAAGGCACTTCTTGCATGCTTTGCCAAAAGCTAAGACCATTTTGACAACATATTTTAAAATTATTGGCAAACAGTTAATGTTATTTAACAGATATTAATTGAAAGTTTTTGCCAACCAGTGCAGATTGTATTGATGTAGCAAAAACCCTGGAACGAACTGTTTAACAAGCAGTTTGCATTTGGTTCTATCCACTCGCTTTTTGTATTACACAATGATTTTAATAACATATGATTTGTAAAAATTGGCGAATAAATATGTTTAAACTAAAAATCCTTGTTTTGAAGAGTTTTTTGACTGCCATATTGTTGCCACATTGAGGTCATAAATTCTGAAGTCTTACCGTAAAACTGCCATGAATTGAAGGAAAGAACACGAAAATTGACAACGAAAATTTCAAGTGTTTCACATTCACTATGTATTATTATACCCCCCAAACGAGGTTTGGGGGGGTAAATAGGAGTCACCCGGTGGTTGGTCGGTCGGTTGGTCGGGCAGGCAGTCGGTTGGTTGGGCGGGTGGGCAGTCGGTCGGGCGGTCTGTTGCATTTTCCTTGTCTGGAGCATAACTTGAAAACTACTTGTTGGAATTCAATATAACTTCATACAATGGTCAAGTACATTGAGGGGAAGTGCAGTGCACAGGAACCATAACTCTTTCTTGACTCATTACAGAGTTATTGCCCTTTGTTACTTTTCCTTGTCCCAAGCATTACTTGAAAACTACTGGTTGGAATTCAATACAACTTCACACAATGGTCTAGCACAATGAGAGGAAGTGCAGTGTACAAGAACCATAACTCTATCTTGAGTAATTACAGCGTTATTGCCCTTTGTTACTTTTCCTTGTCCAGAGCATAACTTGAAAACTACTGGTTGGAATTCAATACAACTTCATACAATGGTCAAGTACATTGAGAGGAAGTGCAGTGCACAGGAACCATAACTCTTTCTTGACTCATTACAGAGTTATTGCCTTTTGTTACTTTTCCTTGTCCGGAGCATTACTTGAAAACTAGTGGTTGGAATTCAATACAACTCTTCATACAATGGTCTAGCACAATGAGAGGAAGTGCAGTGTACAAGAACCATAACTCTATCTTGAACATTTACAGAGTTATTGCCCATTTTTACTTTTCCTTGTCACAGAGCATTACTTGAAAACTGCTGGTTTGAATTCAATACAACTTCATACAATGGTCCAGCACAATGAGAGGAAGTGCAGTGTACAAGAACCATAACTCTATCTTGACTAATCACAGAGTTATTGCCAAGAACAATAATTCTATTTTAGTTTGTTTTTGCAAGGTATTCTGTTACTACAAACTTCCTCAGTTTATAAAGCAGTCTTTCGGGGGTATTAATCACATTTAGTGATAGCTCTAGTTTTATGTACTGTTTCAGCAAGGGAAACGACAGAGGAATAAACTGCTAGATGAAGATGACATTCCACTGACATGTATAGATTCTATTTATCAAGGTATAGTTCCTTTTGTACAGAAGTTAAGAGATTACCACATTTTAGATGATATGATAAATGTTGGTGAAGAAGGCCATTATTAGAAAGTCAAAATATAAGAAAAAGCAGAAATTAAGTTAGAAAAAAATGCTTTGAAGTTGACTTGGCTTTGTATATGTCACTTTTATGGACTTCATTATGAATAAAGGAGATCATGACTTGTGTAAGCCGCAAATTTCAGCAGAGCCTGTAAGCGAACAGTCCCCGGTTCAAGTCTTGGTCAGACAGCACATTTTCTCCATTATTAGTACCGGCATTGACTGTACCAGAGAAGTATAATGATGTTCTAGTGCTAACATGGCCACCAATACTTTCTGAAAATGATACAGTGATGCTGGAGTCTGTCACATTTCTTGCCAAGCTTTCATGATTTTTCATTTCAACATATATTTGAGAGATTTTATTCTGATGAAATGTGTATGATACTTTTAGAGTATTCTCTATAATGAGAAATGCATGTTTTATAACTGATAAGGCATGCTCATCGTACCAGGTCTCAAATATTTATTGAAATAGCTATTAACTTTTTAGATACAATCAGAAAAATGAAAATAATTGTTATCAGTATAAAGATGAAGGTCTTATAAAAAAAAAAGAATATTCATCACTGTCCTCATTTTGAAGTTGGCAGGTTTTCAAGTCTCTCTCTCTTATATCTTCAACAAATTGATTGATAGCCAATGAATGACAACAATGATTGCATCAGTCTGATTAAGGTTGAATGACATGGCTCATTTATCAGGCTGATTGTTTTTTTTTAGTGACAAGAAGTGGCAAGAAGAAGAAACTGTCTCAGGGAACCACTAGCTCATCTAGAACTGAAATACTAGAGATTCACTGTAAGGTAGGGTATTTTTAGAGATACATTGTAAGTAAGTGTGATTTTAAAATTTGTGTAGGGTATTGTATTTTAGAGATCCATTTTAGGGTATTATTATGAAAATTGTGTAAGGTACACTACACATACTGTATTTTAGAGATTCATTTTAAAGGAGGATATTTTAGTGATCCATTGTAATGGTAGGGTATTTTAGAGATCCCTTGTAAGGTAACATAACTGTTGGCGGAATGCATAAGCTTTTGTATTATAGAGATTCTTTGCAAGGCAATTATTATAGAGATCCCTTGTAAGGTAAGGTATTTTAGAAAAGTGTTGTGTAAGTACGTTTTAAGATAAGATTTGAATAATAATGCATGAACCCGGTAGTTGTTTGCAGGAACTTTTTGAGTAAAGGTCAAGGTATGAAAGGAGTAAGATTGTTTTATAAAGGTTTGAAGGTGGTGCAGAGTTGTAATTGTGGAGAAAAAAGACAGCTTATTTTTATGTCATAGATTTGAAATCTTGTTGTCTTATAATTTAACCACAGTCTTTGTCATAATTGCTACATTAGATAAATGTATCTTAATCCAGTTGTACTATATTCCTATAGTATAGACACACTTAATAATGACTGAACTAATTTGTGGAATTTCATAATTCCGAGGAAGGGTAGTTACTGTTGTAGGTTTTGTAATCACAGATTTGTGCATGTTTTTTTTTCAGGATTTCCGAATACACAAGTTTAGTTTCAAGTTTACCAATAAAACCCAGACCAAGCAGTTTGCAAATGTTCTTGCTCACCATGCATTCCCTACAAAAGATAGTTTGCTGTTTGCTCATGAGTATGCCAGAAATAATGAATTAACAGGTATGTTTATTTTTATTTTGTCAAAGTAGTCAAGTGGTTAGAGTCACTGACATGACATCACTGTAACCTCTCATTCATTGAGGGTCATGGGTTTGAGCCCTGCTACACACCATGGCCCTTGATGTGAGAAAGTTGGTAGTTTCTTACGTTGGATAGGTGTCTAGTACTGGGTTTTTCCAGGAATGATGTTTACGTAAACTGCCCATCTGTTTAAAATGACTAAAATATTATTTAAACGGGCGTTAAACTCCAAAAACAACAACTCTTTGGGAAGTTTGGAGAGCCCTTTAAGGATTTTGGAGAGGTTGCGATCATCTTGGGATTCTGTGGCCTCTGTGCTCAAAGTATATACTTAAAAATGGCCGATAAAATAGGTCAATTTTAAAACGTGTGTTTTCTGTTGACCTCATACAAATTATTTGACAATTTTAGCCCGACAGTTGCTATCAGAAGTTCCACTGTTTGACAACATCAGTGATTGGGAAGAAGAAATACAAAGATGCAAATGTATGAAAAACTGGAGGGTTACTGATGCTAACATTTCATTTGAAATGTGTCAGAGGTAAGAAATACTGAATACAGAATACTGTGAAGCTGTATGCTTTCTTCGGACACTTTCATTGATTTCACGGCTGAGTAAATTTGCAAATTTGAGATACCGACAATAAACTGTCCGAGACCCCGGCATATTCATAACTTGTACCAATTTTGTACAACATTGTCAAAAAATCTCTGAAATGCTTCAAAATAAGTTATGTTTTGGTGTATTTTTTTTCTGCAATGTCAGAACTAAAAAATCTTATCAAATATGTGTTTTTGTTGCATTTAGTGATATTATCAATTGACAAAGGGAACCCTGCAACATTTTATATCAAGATATGATGTTGTCATGAAATAGTTAAGTACAATCGCTTAAATTATGATTGCTAAGAAAAAGTGCTGATTTCAGCGGATGTAAATTTCTGCAGTTCTGTTTCATACATGAAAATTCACATGTTCTATTTGTATAATTTCTTCCAGTCTACCTCAATACTTTGTTGTACCTTGTGCTTTAATGAATGCTGATCTGACGAGGGCAGCCCCACAATTCAAGGATAGGAGAGTTCCTGTAAGTTACTTGACCTTTGAAGAACTTTCGGATTTAACATTTCTCAATTAAGTCAACATTTTTATGTTCTCCTCGAGGTTTTAAAAACATTTGAAGGGCAGCTTAATTGAGTCTATCCAACATCAGTTTATCTATTGCTGTATCATAAAACAGTAGACTCATTCTGTTATCTGTGATATAATTTAAATAAAAAATTGTGATGTTCAATGTATGACATGAATAAATCATTATAATTTCATTCACTATCTGTTCCATAGATAAAAAGCAGATACTCTCTTATAGTGCCGTGCTCAAAATCACTACTTGGAAAAACCTTACTTGTGTTAATAGGACCAGTGGTGATCATGATCGTACTCCACAGATGTGCACGCAGATCATGATCTGCACTGGTTGCAAAGGCAGTATCACTTGCTGCTGAAGGGTCAGAGGTTAAACAGTCAATTTTAAGAAAAATATACCTGTATTAAAGAACAGCCTGCTTTGTGTGGTCACTTGTTCATTGCAATCGTTGACTCGCATTGTATCAGGTTTTACTGTATTGTTATGTATTAATGGTGTTTAGTATAATTGAACTTTGTTATGTGTTATATTTGACGATGTAAAATCTTTACAGACCTGGTGTTACACGCATATCAACGGCAACAGTTTGGTGCGGATGTCGGCACAGGAGGATAACAGTGATCAGCAGAAATATCAGAAAAGGTAACGCATGTGATCATCTCCCATATTGTACAGTTTTTATATAGATAACAGTGATGTGATTATCTCCCATATTGTACAGTTTTCATATAGATAACAGTGATGTGATCATCTCCCATATTGTACAGTTTTCATATAGATAACAGTGATGTGATCATCTCCCATATTGTACAGTTTTCATATAGATAACAGTGATGTGATCATCTCCCATATTGTACAGTTTTCATATAGATAACAGTAATGTGATAATCTCCCATATTGTACGGTTTTCGTACAGCTAACAATTTAAACATTCTGAGTCTGTAAAATCATTCTAATTTATGGTTGTTGCATTGTTTTTCTGAGTGTTTATTAGGATTTTGGTATTATACCAATGAATGTTTTCCTTGAATCATATATTTTCATAATTAAAATTTTAATCTTTGATGAACAAAATTGATATTGAAAATAGAACCTACAGAAGTCTTTAAGCCATTGTGTGCTTTAACCAGCGTTTAATCTTGCAACTAGTTCAGATGAAGTAAGCCTGAGCATCAGTCTAGAAGGATCTCAAATTTCCTATCCATACTGCTGGCTTGTCCATCTCATGTGAGCTACATTCGAGCACTTGTACTTATGTTTTACTATAAGTACACTTCTTTCTCCTCTTTTAACAATGGAAAAATAGAAAAATATGGTTCCTCTTTTTACAATGGAAAAATGGAAGGAAATGCAATGGAAACATGGAAGTATAAAGGGGATCAGGAATAATCTGTTGAATAGGTTTTACATTCATGTAGTGGATGAGAGAAACAAACTTGTGTTGCCTGTATTAATTAAAAAAAGAAAGACTTAAGTACCCACACTTTATTCCAGAACTAACAAGAATAAATGATTTTACAGAAACCAGATTTTTAAAGTAGACTGGATTATTCTTTAGAAAGAACTGTTTACTTTTCTGTGACCACCCATATTCATACTGAATCTATTCATTTCAAAATCCAAGTGTCTGAGGTAAAGTTTCTTTGTTTGAGAATTATAGTTTCAGTCATTTGTGCTGTCAGTTTTTGAGATAATCTGTAATATATAGAAATAGTATTTAATAATAGTAGGTTATTGTAAAGGGGTCGGAGAATAAGTTCAATGAAAAAGTTAAGCTTAAGTCATCAAGGGTTAAAGGATCAGGTTCAGACTATGGGGTCATTTATTATTTTTGGGATTCAGAGTATGTTTGTTTAGAATAATACATGTATACACTAACATAGCTTGTGTTTTTGTGAAACACATTTTATATTAGACTTTTAAATCAAGACTGAAATGCAGTTGCAGTAACTGTTGTAAGTTACATTTGTGTCTATACAAAAGAGGACTTTTTTTTCAATGAATCCACTGCAATAGGAAGTTTGAATGTTATCTGAGCATATTAAAACAAATATTTCAGTAGAGGATCAAGGTAAGTGTAAAGGCAAATTCTATTTTTAGTTACAAGGGTCCTACACAAAGTTCTGCCAGTTTTACTCAGATATTCAATTGTAGTTTAGCTGTTGTTTAGTTGCTTCTAAAATTTAATAGGTCTTTTATTATACCCCCAAAACGAAGTTTAGGGGGGTATATAGGGGGGGGGGGGGGGGGGGGGGGGGGAGTCGGGGGGGGGTGGTTGGGTCGGTGGTTGGGTGGGGGGGGGGGGGGGGGGGGGGGGTGGGTGGGGGGGTCTGTTGCATTTTCCTTGTCCGGGGCATAATGAAAACTACTTGTTGGAATTCAATACAACTTCATACAAGATCAAGCACATTGAGAGGAAGTGCAGGCACAAGAACTAAACTCCATCTTGACTAATTACAGAGTATGCCCTTTGTTAGTTTTCCTTGTCCGGAGCATAACTTGAAAACTACTGGTTGGAATCAATACAACTTCATACAATGGTCAAGCACATTGAGAGGAAGTGCAGTGCACAAGAAGTATAACTCCATCTTGACTAATTACAGAGTTATTGCCCTTTGTTAGTTTTCCTTGTCCGGAGCATAACTTGAAAACTACTGGTTGGAATTCAATACAACTTCATACAATGGTCAAGCACATTGAGAGGAAGGCAGTGCACAAGAACTATAACTCCATCTTGACTAATTACAGAGTTATTGCCCTTTGTTACTTTTCCTTGTCCGGAGCATAACTTGAAAACTACTGGTTGGAATTCAATACAACTTCATACAATGATCAAGCACATTGAGAGGAAGTGCAGTGCACAAGAACTATAACCCATCTTGACTAATTACAGAGTTATTGCCCTTTGTTACTTTTCCTTGTCCGGAGCATAACTTGAAAACTACTGGTTGGAATTCAATACAACTTCATACAAGATCAAGCACATTGAGAGGAAGTGCAGTGCACAAGAACTAAACTCCATCTGACTAATTACAGAGTTATTGCCCTTTATTACTTTTCCTTGTCCGGAGCATAACTTGAAAACTACTGGTTGGAATTCAATACAATTTCATACAAGATGAAGCACAATGAGGGGGGAGGAAGGCAGTGTACAAGAACCATAACTCTATCTTGACTCATTTCAGAGTATTGCCCTTTGTTACTTTTCCTTGTCCGGAGCATTATTCGAAAACTATTGGTTGGAATTCAATACAACTTCATACAATGGTCAAGCACAATGAGAGGAAGTGCAGTGTACAAGAACCATAACTCTATCTTGACAAATTACAGAGTTATTGCCAAGAACAAATCTCTTTTTAGTTTGTTTGCAAGGTATTCTGTTACTACGAACTTTCTCAGTTTATAAAGCAGTCTTTTGGGGGTATTAATCACATTTAGTGATAGCTCTAGTTTCTGATTAGATGTGATAAACTATTTTGTTTGCTTAAAGTTTAATCTTTGAACAAGTATTGTATTCCTCATGTCAAAGCTGTTTACAAAAATTGCAGTCTTTTTTTGCCTTCATTGAAGAGTATTCTTATCAGAAACTACTAACTTGAGAAATGTTTTAATTTATCAATGCCTCAAAATCTTAACAAGAGGTTGCTGTTGTTGTTGTTATGTGAGTTTTACCCTTGATTCCACCATTAATCAGACATTTTTATAAGCGGACAGCTTACCTAACCATTGTTCCTGGAAAGAACCAATAGTAGAATGTTGTCTTCCATAAGAAACTGCCAACTTCCTCACATAAAGAGATATGGTCGCCATTGGTCGATAGTAGGGCTTGAACCCAAGACCCTCAATCTGAGAGGTTACAGTGATTTCAAGTCAGCAACTGTAACCACTCTACCATGGAGGCAGACGATAACAAAGGGAGACTGTTGTTATAAGCCGTTTGATAGGAAGATGAGAAAACAGGGCATATGTACAGATGTGTCATTTATATGTTGCAACCTAATGACAGAACTTTTTGAAGGACCCTTATACTGTTGTTTCTCTCAGTCTTGTGTAATGATACTATCTACATGTACCAGCAACAGACTTGTCTGTGAATTTATTGTACTCCTTAATTCACAAAAGATATTTCTTCCCTTCAGTACAAGAAAGGTGTAACTTTTTAAAATGAAAAAAAGGAGTTACTACTTTGTTGCACTTAATGGGCAATCTATATGTATTCAGTGTAATAACATGTTATCTTGTTGCCATTAAAGAAACTGCTACTTTTAAGATAATTATGTAAATTATCTCCCTTGATTAGATAGTACATTGTCACATTAGAAATTTTTTTTTTTAGCTAAATGTTTTTTTTTGTCACAAAAAAGGTTAAGGGTTGACCATATTGTTTGTATATGGATTTTTCTCATGAATATTTCTTTGGGCTTTGTCACTTGGGGAATAAAGTTCACACTTCAGTACAGTAATGAAACTCTTTGTAAGATATATTCATTAGAGGTATAGACAAAATATTGAATTGGTGAAATACATGTCCTTTTATCAGACCCTCATTATTTTCATCAGCTGATGGTTTTCGTCCACTTGTGCATGTTTATCCTGTGTCCCTGAAAATGTGCCACAATGTGCCACAATGTCACTTGTTACTGTATGTGATTTCATTTATCTATTATAGGAAAATGAAAGTCAGTAACGGGTAATATAAATATGTAAAAGCTACATCTGATTGTCAGCTAGACTGCGTTCAATGTCATAAATGTTGCTACTGCTTTCATACATTTTTCTAAAATGTGCGTTTTTCTTTACATCACTGGAAATAAAGTAAAACTGTAAGCCATGTCTTACAGTCAAATGGTTGTGAATAAGATACGTATTTGCAAATTCAGCAAAAATATATTGTAAGCTTGAACAGAACTTCACACTGCTTTCTGTTAATTTTTCTGTTAACTACTCTTGTATATTGTTCTGTAAATGTTTATCATAACTGTAGCTTTGTTATGTCAGTGTTTGAGAAAACTCAGTTTTCCCCATTGCAGTCTTGAGAGAAAATTCAGTTCTGGCAAACAAAATGACTGGCATATAAAAATTCACAGTTTACATTTTGCCTATCTAACTACCAATGTACTGTGTTAAACTCTTCATAAAGTAACGTTCTTTGCTTTATTAAACCACAATTTTAGCTGGTCTCAGATTTTTGGCACCTGGTTGGTCAGTATTAATCTGACCTCATTTTTGGCCAATCAGAGAAATGACTTATTGTTACCAATCAGGGCCATCATATATACTAAGGAATCACGGCCATCATGCACAACATCATACATAAATCTGGCCAGAGAGCAAATATTTGTAATATATTGCAATATAAACCAAAAATACAAAAATATGCAATAATAAACAAAAAATTCAAATTTTACTAAAAAGGACTCTGCAATTGTGAGTTCAGTTCTAATTACCTTCACAAGCTAGTAGCTATCTAGGGAGAATTTGTTTTGGCTGATCTCTTCCTTTGGCATTAAAGATTACAAACTTTTGAACAAAAAAGGAGGGTGGCATCTCCTAATAAAATTCACCTATTTTGACAAAAAAAAACAACATTCACATCATCAAGGGAGAGATTCTGGGGTCGGCCACAAGCAGATTGGTGAGCACAACCAACCTTTTAATTCACTTAACAATAACAATGATAATATCCGGAATATTTGGCTTAGATGTTGAATAATACAGTCAAACTTGTGCACAAAGACCACTGTTGGGAGGCTGCAAATGCGGTCTTTGTTTGCAGGTGGTCTTTATTCACAGTTGTTTTACTGTAGAAGAATAGTACACTGAGATCGCCCAGCTGGTCTTTATTCCAAGGGTGGTCTTTATTTGGGGTGTGGTCTATAACACAGGTTTGACTGTAATGATTTTACTTGAGAGAAGATGTAAATAGCTATTTTGGTTTGTTTAGTGGTCTGTTTTATTTTGTTTAGTCTCTCCACATGTACTTTTATGTACAGCTTCAAATGTAACACAGGTGGCTGCGGAGAACTCTGAGCTGCATGTTTTCTGCTTGTTTCATACACATATCTGAATAAATTGTTGCTTTGATTTAGAAAATTTATCTCTAGGGAAGTTATTATGTTGTCTTTCATTGTTAGTCTTGGCGGATTTGTCTTGTTTCAGTAACCATGGTAAACAATGTCCATTTTCATTAGGTAAACTTTTCCCATTCAGTTAATTTTCCTTATAATATCAAATTGTATCCAAGTGCCCCTAAAAACAATAAATGGTACAGTCGAAATTAAAGATGGACCAGTCTATTGAAAAAGTGGGGTAAGGGTTAATGTAAAGTGGTCAAGAGTGTAAAATCAGTGAAATCTCTTATAGCATCCCTGTTGACAAGAAATGGTAGTATCCAAATTTAAAAAATGGATTAGCCCATTGTTTGATAAAGGGGGGTTATGATTAGCAGAGTTCTTCAGTGCTAGGATGATATATCAAATACATGCATCACACTTGAACTTGACTGTTTCAGGATGCTAGATGCTGTGAAGGTGGCAGGAAATCAGAGAAATTCTCCCAAGGTTGTTGACATGATGGAGTGTTGTCCTTCCTGCAAAGATATTCAGGAAAGCTTTGCCAAACTCAAGAAAATCTGTATGTCAGGTAAGGTAGAAAAATGTCATGAATTTAAATTGAAAAAATATGTACTATTTAGATGTAACAGTATCTTTGACCTTTAAGTATTGCAAACTATTTATGCAAATGCATTATGGACCTTTAAGTCTTTCGGACTATTTATGCCAATGATTTGCGTATTAATCTGAGTAATTAGTTGAAATTGGCATAGCTGTGTAGAAATGCTTAAAGTTTTGTGTTACTGTTAGCTGGCGCTAAACTTAAAAATAATGAATCTAGGAATTTTTGCAGCTTTAAAATATTGTGACATTCTCAGTGTAAAGAATGAAATGTCAGAATTTGCATGTATTTGAATCATAAAGTACAACCTCTCTAAAACAAATGCAATTGTTGATTGCAGAAATTAAAGTACTGGGATCACTTATATTTCGCAACGATCATTAAAAAGAGCAAAAGGAATTGGTGGCAGTAAGAGTTTTGTGTGAAATCTCTTGGTACTTGATTCAGTATATGACCAATCATAGTTACTGATACTTTAATGACCGCTAAACTTTAAACGAAACTTATTCATTTCAGATACTGAACGAGAATTTTATGTGCAGGACATGAGCTGGTACTCAAGTCTAGATGACACAAAATGGCTGCAGATGGTTGCAAGGTGTCTGGGTGTGTCGCATGAAATAGCTGATTACATAGGAAAAAAGCAAAGAACAGTTGTGATACAAGGTACTATAATTTCTGGACAATAGGCCGTGGCTGATCATGTCTCTTTATGCGAGAAAGTTGGCAGTTTCTTACAGAGGATATGAGTCTAGTACTGGTTCTTCCCAGGAATGATAGTTAGGTAAACTGTCTGCCTGTTAAAATGACCAAAATACATTTGGAACAGGCGTTAAACTCGAAAGAACTGTGAAGAATCTGAAGTATTTCTTTGTATGTTTTTCAGAACAAAGTGGCTGTGATTTATCGTGCTTAGTTTCCAGTGTTGTGCAGATTTTGTTAGATCCTCACTACCGTACAAGAATGGGATTTGAAGCTCTTGTACAGAAAGAATGGGTACGGATGGGACACCCGTTCCAGAAATATCTAGGACTTGTCGGAACTAGTGATTCGGAATTGGAACAGGTTTGTTTACAATAATTTTGCTTAAAGAGGAGTGTTTAAAAAATTCCAGGTTGCGAGGTGAAGTTAGTTTTTACAAAAGTCTACATTAGATAGGGATTTCTGTTTACTTGTACAAGATTTACGTTTAACTGTAAATGTAAGTTTAAATGACAGAACTGGTAGTTTTATGAAGCTTTTCACAAATGACTTTAACACTGTGGTAGTGATAGAATTCCCTCCATGATCAGATGACTAAATCTCAATGTCATTTGTGGATTAGGACAGCCCGGGGCCCCGCCCCCTAAGAAATTAGGACAGCACCCCAATTAGGAAAACACCCCAATTAGGACATCACCCCAATTAGGACAGCACCTCAATTAGGACAGCACCCCAATTAGGACAGCACCCCAATTAAGACAGCACCCTAATTAGGACAACACCCCAAATTAGGACATCACCCCAATTAGGACAGCCCTAAAATTAGAACAGCACCCCAATTAAGACAGTGCCCCAATTAGGACAGCACCCCAATTAAGACAGTACCCCAATTAGGATAGCACTCCAATTAGGACAGCACCCCAATTAAAATAGAACAAGAACAGCTATTATCAGCCCTTGTTTATCTTGAATGGCACATAAATATATTTGGAATATTTGAATTTGCACAGCCCTTTACTACAGTAGGTTGGGTAGTTTAAGCTCCATATAGTTTGATTTGATCATGTAGGATCATTCAATATCAGTATTGCTGTAAAAGTGTTTATATTTGTGAGTTGTTTATTTTGTGATTTTCCAATTTTCTATTAGTTTGTGAGGTTTTGAATTTGCGAGCAAGCACAATTTTATATGTAATCATTGTTTGTTTGCTATTTTAGCAAGTTTGATGAATTTGCGAAGTACTTTATTTGCAAAAATGAGTGAAAATAAAAGCTTCATGAAAAGAGAGCTTTTACAGTACTCTTTGCAGAGTTACCTTTGCTGCTGTTTCCTTTAGATTTTCTTTTAACCTTTGAAGAAGTAATAGTTGCAAAACAATTGTGATAGTTGATATTTCTTACAGTCAGATACATATAGTGGATATCATAACAAAAACAGAGGTATGTCTGTGTAACAATTTTCAGTTGGCTTGTAACATATTTTGATTATCTTTGAACAGGTGCCAATTTTCTTGTTGTATTTGGACTGCGTTTGGCAGTTACTTCAGCAGTTTCCATCCATATTTGAGTTTACGGAGACATACTTAACGACGGTCTGGGACACAGCTCATATCGGTATCTTCGCTACATTCCTATTCAACAATGATCATCAGAAAAATGCATTCCTGAGAGGCGAGGGAAAGAACATTCGGCAATTCAGGTTGCCGATTGCGTGGAAATGGGACATGCAGTTTCGCGCAGAAGATTTGTCATTTTTTAAGAACCCGCTATATGTGATAACACATGATGAAGAGCTGTCTACGGCAGTGACTGAAATGAGACAAATGTCCGTATTTGGGCGATGTAGTCAGAATTCACGTCACAATACGTTGACAGGACTACCTAAGGTTGTTGATTCTACAAAGACCATTCAGAATGGTATAGACCAATATGATGTTTTAACTCCACAGTTTTCAGCACCCACAATACATCTCTGGACTCAGTGTTTCTTACGTTGGCAAATGCCAGCTCAGATTTTCAGTGGTGGAGCGGCGTCGTCATATCTTCAGCAGTGCCACATGGTAGAGGAGATTATTCAACTACAACATGAATTTAAACAATTGAAGCTGAAAAAATTGCCATCGGAGACGTTCCGTCCAAGGAGCGATCTCATTTTTGGGCACGATCCTGATACTCCGAATTTAACGGAACTATTAAACTCCACTGTGCTTACCTCATCATTCCCGTTCACACCATGCACGTCAAGCAAAGATCAACAGCGATTCACGTATGCACCAACATTAAGTACGTACATGAGAAACAGGTCGATTGATTTTGATCGGTTCATTGATGCTGATGACTAATTCAATAGAGACAGAAATTAGTTGGGATCAAATTATCCATATACTAGGACTGCATACATGTATTCCATGAAATTGTGATAAACAGAGAAAAACTTTCTGTTTTGTGATAAAGAATCTCTAACCAGAGTTATTGCCCCTGCTGTGCTTTCACCAAAGTCTCTGTAGAAGTCTAAAAAAAGTAGTTTGGTGTTAGTCATTACAGTTATATAATAAATATGTTTGTTACTTAATATATTAACGCTTTTATATACAGAAAAAATCTCCTTTTTTTGCCCTCTAGAAGTTTTATCAGCGTTCGACCCTGAACGTGCAGGGCTATTATTGTATAATAGCCCTTAGAGGATGTACTACTAAATCCCTAGGGCAATTGTTACTGAAAGACTGTGCTAATTAATCTATTGTTCTATTAAAAATCTGGTTTTACTCTTGCTAATTGAGTACTTCAAAGTTATTTCATGTACAAGACACAAATTTATAAAGAGATAAAGTTCATTTGTCAAAGTTTGTTTTTGTAAAGAATCAGGGAACATAGACATTGACAGAGGTGTCTATGCATGAAAATGAACAAGAATTCTGGATAGAGATTGTATTATAATATTTTTAGATCTGTATAGATATTAAAAGATAGCATTTTTGTGTGAAAATTATCTGTTAATTTTTATTTGTTATTATAAAAAATTGAGTTAATAATCAGTAGTGGTTATCCATGCCTTATAGTTATGTATGACTCTTCCCAAAAAGTGTGATGTCAAAATAAGGCAAAGAAACAACTTATTATTAACACTATTGTTGGTGATATATTGTTATTGTTTTAACTGTTTTGTTTTTCTCCTCTCTCTCTCTAGAAAAAAAGTTAGTCATAGTAAAAAGCAGTCTTATCAGTGCGAAATCCTGGCTGTCAAATCAGCCTTATGCTTGGTACAGTTCCATGTCCATACACTCCACCATGGCCACAGTTAAGTTTAATCTGTCTTATTATACATTGATTGTAGACGAAGTTGTTGCTACTAATATTAGATACTGTCAATGACAGCTTCCTGGAGAACTGACAGAGTTCAGAAGAGGCAGTCAACTGTGGCTTGTAGGATTCCAACCCACGTCTTTCGAGCTAGGAGTTAGATGCTTCTGTCCTTCACACAACGACACCTCACCATGGCCATAGTCAAAGCTGAAACAATGCCTAGCTCATGTTTTCCAAACCCCCAAGTAAATAAATGAATGCCTTGTTACTTAAAGTCCCAGGATCCTTTTGAATTAATTGATATTGTAACATAAATATACTGATAGGATAATGATAGAACCGTGTTTTATTCACTCTTAAACAATGTTGACATATTCATTTCGTTTGTATTCAAGTCGCCTTTTCATGAAAAAGAGTTGCCAGGAAGCCTTTATTGTTTTTTTGCAATATCATTGAGAGAAATACTGCTCTATATTTATAACATGTACATGGATTTAAAATGTATAAGACTATAAGTTATTAATGTTTTTGGTACAAATAAAGATCATTTTACATTTGTATAACCGCAAGTAATACATCTACCTGGTAAAATAAGAGCTACCTACTTGTCAATATGGTTCTGGGACTTCAAGTACTTGTGTACTATAAACATGGTAATCTGAAAATGTTAACATGTAATTAGACAAGGGAGATCAGAACTAACAGTGAAACATGGAAATGTGATTTAACAGATATCGTTAACTCCCTGAGGCATATCAAGGACTGGAAGCGTTCTAATCATTTACAAGCATGCAGTCGATATAGGACTAGAAGCATCTTTTCAGTTCCTTACTCTAAGACGGCTACAGTTGACATCATAGAGACATGATTATTTTCATACCTAGGTTACATTTAACGCTAATTTCATGTTAATCAAGAGGTTGCTTATGAATTAATTGATAGAATAAATTTTACATGATATTTGGCAAACCATTAAAGTTTTGGACTTGCAAAATATTTTAATGATATTCTGAGACGGATATTGGCGACAGATTTGTTTATCCCACTATCAGTTCTTATTAATAACTTTTACTGCTGTAATAAGCACGAGACAGTCATTCTGAAACGTGCAATGTCATATAATGGTGTATTTCATAACCTCCAAATTGATTAAATTACATAAATGCAAACTTTTAAAAAAAAGTGCTGAATAGCAACTTTTGGAAAAATATCTTCCTGATTTTGAATTTGTGAAGTGAAGTTTAATTATGTGAACATAACTTACATGAATGAACACAATGATTTTGACACAAAGTATCAGATTACCTGTCTACACGCTATAAAGACGTGTTATTGTGTAATTTATTTAACCTTTCAAATGTGCACTTCAAGTTGTTTTGCATAATTGATACATGATTGTTGATCCTTCTCAATATCCAGTGTAATTTATGTATCCATGTCTGCCAGAGATAATCGGTTGGCTCCTGTTTGGTAAGTGTAGGCCTCGGGGAGTTAAATTAATTCTAGAAGACCTTTAGCTCACCTGGTACAAAATGCTAGCATGAGCTGTTAGGACCACTCACCATCTGTCCATCATTTCCTTCAAACCACATCTTCTCTAAAACCACTTGGCCAGTGTTGATGAAACTTGGCAGGGCTGTTCCTTGCATGAAGCTCTACCAAAGGTGTTTAAAGAATTCCATTCCATGCAGAACTTTGGTTGCCATTGCTACCAGTAGAAAAAACTTAAAAAATCTCTGAAACCACAAGGCTTAAATATTTACCATGTAGCATGCCTAGCAAATCTCTACCAAGATTGTTCAAATCAAGTCAAAATTGACCCTGCCCAGGGGTCACCTGTCTTTACATAGAATTGTATTGGAAAGCTTTAAAAATCGGGGGTGGGGGGGAGGTCTATTAAGGGAAAACTTAAAAAATCTTAACAAAAACTTGAAAAGTGCAGAGGCTTAGATATTTGGGATGGAGAATTGTAGTGGACCTCTAAGAATACATGTGATGTTGAAATCATGACTTCCAGGTCGTAATTGACCCCTCCTGTCATGTGATTGTCGACCTTGTATTGTAGCCAATGGTAGCCAGTTGAGCTAAATAGAGTCGTCTTGGCCCTCTTGTTTTAAATCACAAGTGACTTATGTGTATCATTAGTACAAAATGTACATAATTTAGTGACATTAGATTACAGAAAAGAATTAAAATGGATTTGGCTGCTGACACAAAGTGGTGTAGCAAACTCGGGTGATAGACAGCTTTAGACTGGCACACATGTTTTATGAGTGATTTCAAGTTTTAATGACATTATAAAACATTTCTCTTGAACCAGTCACTAAAAGTTTGATTTTGATTGGGCGAAAGTGGACTCAATATCTGACCAATCAGAGGCAATGTATGGTATGGGAAAAATTGGTTTGAAAAGAATGTATCATCTGTAACACCTTTTACATTTATAGCTATTGTAAAAAGAAGACAGTGTTGTCATTAAAGATACAAGTATATTTGTGTACAGTAAAATAAGTGCATAAAAGCTGTCTCATTGGACAACTGATTTGAAAGGAAAACTTCCTGGTTTGCCACAGTCCCATTGTCTCGTAATTTCTATTAGAGCATTCTCATTAAACAAATTGAAATTCACAAATATGTCGTAATTGCCAGCTCACGATTGCAGAAATTACCCTCTTTTACAGTATGTATATTGTCTGTGATGGACATGGCTTAATTATTGATTCAGATCAAATTGGCAGGTTTATCAGGATCAAACAGGATCAAAACTGGGTGCAAATACCTAATGTAAAGCAGACTCCATTTTATAGTTCAACATAAGACTATAATCATGTTTGGGAACTTTTTGTTTCCAATTCTCTATTACATCTTATTGCCTGATGTTTTATGTACCTTAGACATTAGATTGTCATGGTATAGACATTTTTGAGGGAATTTTAAATGAATGTATTTCTTATTAGATCTTATTAAACAATAGCACACAAGCTGTTTGCAATATTTCGAATGTTGGTTTAGGCACAGACCTATATACACTTTCAACGTATTGTTTTATGGGTTTTTAGCTCGACTTTTCTATGAAAAGGGGAGCTATCCTACTCGCCCCGGCGTCGGCGTCGGCGTCTGCGTCGGCGTCGGCGTTGGCGTCACACCTTGGTTAAGTTTTTCGTACCACCCCACTTTATTTCAAAAGTATTAGAGGTATGGCTTTGAAACTTACCATACTTGTTTACCATCATAACCTCCATCTACAGACAAGAGTACATAACTCTGTCAAGGTTTTTGACAGAATTATGGCCCTTTTTTGACTTAGAAAGTGTATTGAGCTTGGTTAAGTTTTTACCACCTCACTTTATTTCAAAACCACTGAAGGTATTGCTTTGAAACTAACCGTACTTGTTTACCATCACGACCTTCATCAACAGACAAGAGGACATAACTCTGTCAAGGTTTTTGACAGAATTATGCCCCTTTTTGACTTAGAAAATACATTGAATATGGGTAAAATCCACTTATTACCTTAACCCTTTGAGATATTGCTTTGAAACTTTTAATGCTATTTCACATCATTACCCCCATCTGTACGCAAGAGAAGGTAACTCTGTCAGGGATTTGTTTTAAAAATTAAGGCCTTTTATCAACTTAGAATCTTGGTTAAGTTTTTCGTACCAGTCCACTTTTTGACTGAACTGTTTGAGATATTAATTTGAAAGTTGGAATACTTGTTTACCATCATGATTCCCAAACATGGGGAGGAGAAGGTAATTCTGTCAAGGATTTTATTTGAATTATGGCCCTTTTTGACTTAGAAAATCAGTTAAAATTTCCACTTGTTAACTTAACCAATAGAGATATTACTTTGAAAGTTGGAGTACTTATGTACCATCGTAAGACCTATCTGTAAGCAAAAGAAGATAACTCTTCTTGATTTGTACTTATAAATTCCTAGTTGAAGTCTTGTGTGCTATTAACTGTCAAAGTTTTGTTTTATTGGCAAGCACTAAAAAAGTCGAGCACGCTGTCCTACTGACAGCTCTTGTTTAAGAAGTTGCCAATCCACGTGTATATAAGTCTGTGGTTTAGGTAAAAGGCGGACAAGTTTGACTCATGTACTTACTATTTGAAACTTTAGAACAATAGAATATGATATTATAAAAACTGTGGTGAAGATTACCATACTGCTCATTTGCTTCCAGACGTAATTGTTACTCTAGGTTTTATTTTATGTTTTACACACAAACTGTATTAAAAATGGCATCAAAGATGGAAATAAATTGTACACAATAATTGCACTTGTGGGTTAGTGTGTTGTTAATAAAACCCATATTATTTCTAGTCCAAGAGAAAATGAGACAATTTTATTTGTTTCTCGAAACATCCTGGGAATGGCAGGTAACCTTTTCGTTAGTCCCCACCAGTCAAAGATCATTGGGGATTATAGTTTGCTCCATCCGTCCCTCCGAGTCCAGAAGGTAGTGGTTATGTATGGCAACAATAGGTAACAATTCTCCTTTATGTTATTCATTCTGTGGCTATTTCTGGGCCTATGTGGCTAAAATGTACAATAGAGAGAACAAAAGAATAGCAACACAACATCGAATATTTTAGGCTGACTATTGTCTGTCCGTTAGTCATTCAGATTGTCTGCTTTTCGTGTCCAGGCTGTAATTTTTAGATGCATGGACTGGTTACAGTTATTGACTATTTTTCATGGGTTTCTAATGCACCAAACCTAGAGAGCTACCTTGACGGTCAAGGTCACACTAGGGCTCAGAACCTGTGGTAGAGGGTTATTCAGTAGACTAATTTTGAAATAACTTCTCACAATTGTTATCCGTACTAACCTGCTGAAGGTCAGTGTCGCTTTCATTGGCAAAGGTAATAAAAGTAGTATCTGCTCAATCCCTGAAAGGACTCTTTTCAACCAAGACTGCTTAAGGTGAAGGTCACATTTAGAGTCAAAGGTCAAGTTCATTTATCTCTCAAACCTTGCGAATGATTGTCTTCAAACTTTGCTGGATGTCGGGGAGAGGATGTGAAGGATCTGTTTCTCAACCAGACCAGAAGATCAAGGTCACTTTTAAGGGCCAAGGGTCACCCTTTGAAGGATTTTCATTAAACTTAGATCGTTTGCTAATCTTATCCCATCATATCCGGTTGTGGATCTTGCCTGCCTCTTGTTTGAATGTTTTTCCTTACAGTAGTAATCCAAATTTTTGTCCACTTACTGAAACAAATAAATATTCTGTAAACAAAGCTTTGAAAGGTAAAAAAAAAATGGTAAAAAACCTGACTTGTTAAAATAAACTGTAGATATCCGATACAAGATACATTTATTTATAGTCGGTTTAAGTTAAACAAAGAACATCAGCTATGAGCTATTTTCCGACAAAAACAAAGTCATAACAAAGATAAAAACAAACACCTGTAGGGATAAAAATACATTACAGGTACATTGAGCTCACTGTCAGTCTTACAGAACAAAATTGTACAGATTTTGAAGAAAATGCCCAAAGTACAAGGTATAAAAAAACCCAGATAAAAAGTGAAATTTAACGTAGAGCAAAAGCCGACAAAATTAAATCAAAGGACTGAAAGTGCTGGAGGATCGATTGTCTCTGAACAACAAAGCCTGCACACATACATGTGTAAATATCAGGACAACACAGACTGTACACATACATGTGTAAATATCAGGACAACCCTTGCACGAGTAAAGTTATAAACTGGAGACACAACTGTCCACACAATTTGACCTATAATAATTTGTGTAAACTTTACTTTTGAGATAGGAACCCATGTGCTTACATTTTGCATTCAGTGACTATGTTCAACTACCCTATGAAATATTAAGCTGTGAATGGTAACTGATAAATGGATTTTGACAAAACTGAACTGAAAATTCATAGTTTGAACAATTTTTAATGTCATACAAAAGTTAAGGGATATGCCCATAAGGTTGATTGTATTGTGCCAATTGACTGATTCGGATTTAACGTTGCACTCAACAGCTAAGGTCATTTTGCTACTTCCAGCTTTCACGGAGGAGGAAGATCCTGGGTGCCAATTCGGGCATTATTTCAGTCATGAGCGGGCACCTGAGTAGAACATAGATAGCTTCTAGACATAAAAGAATTCGACCCAAGTATGACACGAGCCTACAGCGGTGAGGGACAAGTAAACATCAGTCAGTGACCTTAATCACTCGGCCACAGATGCCATTGTATGATGCCAAGCAATTGTCTGAAGTTTCAAGGCTTTAATTGTTACATGTACTGAGAAAGTGAATTTTATGAAAGCTTTATCCGATTCAAGACGACAGTGCTGACTGACGTCAAGAAGGTTATGACAATGGCTCCTCTGTTTTTCAAAGAAAAGCTAAAAATTGATAAATCAATCTTTTGATATAAATTGATTCAGTATATATACCTATTGTAGAACAAGTACTTGCAGCTAACATTAACTTTCTCCGTGAGTGCTTCCAAAATACTGCGAATTGCAATATACTGGGTCTATTATTACCAGCCTTTCTACCATGCTGTTTGAAATTTTCAAAACTTGTCTATAACAACAACTGAATGTTTAAATAGCAGCCTATAATCTTTCATATTTAACATATACTAGACTCTAGTAGTATTTCGTAACAAGTAATAATGTTGATGATGATGGTGATTATATAATGATACTATGTATTAATGTTCCCGCCAAAATTTAGTGTAGCAAAAGAGTCAGGGTAAAGTTCTCTCTGATTGTCAAAGGTTACAAAATGATCTCTCTAAGCTAGAAACGTGGGAAAAACTGTGGGACATGGAATTTAACCCTAGTAAATGTCAGGTCCTCCATATCACACGTAGTAGAAAACCTATCCAGTTCCCATATAAGCTTCATGGTCAAACACTCTCACCAGCTAAGGATGCAAAATACCTTGGTGTAGACATCAGCCAAGATCTCAGCTGGAATACACACATCTCAAGAATAACAACAAATGCAAACAGAACACTAGGCTTTCTCAAACGTAACATTAAAACAAAACATGAAAATATCAAATCACTCTCTTACAAAACATTAGTCAGACCACAACTAGAGTATGCATCATCTGTATGGTCACCACACACCCAGGTTAATATTCACAAGCTGGAGATGGTCCAGCGACGCACAATCAGATGGGTAAAAAATGATTATTCCAGAGATACCAGTGTGACAGACCTGCAGAACACCCTTGGATGGAGCACCCTTGAGAACAGGCGTCAAGCCTCCAAATTGGTTATGTTTTACAAAATATACTACAATCTTGTAGCAATCTCCCTGCCCAGTTACCTTGAAGTCCCAAACAGGTTAACAAGACATATGCACCCCTTAGTCTCCGCCAAACCCATGCCAATTCGGACTTCTTTAAGTACTCTTTTTCCCCCATACCACAGTCCTGTGGAATAGATTACCCACATATATTGCGATCCTGCCTGATCTTGAATCATTCAAGCAGGCAGTGGCCCAAATCAATTATTAGTCATACAACAGTTGTTTTTAACCCTTTTTACTCTTTTTACTATTTTAACGGTTTTAACCGTCTTGTTTCTCTTGACTGTAGGAGCTATCTTGCAATAGTTTTATCTTTTATTAACACCCGGCGTGCACCCTGCCCATAATACTCGTGAGAGGTGTGAGGCAGTATAACAAGATAGATAGAAGTTTGAAAGTTTAAGTTACAATACAAGAAATGCTATTTGTATTTATATCGAGTTAATATCAGTTCTTTGTAAATGACAGCATGGTGTTCAGAGAAATGAATTTGATTTTCCCGTTAGATTATTGCATTTCTGTCTACATTTAAAAATCGTATTTAAGACATGTAGATCTATGTGATTTCTTAGTTATTCGTACCCAGGTACGAACCGACTTCGGCATAATTCGGACATTTTCGTACCATTTTCGAACCATGCATTTACATAAAGTACAACAATTACAACGGGTTTAAAGCATAAAAATGTGTTGTCATATTTCAAAAAGACATCTACAAGTGCATCTGTAAAGTTAATTTGCTGATTTATTAAGTTTCAGTTTTATACCTAAAGAAAAGTTTCGGTCTATCTTTTAGACACGAAATGACAACTAGTCAGGCCGAGCACTTTTGTTGATAGAGGCGTTGCCAATTTACAAAAGAATCGTTGTTTTTATGTCGAAATCCGAGTTTTGTAATTTAACATTTAAGAGTACCTAGTGGTTCCATAACGTTTTACGATGTTCCGATAGTTTATGATCACAAACACAACATCGGATATAAGACTAAATTATTCGGCCTGACTATATAGTTGTCTTTTAGTGTCTCCGGTCTGACCTGAAAACTGTTCTGATCAAAACCGCGTAGGAAACTAGTTCTATACAAAACAGATACCTCGTTGATTTTTAGTAATTTTTAATGTTTTACATTTATTCATCAATATATCATAATGAAAGCAGAATACAATGTAATGCATTGCAATTCTTTTTATTTCATTGAATATATAGAACTACTTTTCGGTCGTATTCGACAAAAATTTGTGTCAAGAGTTCGGCCGCAAGGGTCTGAAAAACTCTGTTAACTTTGGATACGATTGAATAAATCCAATCGATCCAAAAAGAGCTAAGACTCCTATCACCTCATACCAGGTATGTGGTGAACTGACTGACAGTGGGTTCATGCTACAGCAGAGAACATTCTAACAAAGCAAATTGACTGACAAATAGGCAAAAGCAACAAAATAGGGAATCATGCAAACAAAATAATAATACTGTCATGCGAAACGATGGGTATAATCAGGGTCCGTATATTACATGTAATATACGGACCCTGGTATAATACAGAAAAAGCAATTAACTACACATAGAACATTTGCAGGTTGGACCGCACCAGGCCCTGATCAGTCGCACAAACTCTTTGTAGTTTTCTACACTACGAATAGAGTTTGGGAGACTGTTCCAGACCTGGGCGGCCTCGAAACTGAAGCTTTTCCTACCGTATGCTTCTGATCTTATTGATGGCACTACAGCAGTTTTATGGTACCTGAAAGAATATGATGATTGTTTAAGTGTAACAAGGTCATGTAGGTATGGGAAGTTGGCATATTTGCTTTATCTAGTAGGGTTTCATAGTTTGAAGTAAAGTCATTGAAAGTGATTCTTAGGGTTCTATGTTGTAGCTTCTCTAATTTTTCAGTATTTGTTTTTGAACAGAAGTGCCAAACAAGGGGACAAAAGTTGAAATTAGATCTGATAAAGGTCTTATATATATTGATATTTTATTGTCAGGTGTAAGGAATTTGCTTAGTCTGAGTAATACATTTAACTATGTTGCTGCTTTTTTGCACATGTTTGTGATTTGTTGATCAAAATTTAACATGAAGTCTACATCAATGCCTAAAAGTTTTACTACATCATCACATTTTATATTATCATTATTTATTGTGAATTCGGTTAAAAGTTCATGAGATTTTTAACCTATTGATATTGCTTGAAATTTGTCAGGATTTGCCTGCATTTGATTGAAGTTAAACCATTCTATTAATTGGGTGCTTTCTGATTCGAGTACTGATTTAAGAGTGTTGATATTTTTGTGTGAAAAGGAAAGGGTATTATCATCTGCATAGTTGTAATGGGTAGATTGGTCAACAAAGTAAAAGATATCGTTCATGAAAATATTGAATATTAGGGGTCCTAGGATTGAGCCTTGAGCCTTGAGGTACCCCATTTTCAGTTTCAAGCCAATGGCTGTGACATTGACCTAGTCTTACTCGCTGTTGGCGCTCGGAAAGGTAGTTATTTACAAGTGAACATGCATTGTCTGATAACCCATGAGCAGCAAGTTTCTCAATTATGAGGTTATGGGGCAGGCAATCGAATGCCTTGGACAGATCCATTAAAATTGCGGCAACATGATCATTTCTGTCTAATGCCTGTTTCAAGTCTTCACATAGACGTAGAAGAGTGGTTTGACAGCCATATTTGGGTCTAAATGCTGCAAGAAAATTGTTAAAAATGTTTTCAAAGTGTGTGGATAGCTGTTCATTAATAACTTTTTCAAAGATTTTTGACATGGATGGTAATATGCTGACTGGTTTATAGTTTTTCTTTGTAAAAGGATCTTCTTTTTTGTAAATGGGTGTTACTTGTGCTTTTTTAGTTAATTTGGAAATTTACTGTTTGATATCATGCAGTTTGCTATTGGTTGTGAAATTATATTAGATGCTGCTTTGAGTAATTTAGGTGGTAATGCATCAACCCCTGTAGCTTTTTTGGGATCCAGGGATTTGAAGTATGATCCGTTATGCACTTGAAGTTGAAATGAGGGGTATCTTTGTGGTTGATTGAAATGTTTGTAACGCTTGGGTGTTCTTTATTTACTGGTGTGTTGTTGTTTATTCCAATATTATTATCTATGTTTACATAAAAGTCGTTGAGTATTGTGCTAACTTTTGATTGGTCTGATATTAAATGTTCACCTTCCTTAAGTATGATTTCATTTGAATTTTTATTTTGCGAGTGTTTAGACAGAAACGGTTTGATAGTATGCCAAAAGTCTTTCGATTTAGGTCCTCCACTACATCTTTCCATGAAATATGTTTTCATTGAGTTCCTCTTTATTTTAGTTTTTAGGTTTCTATAGTACTTGTATGTATCCCAAAGCTTATTGCTTCTATGTTTTAGATAATTGTTGTGTGCCTGTCTTGTTTTATAAATGATTTTCCTGTATTCTGAGTTCATATATGGCGGTGGATTTTTTATCGTTTTTTTTTCGCTGATTATGTTGTATGTCTGATTCAAATATCATTCTTAATTTCGAATGTTCGTATTTTGATTTGTTCGTTTTGTAAGCACAAGAGCGATAAATGTTTATTCATGTTACATAACAAGTGTATGGTCAATTTAACTCCCCACAGCGGTTACTTCCCCTTACAGTAAGTTGGCATTATAGTGGTCTGTATACATGTACCTGTATATAGGTAAACAGGAATAATTGAATAATGAAAGGTGGTGCTTAATGTCTAGACAAATTATTTTCTATCAAGATTTTTCTATGAAAGTAGCAAGCAGAAAGTGTTTTGTCTAGTGGGTGAAAAAGAATATCAGATTCCTGTAATCGTATAAAATTATATATGTATTTTCGAGTTTTATCGCTGGTACCGGATAATGATTTGCCCAACGCCCGGGGATATTGCAAGCTACATAACGTATCACAGTTTGTATGGAACGCCAAATCTACATAAACTCAAATATTTGAAGAGCTTTACAAATAATTAGAGATATCCATAAATAATTAGAGACCTCTTCAAATTGATTTCAGAGATCTTCAATTGATTTGAAGAGGTCTCTAATTATTTGTAGATATCATAAGTATCAAACCCGATATTACGAACATTGATTTGGAGATATATCCAATTGAATCAGAGAGGTCTACAATTGATTTAATTTTGGGGATATCTTCAATTGAATTGTAGACCTCTCCAATGTTTTGGAGAGAGCTCTTACTGAATTGATGATATCACTAATTCAATTGTAGAGCTCTTCAAATGAACTGTTGAGGTTTATGTAGATTTGGCGTTCCATAAGTTGCAGACATACAAACGTCCAGGGTGTGAAGCACCGATACTCAAACCTCGGTCTTTTTAAGTCTCATCCGGAAAAGCATTAGTACTGTTAGTGGAGGAACGATGCGACCCCTGGGTTACCACAGTGTTACCATTAGACAACCAATCCGCTCCTTTCCGCCATATATAGTGATCAACGCAACTTGTCGTCGACGTACAGACTCGGGGTCAGCCTGCGGCCTATACATTAAATCCGCAAAGCAACGAGGCAACAAAACCACAAAGATGTGCCAGCTTTGTTACATTTACAATACCATGGTTAGTCCTATCTAGTCTAATAGGTGTTTAACTATAATAGCTATACGCCTGTGTTTTACTCTACCAGTCGTATGGCAGACTTAATTGTTACGTCCTGGTGTCTGGATGTGGGACAACTACAACTGCCAAGGTTTTAGTTTTTTCCCGGCTGACCGGTTTCTTAAATACTGGGTTATCCGTGACCGGTATTTGTTTCCCTTTGTTGATTACGGACTCGCCCGAATGGTTGCCAGTGTAAACACACACGCTCATGAATTCATAATATAGATTATACGAGTACAGGCAACGGGGGCTACAATCAATCATATTGGTTTAAGTACAGTGTAGATATTACACTATGGAAGTAAATGTGTCAAAATATATCAATATTAAACAGCAAAACCAGCGATAAATATGTTATCAAATAGTACATGGATGTGTCGTATAATATAACACTTAAGTTTTGTATAATTTTTACCAACTTTAGCTTGAAGGCGTATTGTTTAATTACTTTTTGACGGTGAAATTATAACGTGCACACATGTACTTCGGATTTGGATTTTAGGTGTTTGGTGTCTGGAGTGACCGTGGTTCGAACCATGGAGGAACCGGATACCGGCGAGATTTCAGGGCTCCTTGACGGGTCAGCCGACGATGTCGCAACGACAGCGAGCAAAATCATCAGAGTTTTCCTGAGCTCCACGTTTTCAGGTAATTCATATTGCCTCTTCCTCGTTTAATACTAAAAGCATATAATTTTGTCGAGCATATTATGTTTTTAAAAGGCCTTAAACTACTTTTATCTTCCCCATGGCTATTCATGCAACCACTATAAACGTTTTAACTTGCATGGTAAAAATGAATAGAAAAAACCTACGGTGAAAACTAGACTGCCTGTGAAGGGCTTTTTTGTGGTTTTTGGCATACTTCAAAATCGTTGTATCGTTTGAATAGCAGCAATAAAATAAATGTAAAAGTACTATGTACTTGTTTTTACATTGAATTCAGGGGCGTATCAGAATTTATAGGTGGTGGGATGGTCTTGACAACTGGTGATAAAGTACCGGAAAAATTACTTTGATCGTCTTTTAAACATACAGTTTAAAGCATTTGATCGAGCAATGGACCCGTTACAAATTCTTTATTTTTTACGCGAGAAAGTTCATTGGAACCGATTCAACTATCGTAAAGGAGGTACCGGACCCTGATCAAAACTGGCGGAAATAAATTGATACGTCACTGTTTAATATTTGTCAGGATAAGTCAAAATTATTGTAAAAAAATGATGATCAAGCAGTCCCCAGGTTACATGTACTTAAATTAGTAGCCCATAGTTACACTCCGATAAACAGTATGTAGGCTATAGCACAAGACAGGGTTCAGACTCATTATCGGTAACATTCAAATGAAATAACTGATAATTTCAATGAACAAATTGCCACCTTTGATCTTTTTATATAGGTACATTATCACTTTATTCGTTTCTTGTATTCAGACTGGATTAGCTGTGGCCTTAGACCGAATCCTGTTTTATCTATCAAAGTAAATAAAGCCGTTAATACACTGCAAACCAATCTGAAATTCCTGAAGTTTCCCGCGTTGCCAACATTTATAGATACAGTTGCAGGGCAAATCCCGAACCTGTCTGGTCTGGCTCCGAATAAACCGCCAAATTGTCTACAACCATGGCCGCAGTGGGCCATTATCACAATATGCTTTGTAAGTTTAAGCTTACCAAAACTTCTTTCTAGGGCATATATAAATCATTATATAAGTTCGATAGATAACTTGCACAGTTTGTTCTGTCGTATGTGACATGTATAGCTATTTCTGGCAAAATTTCACCGCACTGCCCGCTGTTGAAGAAGATGGCGTCAATAATTACTTCCGAGTAGTGTACGAAGTGTTATTTGCAACACTTAGTGTCTCAAGAATACAGTGACATATCAATACACTAAATTTATAAACAATGTCGTCGTAATTAACTAAAAACAACCAGCTTAGTTATTTGTAAGTTTAAAATACATAGAAACCTACTATTAATCTACACTTCTGGAAAGAAAGTTTAAAACCAAAGTAACAGTAACAATAAATCCGGTTTAAATGCCTTCTATTCTGTTCACACCTGTTCCACTCAAAATTAATCCCCTAAACTGCAACAGCCTCTCTCGTCATAAAGTTACTTTAGATCTACAACGTTCACTCAACTTTTAGCATACTGGAAAGCAACAATAAATACCTAGAAGAACGTTGTATGTCACGCCTTACTTACATTTTTCTCCACTAAATAACGGATGAAATAAAAAAAGAAGTCAGTTAGAGTAGCATTTTCAGCTGTGAAGCAAAATTGAACACATAAGCACCAGATGGTGAAATATTTCTTCACATTGTATTTGTTAGAAGGTATTTTTCTTACCTGTTTATGTTCGTTCCATTCATTTTCTTCCAAGATAACCAAGACCACGGAGGCAGACTCCCTTTTTTACATTTACTCTCAAGAAAACAAAAGTCTTTCTTATTACTATAGCGGACACCACAAGTTTACAGGGAGGAACAAAAATAATTGCACTGCACGTTATGAATATGAACTTACACATAAAATATTCTGTACTCGCGTGACTCTAATTAAAGCACTTAATCAAAGCACTGAAGGGCTGAATTACCGGGACCAGATTCGGTTAGGGGATTTTTCACATTTTTTTGTCACCGCGAGTTTTGTCTTAAAACTGTAAACCATGTTGATACATATAAATTCTCATCAAATTCAAGATGCTATTTCACATCGCATGAATAAGCTATGATATTATAAAAGAAAAGTTTAATGATAACCACTGTGGTGATTTTCTTAGATAATATCTCTGAAGATGCAGTGTAATCATCAATGCTTGATCGTAGTCTTGGTAAAGCTGATGCATGTTAAAATCGTTGCTTAAAATGATTTTGAACTTTGATCTTTAAACATCAATCGCCACACACATTGAACAAATCATAAGGTCTATATAGTTAAACAACGGTAAATAAAGCATGATGTTGTGTTCTCCTTGGCTTTTACCGTTGCTTTCCAGTATGCCAAAAATGTAGACACGGCTCAATTGCATGTCTACCTTGTTGGTCTATATAGGTTATATAGGATTGACCAAGGAGTCCGGACTTAACCTGCATACACAAAGAAAGATCGAACATGTCCACGTGTTTCACGTGCGTATTTCTTTCAGCATATGTTAATACTCTTTGACTGTATATTGTTTCTTTTTTCCATAGATATGGCAGAGGAAAGGAACATGTTGCTACAGGATGTCTATCCGAAGATTGCAGAATACGCCAAGAGGAAGTATGGCGTCATTTTCCAGGTGAATTTCTGTCATTTTACGTCTTCTATGTTAAGTTAATATTAATCTTTTGATCTTAGAGTTTCCACGGTTTTACTTTTGAAACAGCCCGGGTCATTCTAACGTCATATGTTGCTTTTTCCGTTGCAAACGTTGTAAATTTTAGGCCCGGTGCATGTGCCATAGTGTACCTGTTGTTTTCAACATAACATGGACAGCGTGAAGGCTAGACGTTACTTTGTTAACCAGCTTAGTAAAACGATATATATATAGAATGTCCTATGAGGTTATATTGTCACTATAATTTATTCATAGCGTAGAAATTCAGATAAGTGGACCAATTAAGCAACATCTAGCCTAGAGGTACAGACCAGCAATGTGTAATGTGGCTGTACTTAAGCTTATTGGAGTACAGGGGTAAAAGCCGAGGGGGAGCGTGTACGTCACGCTTTGGTACTGATGTTGAACTATACTTTAATCGAATGTTTCTCTGTTAAAGATTTCTTGACATATTACGCGCTCAATTCGTCACAAGGCTAACGGATTCATTGTTGACATAAAACCGATATTCGTGTAATGTATTGTAAAATACAAAATGTACGTATCGCCGAAAACTAAAGGTTTGGAAGTAACAGGTTTGATTCAGACTTTATGAGTCGTATTTATGCGTCATATAGGTATTGAATGAATGTTCAGCAAATTTGAATGATAACTGCAATGTTCAACAGACGTTTACCACTGACCACCGAGTACTAGTATACAGGACTGAAGTCGTAGCAGTCAAAACTTACGCAAATTAGTATTAATTAAACTTAAAGATGACCAAGACGTTGAGCCCAAAATCATTTCTTTTCATCTAAGTCGTATTTATTTCAGATGGTTGACATGCGATGGGGTGTTACAAACGAAGCTCAGAATGACCATATGACGTCAGCTTGTTGCCTGAAAGAAATCAGGAACTGCCAGAATGTTTCAGTGGGACCAAATTTTGTGGTTAGTAAAACGCAGTACAGTACAGTTCCGCTTTTAAGACCACCGGATATTAAGACCGCACTCGATATTAAGACACCAAACATTTCAGAACCAAATGCTCATTTGCATAGTAAAAAAGTCTCACTAATAAGACCGATTCATTAATAAGACCACTTTTTACTGGTCCAGATAGTGGTCTCAATACAGGAACTATACTGTAATATATCTTATATGATTTTATTACAAATATCATTAGATGTTCTCGATCTTCTAAAAGTCGTTTTTCAATTAAATGGGTTTTAACGACTATGTGTGGTTGTGTAATATAACGATGTTAGAAACGCGAGGTCAGTTAAAATGTCTATCTTAAGTTTCCTACTGAGAGCACCGGTGACAAAACCGAAACTGTTGACACTATGGACGGATAAAACTTTGCCGGTATTGTAAAATTCTGTTCACATGCAGAGAAATGCGAAGACAGTGAAGATAAAATGTCAAATGTCTGCTCATTAAAATCACTGGTGATTCAGTGTAGTTTATTCTCATTGTTACTATGGCAATGGTGGTCAGTTAGATTCACTGTCTTGTTCACAATTATTTACTGACGCATCAAGCGCACAGTTAGTTGTATACTACTAGTATGACGACTGGGGTAATCTACTCGGTTATTGAAGCGAACATGATAATTCTACATTTTGAAATGTATACGTACAGTCATGCCTTATTGATACCAATGAAAATTTTGTTTCACACAGACAAACATGTACATTTGTGTACTCCGTTTTCCCAAATCAACCGTATACCTGTATTTATTAGATCTAATATATTCATTTATACTTTTAAACTTGGCAACCCAACTGATAAGAACGATTTTAATTATTTGTTTTGTTACTCAAAACTGCCATACAATAGACATAAATTTCATTTGACCTAACAGTTGTTTACAGTCTTACGAAAATTTTATCAAATTTGTCAAGAGAACCACATTTTTCGATACTTCATGTTTTCAAACTCGAAGACTATTTACAGGTGTTATTTTAATGTGGTCTGAGTCAATGGGTTAAAATTAAAAAAAAACCAAAACATTTGGTCGAATAATTTGTATCAGCACATTCTGTCTGTATTGCTGGGGGGAACATCTTCCGCACTGCTTACCTCAGGCGCCCGATGAAGCACTTCATTATTGACCGACGTTTATGTTATGATTTTGAATGTTTCTTCTTTCGAATGATTTGCTGTGCGAACAATATTTACGTGCAATCAATTTGGTGTATGGAAATTGCTGGACACATCAGAAATCCTTAAACATGTACAAAATGTATATAATAGCGCATTGTTCACGTAAACTTACTTTTATATCTGTCGTTTTATTGTTGAACTTATACCATGACGCAACCAATCATGGCGATGAAGAAGCGTTTTTTAGCTTTCATTTAGAAGTGTCGCACCGGCATTTCGAGATTTAACGAGATTTCAAGGTGTACAGGAAGTTTCCAATTCTGTTAAATAATACGTCTCTTATTTACTACTCAATACATATCTTGCCGTCATTTCCATTGCCTTTTCAGATGTTAATGGGACAGAAGTATGGCTACCGCCCTATACCAGCGTCTGTTGATGCTGAAGAATTCGAAATAATTCGCCAGCACCTAGAAGATGAAGAAGATGATCTAAGCATTCTAGATATTTGGTATCTCAGGGACGAAAATAGCGCACCGCCACAATATATGCTTCAACCAATCGATAGTATACTAAAAAACTACGACAGTTCGGTATGATCATTTACTTTTCTGACTAAAGAAAGCATCTCGAATAAGTACTCAAGAGCGTAATAGTCGAATTCTTTAAATTAAAAAAACATTTGGGAAGCTATTTGCGTACAACTGAACGATTTAACTTTCTTTCACACAGTGTTATTACTTCATTACTAGGTATAGTTACTCGTTACGGACTAACATTGATAAAAATTTCCACAGCAATATTTCAATTTTACAGGATGACGATCTGAAAAAAGCTTCACGTGACGCCTGGCAAGATACATTTGAGGAACTAAGGGAACTTCTTTCGATTGGCGCTGAAAAGGCGTTTGATAATGGCAAGATAGGTGGACAAACGAAAGAGAAATATTTCAACTCAGGTGATTTTCAATTCTTTGTAATGCAAAGAAGTGCATGAATCCAAACCGACAGGCTCTGAGATAGCTTCTAGAAAATGTAAAAAATTAATTAAAGTCACAATGAAGTGTATCATAGTTGCTCAAACTTTCCTATAGGTTAATACACTTTGTTTTGTTTTGTTTTTAGTGACACATGAAGAAATCGAGGTGGGACTGCTTCAGAGTTTGCAGGATGTAAACAAAAAGTGTTTGTGTTTTATTAGAGATATTGAGAACTTGCACGAAAACATTCACCATCACAGAGCGTTAAAATTCACTGATTTACTTCCTGCTGAGAATGGAAGTCCCGTTGAAATTGATGTCGAGGCTCAGGATAGGCTAAAACTTTTGCGAGACAATGATTTACCACAGAAACTCCACAAGGATAACTTGGTTCGTCTCTCGACACACTGGAGCAACAGTAGCGGGATTAATACGTCCGATAACCGGGAGTATTTAGAAAAGATGGCGCAGGCGTTTTATGATAAAATGACTTGGTTGATTGATTCCAATCTAGAAGAGAAAAACCTGGAAGAGGACGACCAAACAAAAGAAATAAGACAAAATCTTCTGATACGCAACAAATGGAGTAGTATCTTCTTTGGTAGGAATGACACTCTGAAAGTTATGGAGAGGTATGTAAAGGATTCTTCCAACAAACGTCCGTTCGCAGTATATGGAGAGAGTGGAACAGGGAAGACTGCCGTGATCGCAAAGTGTGCCAAAGAAGCAAGGAAATGGATAACATCGGCAAAACCTGTGATAATTATGAGATTCCTTGGTAAGAAATCGTTATCATTCGAAATTTATTTAATGGCATACATTTCATTGTCAGTAAGAAGAAATGTGACTTAATGTACCGTTAGTAAAGTGCTTATTGATAACTACAGGACCCTTTTAAAAAATTTTGTGATTATTTTATTACCTTGAAGTTGTTTTCAATAGTATCTGCAACTGTTCGAAGGGGGTAGGGGCTGTTACAGCAAACTGTACATGGAAAATTATCATTTAAGATATTTTTGCAGGCACAAGTCCACGCAGTTCACATATATTACTGACCTTGATGAGTCTGAGCTCACAAATCTGTGACGCATATGGCTTTGATAAATCGAACATGCCCGCAGAATTCAAGGAATTAGTCACTTTCTTCAAGGGTGTTATACAGGTTAGTAGTCACAGCAGTTTACTGGATACTATACTTACATATTTTCATGCCGTTTATGTTTTTTCAGAAACTCATTTCTTTCATTTGACAATGTGACATTTTTGTTACTTATTAATGTTTCACATAATTCTTCGAAGACTGCTCACCATTTCTCATATTGTAAAACGTGATTCCAAAATGTCAAATCGATTGTCTCTTTGCAGAAAGTATCCACACAATCGAGACCGCTAGTCATCTTTCTTGATTCTGTAGACCAGTTGTCAACTTCATTTGAACCTTACACATTCCAATGGCTCCCGCAAATACTTCCCGAAAAGGTCAAAATAATCCTATCGTTTGTCCCATCCGTATTCAATTTGCTTAAACGCTTTCAAAGTCATTTGGGAGACAAAGTATCGAATGTGGAGCCTCTACCCTCTCTTGGAGATGTACACAGCATGGATATAATAAAGGCTCGCCTGTCTGAGTGTGCGCGAACTATTACACCAGATCAGAGTGTTGTCATACAGGAGATATTTTCGACATGCAGCCTACCACTCTTTTCAAGAGTAGTATTGGAGGATATTCTCACATGGAAGTCATACACGTCAGTCAGCGCAAATACTGTTTCCTGTTCTTTGAAGGAGGCGCTTAACAACTTCTTCAGGCGTTTAGAATTGCATCATGGGAGGATTTTAGTCAGACATGCGCTTGCGTATATTACAGCGGCGAGGGATGGGATTTCAGAAATGGAACTACTCGATTTGCTGTCCTTGGACGATGAAGTACTCAACTCAATATTTCTTTTCTGGTTGCCACCAATACGCAGAATTCCTCCTTTTTTATGGACAAGACTTCGTCTGGATTTGGATGTTTTTCTCGTCGAACGTGACGCGGGCTATGTAGAAGTTTTAAGCTGGTACCATAGAATGTTTAAAGAAGCTGCCACTGAAAGGTACTTGTTCGATGAAGAAACGAGAGTAAAAATACATCGAAATATTGCAGAGTATTTCTTGGGCACTTGGAGCGGCAGAGAGAAGCCGTTCAAATACAGTTCCTTTCTGAAATCAAGACTGGCGCTAACAACAGATGATGGTGCTGAGGATAGAAATGTTCCAGCACATCCTCTTGTCCTACGCAACAGCAAGACAAGGACTATGTACAACAAACGAAAACTGAGCGAGCTTCCGTTTCACTTGATAAAGTGTGGAAACAAAGAAGACTTGTTTGCAACATGTTTGTTCAATTACTATTGGTTGTGGACAAAAATAACAGCATCAGGACTGCAGTTTGTTGTTGAAGACTTCGAACTAGCACTGTCTTTCTTCCAAGACAACGAAGTGCAGACCCTAGCAGATACTTTACGGATTGCTGGGTCGACATTAGACGACTATCCGGAAAATCTCGGCTTAGAGATTACTGGACGTCTGCTTGATCTTTTAGACACAATGCCAGCTATACAAAATCTTGTACATAAATGTGATGAGCAGGGTATTATACATTCCGCGGTGATATCTCCTTTCCAGATGTATGAAGCACCTATTAGTGCACTTACTCGGTCAATAGAAAGCGCTCCTGCAGATATTGGGGACAATGTTCTAGTGAGAAAAGATTCAAAAGTTGTTTCAATTTGCTTAAATGGGACTGTTCAAGCGTACGATACGACCAAGGCCTCTCTTGTGAGTGAAGCATTCCTGCCAAAACTGAAGACGGTATCCTACCGTCAGCTCGGCTTGTATCCAAGTAGAGATGAGCGTTACATTGTGTGCGAATGCAGACCGGGAAGTCCGTATATCTATACACTGGAAACCGACAGTCTGCGAGTTGTTAACGAGTACAAAGCCTCCACAGTCCATCCATTACATAATATAACAACGAGTCGTAACTTCCTTTGCATGGACAACGCTCTATTTGACATTCATTCTGGAAAGAAAATGCGCGATCTGGACAAGTATAGGAAAATGCAAAATGATGTTCAAATTGCATTTACAATGTGTGAAAAGTACATTCTGATAGGCGATGAAAAACTTGAAATATTCAGAACAGACAGTGCCAAACGTGTGAAGCAGTTACCGATTACAAACTGTGTTAGTTGCATACAGATGACATCTGATGGACGACTCACAATTGTTGGTTCAACTCAGGACTGCTTAATCAAAATATTTGATGTGAACGACCTGTCTCCTACGTTCGGGGAAGAAGTGGTCACCTACGATCCTATGAGTTCATTTCCGCAAGAGGTTATGACCGCGGATAGTTATGCATCACATGAAGTTTCTGAATTGTGCTTGTCCACTAAAGAAGGTGCATTTGTTAGTTTGGTCAAGCGGAAGTATCCAATCATTTGGAGCCTAAAGAACGTTAGCACAAAACCAAGGCTGTTGAAAATATCAAAAGGTCCGAATCCGTTCCGATTTCTTTTTCAGGTTCAGTTTTCAGCAGACGACAAGTACGTTCTGGCGGCAGAACTGTCACCAAATATTATGATGTGGGATTCAATTACCGGAAACATGATAGCAATATTTCAGGCTCACGGAAATGATGTTCATGACTTAGTCGTAGGAAAACACGGTACAGTAGCTATTACTGCACAACAGAATGGCCCTGTCATCAACATTTGGGATATCCAGAAGGTGCTCACAATGGAAAAGATGTCATCTGTCAAACAGCAAGAATATTCCGTTAAAAATGTAGCGTTCTCGAATCAAAGTAGCACGATATTTTTGACACGTGTTCAGCCACCTAAAAGCAGTAAAGCTTACCACTTCATTGATTATTTTGGGATAGACGTCATTGATCTTACCACTGGTAAAACAGCAACATTACTTCCGTTCGAACGCTATGGACATGTGCAAACCATCACCAGCTCGAAAGACGCATCTGTTGTCGTCTTCAATACTGGTAATACACAGTCAAATTCCATTTCTGTAATTAACATCCAGTCCGGAAAACTGCTTAAAACAATGTCGGTGACTGGGTTTAGAAGCATGAAATTGTCAAATAAGGGAGACTACTTGTGCATCCTTACCGAAGAAAAAGCAGAAATCCTTTCTATTCCTGCATTTAAAGTTGTTGGGAAATTCAGAGAATGCACGAGCGGAATGTTTACGAAAACCAATGCTTTTGTAGGGATCGGGCCTTCACAGCTGCTGATACAAGAATCGATGGATGATTACGAAACTCTAACTATAGACCTTTCGGGTGACGTCATCGCCATTCACTATTCTGAGGTTATCGATTTAATACTGATCACGGTGGATAATGGACTCCAGGTAAAGTGTCTTATACAAATACCAAAATAAGTTGTTTTTGTGTTTTATATGATACATATACATGTATATATTTTATGTTTTATATTAAGTTTATTTATTGTTTGCTTTTTTATCTTTCTATGTTATTCTTATTTACTGTAAAAATCATTAGATTTACTTTCGAACGTATTTTGAAGGTGGTTGTGACAGCATTTAAAACAGAAGGATTTGGTGCGATAGGAACCCTTACAGACGTCAGCCGAGGGGGAATCAGCGATATAGCTGACGATGGCTCAATATGCATTGATTCAGACCTGCAGGTTAGTAACATATGGCCTATTGAACGGATGCGCTCTTTCTTATGCAATACATAAACATTTAACTTTTGACACTATGCTTTCCACATAGCAAGAAACACCAAAATTGTTGCTTATGGTAGAGCTATATATCTAAGCATCTCGCAAATGATAAAATCATTACTAATGCTTAGGTTTGTGGGATACTTTTTCACTTTAGTCGTAACTGTATCAGTAGACGATAGATAATATTATTTATATCTTTAACAATATTAATTTTATTGAAGTGTTCGATCTTTGCGATCTATTATTCTGTACTCTTGATTTTTTTAACATTCAGATTTTCGAACTGAAGCGATGCAAACGTATAAAGAAACTTCTCTCGGGTTCAAACAGAGGTGATGTCACTTCTGTCCGTTTGTCTAGCGAGGGAGAGCATGCCGTTTACATAGACACAATACCGACACCTTGCTTGAAAGTTTGTCGTGTCAACGATAGCCAGTTGGTTGCAAGATGTTTCCTCCATTGTGTTCCTGAGTTTCTGGAAGTTATTCCAACTATGAATCTTATCGTAGTCATTGGTAAAGATAACAAAAAGTTGTTCATGCTAGCTCTACGGGATCAAGAACGGAAGTACGAATACGCAAACAGAGCTGATCGCTTAGCGCAGATTCTTGGTGTCAAATCTGATAAAGATATATCTAAGCTAGAACTCCCAGAAAAGGTTAAGGAGGCTTTAAAAGAAAATACAAAGTCGGAACAGATAAAGCATACCAGCCTGAACCGAAATGACACACGTGTTATCGAGGAACAGAGGGTAGAGGATGTTCGCAGAAAGAAGAATACAAAAAGCTCGTCTTGTACAGTATTTTAATGATTAGAAGAGTGTAAGATCTGCCGTCATAATTAAGCAAATTAACCAAGAAGAAAGTATGTAATATATACCAAATGTCAACAGTTCTATCAACCGTATTAAGTTTGATTACGGTTTGTACATAGCCCGTTTCATTACTTCATCTGTCATATAGTTACTGTTAATTAGTTCGTCGTCCATCTGTCATGCTATGATTCCTTTTATTTATAGCCAAATGATATGTTTAGAATCACGTGCTATGTGTTCAGTTCCGTTTATGTGTAACAACTTAGATCAAAATGTACCACTCGAGACATTGATCAATGTGTTGTTTATTATAGCAATTATTGCTTACGCACAGACTTTCTTTGTTTTAGTCTCGTATCTATTTTTGTAGCTTTTACATTTTCTTTATAAAATGGCAGTAAGAACTTGAATTGCAGGAACGAGTTTCTTTCTATTGCAACGTAACTTTTCTTGTGTAATTTTATCATGCATTTGAAATCAAAAGTTTTTTTTACTGTGCATAGCAAATGAATAACTTGTTATTTTCTTAGTTAAAGTGATTTAAGATGATGCTCATGTCGATGGATGTCCGTTGCCCACTGGCGTTTCGTCCACAGTCTGCTCTAAAAAATTCATTCCAAATATTCATTGAATTTATTTATTATTATTAAAGAAGTATTGTTAGGTTAAAACAGTGCAACTGTGTAGTATGCGTGTGCGTGTGTGTATGGGGGTGCAATTTCCATTACAGTTTGTACAGAAACCTTAAAAAACGTAATGCCAATAGATGCAATTCTTTAAATTGTTTTTTATAATTTATGTAATGGAAATTTCCTCAAAAGATATGAAACCTTAGTAGGATTGAATGTGTCAAAAAGCTGCAGGTGACCCAATGGTTAGCGATTTCGATAAACCATGAATCTCTTTTTTACTTTCTGTTCTGTTAGAGTCGCTAACTCTTAAACTGTTGGATCCAGATTACTATACCAGCCAGTTAAGCCGGTGAAAAACATGAAAAACTTGCATAATGCTGCAGACTGATTCTTTCCTTCCATCGGGACCAGTAAACTACCCTGTTCATACTAAAAACGGATTCGCTTTAGAAATCAAGCAGATTAGGAGTTACCTATAATAAATATAGCTATTCTTTGCTAGACTGCTTCTCTATAGAATAATATGATTAAGTTGGTATTTTCAAATGATCTATTTATTATTCTGTAGATTTATTTATTTATACGAACAAACTGTCTGTGATAATAGTTTTACAAAATAAAATAAAATGTATTGTGTATATTTTAAACATGCATTGTGTATTCTATACATAATATACTTCTATTCGCACTAGTGGCAATCTAGTTGTAGAGCGCCCATTTTTTTGAGAGCAGGTCATGTTTCAATCCCTGCCAGAAAAACAAAAATAATATCAAACAGGGAATGCCACGTACCAAAAACGCAACCTCCCCAAAACGAGCCCCACATCACCCAGAAGTGCACACCACCAACACACACACACGACACACACACACAATCATGTACACACACACATATACACTACCAACACACACTAGCATACAAAGCACATCAAAGGCTTAAATAGTGAAACCGCCTCGATAGCCTAGTGGTAGAGCGCCCGATTCGAGTGCGGGAGGTCGTGGGTTCGTTCCCTTGCCGCGTCATACCAAAGACGTAAAAAATGGTACCAGTAGCTCCCTTGCTTGGCGCTCAGCATTAAAAGGGAAACTGGCTTCTCTTCTCTCATACCCTCACGGCGATGGATACCATCAGGAATGAGCTGTCGAGAGTGATAATTATAAGTTGTATAACATGTTTCACAATCGACCTAAATAAATTAGTATAAACTAATACACCCGTTGTATTCAGCGGATACTCAATGAAATTAAAAGGAATGTTTAAGTTCCTAGGTAGACCCAAATGCGCAAAACGCGCAAGCAAACATAAATATATCCACACACAACACATTCACACATGATGTTCCCACACACAACGTATCTACATACAATATATCCACACAACTCCTAGTTCAACGTCGTCGTCTACCAAATTGTTATGCCCCCCACAAGGTGGAAGGTATTAGTATTGTTGCTGTCCGTACGTCCCTTTATATTCCACACACTCTTGGAATGGAAACGATTAGCTTCAAACTTCCACAGATGAGCTACCTTGATGTGAAGATGGTCATTTTGTCAGCAACAAGTTTTACCACAATTATGACCCTTTATCATGTTTCAGTGTAAAGGGTAAAGTGAAAAGATCTTATGTTTCCAACTTTTAACACCCAATTGGGAGGATTTGCTAGAAACTTTCACTGATGAACTACTTTGACCATTAAAATTATGGCTCTTTGTTACCTTCAATACATAGAGTATAGTGAACACATTTTGCATGTAACCCAAAGAATAGATGACACATAGTCATGGAACCTTACAGTAATGTTTTTAGGGTGTTAAGCTGTACACCTTGGGTTTTATTTGAGATTCCATCCAATTAAGACAGAGTTATGACTCTTGAATAAATGAAAATTGGAATTTGTCCGTTTGTGACACTCATAACTCTAAATCTGTATGACATAGAGTCATGGAATTATACAGTTATGCTATTTAACCTATGCAACTTGATTTTGCCTGTTGCTACACCCAGTTTAGGGATACATATGGCAGCTCGAAATAATGAAATTGGCAATTCAATTGGTATTGCAATGTAACTCCTAAAGTATTTGACCTAGAATCGTAACCTGAAATTAATGATGACCAGGGTGTAAAGTTGTGCACCTGGTGTTTTGTTTGCGGTTGTGCTCATTAAAGGTTGGGTTATAACCCAATAAAGGACATGAGTGCCCTATGAATGTGTGATGTAACTGGTTATTCATGTAGACTTTTACTGGAACAACTTCGTAACTTGTTTTAAATAGGCTAGTATAGAAAACTATTTAGCGTGCAATATTTTTCAGTGTCCTACTGTCAGCCCGGATAGCTCAATCGGTAGAGCACGAGATTTGTAATCTCGGGGTAGCAGGTTCGATTCCCGGGGCTGACCAACTAAATTACTAACAGTCTTTCGGATGAGACTAAAACAAAGGTCCCATGTATGGGTGCTATACACCTGGCATGTATAAGAACCAGGGGTGTCTCTGGAATCGGGACGCTTTCTGTATCTTGCACTATCCCCCGAAACCTAAAATAACTAACCTCTTCTGGGGGCGTTGGTCATATGGGAAACCGGTACCAACGATAAAGCCCTAACATTCGATACAGTATCCCACTTTATGCAAAATTTGTTCATTATCATGTTCCCTGGGATCAATATATTCCTCGACCATAACGTAGAATTATTTGTTAAAAAGAAACACACTTTGGAAATCTTTTTGTCAGAAACCTTTGACTTGAATACAAATTAATGTAACAGAAATGTTCCTCAGGTACATAGTCACATGAAATTTGGACCCCGAAAAGTTAATATGCTTGATAGTCGGCCCGGGGTGTTTTATAAAAATGACTTTTCGGGGTCCAAACTTCATGTGACTGTGCTCGGGTACCCCTTCCAAGATAGCGCGAGCCATGTTAAGCTTTTCAAAAAACAGGGCTCCAAGAGGACGGGGATAGTTTATTGCGTGGTTATATGAAACACTTTTCATGTTAAATAAATAATTGTTGAAATAATTACACAGGAATGTTTCTTATAACACTTCCAATAAAATGTGCTCAAGAGGTGTTGATTCATCAAAAATGTGACACCTTTACTCATTCCCCTTATGGCTATCCAGCGAACTTTAAAGTATTATTATTGTCAGAAACCATCGGTATGGCTTTGGGGGTGGGGGTTGGGGACGTGATTTTGTCCCGGCCGTTTCGTCGGCCCTTAAGGGTGTTTCTCTTGGTGCTGCCTTCTGAAAGGCATTGAGTACATACGTTTTTTGGTTCTCAAGGTTGCTTTTTTAATAATTTATACACGAGCATTGGTTTGTGTTTTACTGCTACATGCCTTTTGTTTCCATTGTGTGTTAGAGATTCACCTAGCAGGGTTACTTTTATTTACACTGTCATGGACTTTGGAACATGATGGGGTAAGAGGAGGTTGGGTGCGCACCATAAACCGGTTTAAGCTCCCAGTGGTTTTCCACTGACCGTTCCAAGGGCGGGGCCCCACTGTGTTCCTTTATGTCGTTTTGTCCTCGTGGTTTGCTTTGTATGCTAGTGTGTGTTGGTAGTGTATATGTGTGTGTGTACATGATGTGTGTGTGTGTCGTGTGTGTGTGGTGTGTGTGTGTGTGTGTGTGTGTTGGTGGTGTGCACTTCTGGGGGGGGGGGGGGGGGGTCGTTTGGGGGGGGGGGGTTTTGGTACGTGGCATTTTTTTTTGGGGGGGGGGGGGCCCTGTTTGATATTATTTTTGTTTTTTTGAAATAATTTCATACTTAAAGTCTTTATTATGGTCCTGTACCAGGTCTCAAGGTCACCAGATCAAATCAAAGGTGACTATTGTGAAGCCGACAAATCTGCTTGCGAAAAAATGAATCTTAAGAATCTTAACTGGTTGTATCTATTATGTATGTATACTGCGTTGAAGGTCCTTTTGTAGGATGATCTTTACTGTCTGTAAGATAACACTTCAACTTGGTGACCTAAATTAATCCATTTCACATAAATTTTCTATCTGAGAAATTCACTATTTATGGGTTTTATCAATGAATCATAAACCGCGAAATTTTCTTCACGCGAAAATTTTCGAATTTGCAGTATCAAAGAATAATGTCAAATAAATGATAAAAAATGGCTGATAGTATCAATATAATTGTGCCTGACTTTTATTATTTCTCGATATGACAGGTATACGAACAGACGTTCTAACGAATTGATACTTAAATGACACATAAAAGTTTAAATTATCATTTAAAATGTGTTTTTGTGACGGAATGAAGGTAATGTGACATCTGGTTGACTCAGGCTGGTAACTAACCCTCACTCAATTCGTGGGCGCGTACAGACGGACTGATGAATCAGTAGATATCAATCGACTAGTATTACAAGTCTGTAAGTACGAAGATATTAGAGCAGCTCGATGATATATTACCTTTGCATGTTTTATTATTTTGTGTTTCTTACAGATGCAGTGGGTTTTAAATTAAGATTCCCGAAAACTTGATAGCATCGTTTTTTAAATTTATTTATGTATTTTGTGTTTATGAATTCAAAATACAAGTCGCTTAGTACGAAACACATTGCATCATCTCTAGGTAGAATGTAAACATAACCTACTATGACTGTACTATATTTGTGTAACGAGGCTTATCAGCGTATCTTTCCATTTCAGCTTCAGAAATCTCTAATTTTCTTCCCGCCACATTCCATAGATATCGTTTATCTTTACTTCAGATCCTATATTCTTTAGAGATATTGGAAATGGCTGGTAACTGATAGAAATTTCCAATTTTAGCTCACCTGATCTCACCTCAGCAACATTTGCCAACCTATCTTGAATGAATTGCTCCTAGCCAATAATATAAACGTTTTGTAGATAAGTGGCATTTAGTTTCACAGATTTCTGATAATATCATTTCATAATTTTGGCTAAAAGATACTTAAAAATATGCCTATTTGTCAATTATCAAAGCACTTAAACTGCTTCCAGTTGGCGGACTAGCCGCGGAGTGCTGAACATTTGGGTTTAACAGATGAATATATTTCTATGGTATTACTTAAATAATATACTAATATCGCGTGATTTCGGGAAATACATCTGCTATTGTTGCTTATAAGAATATTAATGTTTTGTTTTGAAAAGACGAAGACGAACACCTAACTGCCTAAATTGTACTCTTGCCACATAACTTATGACTTTGAAAAAGTGCCATCACATTATATGAATAAAATATAGATTTGATACGTTTGATATTTCAGACATACTAAAAGCATTCCAATCTATTTATTCATTATAAATGATTGTTTCTTATGCAATTCTTAAATTAGCCAAACATGTGGCTGACGTGTAACGTCCCTTTGCCCTTGAGAAGAACACAAGTTGAAAGATAAGACAGTCAAACATCCGACAACCTTCATTTGGACACGTAGGAAAACGCTCCTCTTGGATACAGGTCTCACCAGAAAAGAATAATTGAATAATTGCATGGTACAACCTTTATCTTGTATCTGGAAAGTATTCCAGATGCCTGTTGGCCCAGTGACCTAGTAGCTGCCAAACAAAACAGAATTCGCTCTACAGACATACATTATGTTTTGGCACACTCGTCAGGGAATGTTATACCTAGTCTTGCTGTATTTAACTCGGCAAAAAAGTAAATTTTGGACTCCAGATTTAAAAGCGCGGGAAAATCATTAACATCTGGACGGTTTGCGATTGCCAGTTGAGAAAAATGGTACTTGACTTCAAAGCAAACCGCAGATACTATAAAAAGGTGTTTATTTCGAGGCAAATATAGTGCATTTAGGTCAGTGCATCCGCTTTAAGATATACAAGTCCGAAATATTTTAACGTTGCAAAGCACATAGCGTTGCAATGCGAAACGTGACTAAGTAACACAGAATCACTAGAGGAAACTGCCCTCGCCTGACCTGTGCCAGCCGTTTATCGACATTGTTCTCAATGTATACACCAATGATGAGGAAAATTATCGAATATCTTATACTTCGAGCTGAAGTGAGACAGACAAATGAAAAATATGATCTCATTTCATTTTGTCTGTCACAAGTAGCTACGAACCAACATAGGATTTTCTACATGCAAGGGTAGCCAGTACTCGCAATTAAAGTGATGTTTTGAGCTAGAAATGGACGAAGAAAGAAACCCGACTTCTTTGCGATTTTTTATAGCTCACATTTATGGAACGCCATCTACATATACCAAAATTTGAGAGGCTTAAAAATTGGAGAGCTCTCATCAATTTTGTATCAAAAATTGATTTAAAGGGCAAAAATGAATTGAAGACCTCCCAATTCAATTGAAGATATCAAAATTTAAGGGATTTCAGCTGTTTTTAAGAGCTCTGTAATTGAATTGAAGAGGTCTATAATTGATTTGAAGACCTCTGTAATGTTTTATAGCACGCTACAAATTAATTTATAGAGGTCTGAATTCAATTAGAGACCTCTCAAACAATTTGAGCGCGGTGAAATTCAATTTTAGATGTCTTGAATTCATACCAAATTTACATATACTCAATTATTTGAAGAGGTCTTCAAATATTTGGAGAGCTCTGTAAAATATTTGGAGAGGTCTATAAACAATTTTTGATATCAAAAATCGTTTGTAGGGGTTTAAACCATTAATTTGGAGACATCTATAATTCAATTGAAGAGGTCTCCATTTAAAGTAGACCCTATAATTGCGCAAGAAATGAATGAATGATATCAAAAATTGATTTTGAGAGGTCTATAATGAATTGTACCGCGCTTCAATTGTTTTTTTGAGAGCTCTCTATTTCAAGGTTGTACATGGATTATATTGAAGCGCGGTATAAAGAATAAGAGACCTCTCTAAACAATTTTTGATATCATAAATTCATTTCTTGCGTGCTGTAAAACAATTATAGAGGTCTCTAATTCAATTGGAGACCTCTTCAATTGAATTATAGAGTCTCTAAACAATGGATTTAAACCGCGCTACAAGCGAATTTTTGATGTCTTTAATTAATTTGTAGACCTCTCCAAATATTTTTCAGAGCTCTCCAAATATTTAAAGACCACTTTAAATCTTCAGTATATGTAGATTTGGCATGTATTAACATCGATTTCAAGATATCTAAAATTGAATTTCACCGCGCTCAAATAGATTTAGAGAGGTCTCTAATGAAGCAAGACCTCTATAAATTAATTGTAGCGCGCTATAAAACAATTACAGAGTTCTTCAAATCAATTAGAGACCTCTTCAATTCAATTACAGAGCTCTTAAAAACAGCTGAAATACACCTTAATTTTTGATATCTTCAATTGAATTGGAGAGGTCTTCAATTCATTTATTGCGCGCTTTAAATCAATTTTTGATATCAATAATTGAATTATAGAGCTCTCCAATTATTTAAAGACCTCTCTATTACTAATTTTGCGTGCTATAATTATTTGGAGATATCTCTAATTGAAATTGAGACCTCTAATATTATTTGAAGAGCTCTCCAAATATTTAAAGACCTCTTCAAATATTTTAGTATATGTAGATTTGGCGTTCCATATACATTAAGTTATAGTACGTGAAACGGGATGTTAAATAGTTTACCAGTTAGCTGTTATATCATTGGTAATACTGTTGCAGTTTCAAGATCGCATACTTTCAACATCATGTTGCTAGTCAAGAATACAAATGTGTTTTTCAATAGACAAATGTCATTACCATTGCGAAAAGATCAAGAAATTGTTTGCAAATACATTTAACAAAACATGTCTACTTAAATGAGTTTGTACTAGTAGACCCTGAAAACGATCATAATGTCGCATTTGAATGCTTCCAATAAACCACTAATATCTTTACCAGCGGACGATTTCGGCACATGGGTAGTTCAAAAAGACATTTGCTGTTTCTTTGTTTATCTTGTTTTCGTGTTAATTAATCATGTTGTATTATGGTATTACATGCTTTCTGATACCTGCTACTATGTACCAAACATGCAAGTAGTTCATCAATACAAACTGTAGGTGCGTCGGTCAAGATATAGCTCCAAATTTATGATTTTGCATTACAAAACTTATGAAAATTGCAGACGTGAAAGATTTTAATTTCGAATACGTTTTGTAAGAAAAATCATGCAATATCAACTAAATTATGTTTGTATAACTACATTAAATTGATTCTGAATAAGAACCGTGGATGAACATCACTTTCTGATGCGTATGCAAATAATATGCAAAAAGTGGGTCGATTAATTTACATCATAATTTACCAAAGTAAAGATTTCGTGTATTGTAAGAGAACGAATCTGTTGGAATTCTAGCGCTAACAAGATGTTAATCACCATAGTTTTGTTATGTGTGCTTGTCAAGATCATAACCTTTATTGCCCTTCCCTGCCCTATCGAGACGTTCAGGCGCGTGCACATTGAACCAACGCTGGCCAAATATTGTGTAGCCGTGCATATTTCAGAATAAAATATCCTCGATCAACAAGCATGTGGATTTGTCCCTTAGACATACCCATGGTAAGTCCGATAATGATCCCTGTGTCGGTCTAAGAACGAGCCCGTTCTTTGCCTTTTACTATATCTGTCATTCGTTGGTTCATTCCAGTAAATACGAACGCAGTGTCACATTACGCCAACTCTACATATTCTCATATATTTGAATAGGTCTTTAAACTTTTGGAGAGCTTTTTAAATGGTTTTAGAGGTCTCTACTGTTATTCTATTGAAGCTCTCTTCAAATAATTACAGCAAACTGATGTTCCAATAAAGAGGTCTTAAAATATTTTGATAAAATTGAATTTCACAACTCCAATTGATGTGTGCTGTTTATATTGTATTTGTAACATGCTCTTCAACTATTTATAGAGCTCTTCAACTATTCAAAGACCTATTTATGTAGATCTGTCGTTCCTGATGGTATGATTCTTTCATGAAATTTAATTTTTGTTATCATTTAAAAATTTGAAGCGCGCTATAAATAAGTACAGAGGTCTTCAATTCAACGGGGGATCAATTATATTCATTAATAATTTATAGAGCTCTCAAAAACAGCTGAATTAAACCGCACCACAAACAAATGAGTTTTGTAATCGCTACTTTAATTGAATTCATATACAAATAATTTATTGCTCGTTTTAAGGAGCACTCCAAGTACTTAAGTATATGTAGACTTGACGTTCCATAATAATCGCTAAATGTTACATAAAGTTCCGCTTTGAGCGTTGTACATCTTCGTGATAATTGGTGTTGTACAAAATAATCCTATAGTCTGTTTATTCTTCAGAAATGAAACTGAACATTTTGAACAGACCTTGCTGGGAGTGCAAGAGTTGCATCATCATCTTCTAGAACGCCATTACCAGATAACCTGCGTAAAAGTACGCACTACTCTAACTCTTATCGTGAAACTTAATAAGAAAAACATTCCACGAACGAAGAGATAGCCTTCTGGAGTGATGTTTTGGCCGCTGACCAAGACTTATAATGAATGATTTGTGTTTACAAACAAATCGCACGTGACTTGGTAGTACTAAAATATTTGGCACTTTGCCGCAGTTGATTCATTCTGGTTAACTTTGCACACAAGCCTGGTCACTGCGCAGTATTTGCATGTCAATTCGTTTTAGTGCCTCGTTTTAATCAAGCATGTCCTATCTGACAGCAGTAATGAATGGTATATATTTTATAAATGCCAACGTCTGGAATATGTTTTCGATTCACAAAATTGGAGGACAAGGTTGAGATGCTGAACTATGAATATTCAAATTTTAGATCTTAAACGATTGGTTGAATTTTTAGCAATGTTTGACGTAGCGTATAAGGAATACTTCTGGAACTTGTTCAGAAAATCTTACTATAAAATATTGACCTGAACGACGCAATATTCCAGAAACAAAACGAGAAAGAAACAAAATGTACTTACTGTTACACAACAACTCAATTTAAATTAAAACAATGAAAAGTTAGATGAAGTTTGTGGACAAAAGAGTCACTTGTGTTAAATGATATTAACTGTATACATAATACTTGAATTCTCTTATGTTTGTGATTTTTACAGATTATTTAAAGCTTTAAGTATATTAATACACACATTATTCATTTTTCATTTTAGTGGACAAGTATGTTGTCATAAATGTGATGTAATTGTATTGCTTAACATTCAAAATATTTTTGGACACATAGAAGAGGCAAAGGTAAAGAAGTTTACGGAATACAATTTTCTTATAGCCTGATACTATAGTAACGAAATAAAATGCAGATGAACAAAGGAATGGTACTTAATGGAAAACCAAGGGCGAGTCACATTCGCTTGGACCTAAACGACTACGCGAAGGTAAATTCATCGATAATTTATTTAATTATTTTATACTATTTATCTATCTTTGTATTTATTTCTTTATTTCTTTATTTTATCAGAATCCTTTCGATTTTGGTTGATTGATATATTTCACCAACTGGTATAATTGATAAAAAATTATTTCTTAAAATTATTCATTTTAATATGTTTAGTTTATGTAACTATTTATGATAATTTACTTCATCCTTTCAACAAACAGCAAAATAAAAGAGAATAGGTTAAAAAATACTGTATTCGCCAATTTAATGAATAATTAGAGTCGTATAGATAAAAAATACTTATAGAAATATACAGTTTTACAGATCATTTTCGGAGGTTTCTGATTTTAAATTAACGATATATAGATTTACTATTTTAAACGCCGCTTTTCAGAATTGGAGCAAAAAGCGCAACTGTTATCAGAATTTCATTCTTATGAAAAGCTTTGTAATTTAGTTGTGACTATTCACGAGTTTTTTGTTTAACTGTATATTCAAGCTGCGTACTGTTAAAGGTGGTCAATTACTTTAAAGCAACATTTTATGACAATTTTTACCTTTTGTATATTCTGTTAGAGATTTATTTAATAAACAAAAAGAGTCAGATCCCTATCAGAAATTTACATTTTATTAACTTTTATAAAATTTTGTTATTACTCCCCTTTAATATGAGAGTATTTAAAACGTTGAATATTTCTTTCTTATTTCAATATAATTTCTACGTTTACAATTGAATTAGATAGATATACAAGTATTTTAACTTTCTGAACCAAAATGCAAGTTTTAAAACTACGTGTAGCTTCTGAATTCCATTATTTCCAATCTATCTTGGGTGCGCACCCAAGATAGGTAAAGGGAGGTAATAATAATTTTTCAAACTTGAATTTCTAATGAATTCCATCTAAATATATAATTATTAATGCAAATATTTTACAAATATAATACAATAGGTCTTATATTTATATCTTTCCTTAGGCAAAGTATGTGTATCATTGAAATAACTCTATCTTGGTTGCGCAACCAGGATAGGGAAATCAAATCTTAAAAATACCTCCAGTGAAAATCTTACTTGAACTAAGCGCTAAGTGAATATATTTGAGTGTAAATGATCAGATGTTAAAGTTTCAAACAAATCTGTTACATTGCCAAAATCTGATTATATACCTATATATTACATATACAAAATGCATTATGAAAATCAAATATTGGAAAGTTGCTGGTGCTATTTTCTACATTTTAATAAATTTGGATGTAAAGGATTTTATCGGCTCTATTGAATATGTAATTTACATTTCAGAAAAATGACTCGGATCAAGGAATTACCTGCAAACCTGGGAAGATATGGGTCGTTCTAACGTTTTTGTTCAGTATCATTTCAACCATTCTGTTAGTAACCCTCTTATATCTATGCTTCGTTGAAGAGAAGAAAAATACAGCCATTCCACAAAACTGTGTGCTTGAAGAACAAAAAGAAGAACCGCGAAACAAACGTGACGTGGAGCGTCTGATATTCACGCGCACCAACGAAAGTGACGTGTTTCAAGAACTGTCAAAATACGAAATACAATCAGTGGTGGATTTCTTGCATGCTCAGAAACACTTAGAGCTTGTCGATCCAAAACAGGCAATGGTAAAGTCAAACTTTATTCATTCTATCGAAATGAAAATGCCAGATAAAGACGCCGTTATCGCCTATATTAGAGGCGATGCTGAAAAACCCGAAAGGAAAGCAAGTGCGTACATATTCTTTGGTGCAAAGAACCCTGCATCAGTTGAAGAATATGTCGTTGGAGGGATTGGTGATAAACTATACGCACACCGCTTGGAGACTTCAAAGCGTCATACAAATATTCCTTTTGAATTTAGACCGTTTTCAACGGCAGAATTTATATCAATTTTCAAGACAATACTTCCGAAGATTGTGAAGCTTGCAGGCGGTGTTTTAAAAGAAAGTTACGACGCTTTGCCATTCAGGTGTGGTGATAAGTGTTTAAAAATATCAATGGCACCAGTTTCAAGTGGATTTATTCCTAAAGGAACCAGAAAAGCATGGTTTTGGTTTGTGTATGACATCGAATTTCCGTCCGTTAGACCGTTGGATTTCCAATTTTTGGTTGACACTTCTTCTGTAAATACAGAAGATTGGACAATAGAAACGGTTTGGTACGCAAACCAAATGTTTCAAAACATATCAGTATTTCTAGATCAGTATTACAATGGAAATATCAATAAGACCAGAGTTTCATTCCCAAGTGGCAAGGATCTGTTATATGGGTCTATGGAATTTAGAGAACCACTTATGCCCGTTCAAGACTTAAAAGCTCCAAGACAATTTGAGCCAGATGAGCACCGCTTTCAAATAACTGGAAACGAAATCCATTATATGGATTGGAAAACTAATTTTCGGGTTTCTACTTCTGGTGGACTTCATCTTATGAATATACGTTTTGCTGATGAAAGAATAGTTTATGAATTAAGTATGCAAGAAGTAATTGTGATGTATGGAGGACATAGTCCCGTTTCTATGATAATGAACTATGCAGATGGCGCTGGAATGTTTGGCACACGATATCGCGGTCTGCTTCCGGGTGTTGACTGTCCTGCGCAGGCGCAATTCGTTGATACATATTTATACACCTCAAATGAACATGGCGGAAGAGTATTCGAGAACGCATTTTGTGTTTTTGAATTAAACACGCATTCGCTTTTACGAAGGCATCGTGCCTATGGGAGGTCAGGTGCTTTGTATGGCGGGCTAGAAGCAGTGGCTTTGGTAGTAAGATCAATAATTTCTGTTCTTAATTATGATTATGCATTTGACTTCATGTTTTATCAAAATGGTGCTATAGAAACGAAAGTTTCAATGACTGGATACCTCGGTACAACGTTCTTCTTTCCAGAAGAGTTGCAATATGGAACGCGTGTTCACGATAACGTTGCTGCCGCATTGCATAATCATTTATTTCATTTCAAAGTCGATCTTGACATTAAAGGAACGACAAATCGTTACGAAACTATAGATATAAAAACAAGACACGAAGACAGCCCTTGGGTAGATGGAGAAGAACATTACCAGACTTATATGGAAAGAAATTTAAGACAAAGTGAGCAGTCTGCAGTGTATAATTACAACTTTGACACACCAAAAGTGCACGTGTTTTCCAGCCATAATCACATATCGGAACTCGGAAACCCACGGGGATACCGAATCAAAATTCAAACAATGAGCAAGCAGCTATTGCCAAAAGGTTATGGGTTTGAGAATTCTGTGTCTTGGTCAAGATATCAAATGGCAGTGACCAAGTACCAGCCAGAAGAAGAGCGAAGCTCTAGTCCCTTTACGATGTGGGATTCAAGAGATCCTGTTATTAATTTCCAGAAATATATTGACGATGACGACAGTCTTGTTGATCAGGTATGTTTAAGAATACAGTTATTTTGTTGATATTTGAAGAAATATATTACCTTTAATTGTCATAAGTTTAAATTACAAGTATATTTGCCAAAATTACGCTAAGATATTTGTGCAGGCTTTTTAATAAGTTGTTTTGTTGCTAACAAAAATCGCTAAAATATCCGTTTTTAAACAGCGTGGGGTATGTACTTGAAAATGTTCTGAATCTTCTTTAGGAATGACTTTGCTTTCTGTAAATAGTATCTTTCTATTTCATTTCAGGACTTGGTGTCGTGGATAACTTTAGGAACACAACACTTACCTCAGACTGAAAACCTTCCAGTTACAACAACAGTCGGTTCTCAGTTATCTTTCCATATTCTTCCATTTAACTACTTCGACGAAGACCCGTCAATGCACTCACGTGACGCGGTTCGAATAACACCATTGGACAAAGCCAATCCACTTGGTGGTGCTAAAGTAGAACAATATGGCGCATTTGAAAATGTTAAGTGTGTGCCGCATTATGGCTTTCCTAAAGACGTTTTGGAAAAGAACAGTACATTTTTATTTTCATAACATGTGAACTATTATATTATGTTATCTTCGATATAATGTAAGTGGGATCATGTTGTGCTTAATGCTTCGTCGTCACAAGACTCTGTCACTTATTTATTATTTTTTTCATTTTAAACAGACTTTCTTATACAAATTAAGACGTGACCTTCTAAGAGAAAACAAAAAGTTCCTAACTTAACTTTTCAAATCGATAAACATGTTCGAAATATAAAGCAGTATATTTTCAAGGATATTGCTTAAATAAAAAAGGCTGCGTTTTTGGTACGTGGCATATCCCTGTTTGATATTATTTTTGTTTTTCTGGTAACTCTTTTTCATGAAGAAACTATTTGAATACAAAGGAATGGATATGCCAACATTGTTTTAGAGTGATAAGAACATGGTCCTATCATTATCCTATCAGTATATTTATTTTACAATATTAGTTAATGCAAGAGATACTGGGACTTTAAAGAACAAGTTATTGATAATTTATCATACTTGGAACAATAAACTTACTACAATAAACACCACATGGTCTTGACAACACTATTCGTTCTAGAGAGGTTTGAATGTACTTTGTTACATTTAATCCCAATATAAATCAGTTCCTTTACAATTTTAGTAGTACATTTGAATGAACATTATTTTCGCCAATTTTGCAATTTATTTGTCACGTGAACGATATTAATACATGACACCTAGTGTGTCTGGTCAGTGTATAGGTTTTGTTAAGTTATTTCGTCGTGCGTAGTTTAAGGTCGGGATTGGGCAAATTTTATCACTCTTGCAATTCCGTAAACTTTCTGCAAAAACTTAACGAAAAGATACGATTTGCACATGATATTTATAGCATATTTAATTTTGGTTGAATTCTGACTATTTTGAATATTTCAGCGTATTTATAAGTGCTTTCTTGCGATACAAATTCACTCATGGTATTTCCTTATGAGCAGGTCTCTTTCAAACTTGCACATGTAATCCAAAAACATGTGCAGATGTTAAGACAACGAGAAATTATATTAAATATATTTTCCTAATCATATCGCCTGTCAAGTTTTGCACAACGTGCGGTAGTTTTCATTGTAAAATGATCCCATTTCTTTTTACTACATTTATGATCTGTGCGAGGTCAAGCTCAGATCACTGTTAGATTAATAGCGATATTACCCTTCGGAGTGGTCATTATAATTTTTAGAAAGACATTGAATATTGCAAAAGTTTTAACCAAAATATATGACTATGTGTGTAAAAATGAAATTCCATTCTGTTATGTATATTTTAATTTGTATCCGTTAATAAGAAATATAACTCATTTAGCATCTGATATGTTTAAAGCATCGTTCTTTACCGCAACTCAGTATGGTCATTCGGAAGGGTAATATCAAGACTTTAAACACTGTATGCAGAAACGCTTTTTATTTCATATTTCATTCATTGAAAACTTTGCACCGTGTATTGATTTTATGGTAACTAGTTTAGGATCCTGACTGACCTATGAACTTATGAAGGACAGTGACATTTGAAATGTCAGATATCCTTGCTGACCTATGGACTTATGAAGGACAAGGACATTTGAAGGTCAGATATCCTTGCTAATCTATGGACTTATGGAGGACAAGGACATTTGAAGGTCAGATATCCTTGCTAACCTATGGACTTATGGAGGACAAGGACATTTGAAGGTCAGATATCCTTGCTGACCTATGGACTTATGAAGGAAAAGGACATTTGAAGGTCAGATATCCTTGCTGACCTATGGACTTATGAAGGACAAGGACATTTGAAGGTCAGATATCCTTGATGATCTATGGACTTATGAAGGACAAGGACATTTGAAGGTCAGATATCCTTGCTGACATATGGACTTATGAAGGACAAGGACATTTGAAGGTCAGATATCCTTGATGATCTATGGACTTATGAAGGACAAGGACATTTGAAGGTCAGATATCCTTGATGATCTATGGACTTATGAAGGACAAGGACATTTGAAGGTCAGATATCAAGAAGACTTTTTCATGTCTGCTTCGTAGTACAGTTGTTATGATTTACAAAAATGAAATGCAATATTATCACATTTGAACTTAGGTTTTGGATGAGAGAAGTAATCCGTTTGAATATAAACTGCGAAGGTCTCTCCTATTTTATTTCATAATGCATTTTCAGCATAACTCATGAATAAGTAATTTGTTACCTTTCCATAAAATGACTTTTATGGCAGCTAGAGATTCAATTTAGCACAGATTTGAGAAGTAAAATTTGTTAAATATGCTCATTTGTCTATATTTAAATAAAACATATACTCTATCCGTGTTTGTCTTAATATATGTCACAATATAGGAGACGCCAGGAATACTTAGCAACTACCCAAATTCAGGGCCACAGACGCTTACTGATAATCCAAAAAAATGTCCTCGAACTCCAAAACAGTGCATGAAATATATAGAAGCAAAGCTATGTGATAAACTAATTATGGACAGGTTGGTGACTTCGATGCAATCAAAGATATTAAACTAATCATGAAAATATGTCAGGCCATTCCTTTCAAGTACTAGTATTCACCTTGCACACATAAACAATGTACGTCTTGCTCTCTATCTAAACTATTCTCCCCTCCGTATACTGTTGAGACCCTGAAAAAGCAGAGCACCAAGGGCTCTTCTGGTTCCATAGGAATGACCTATAAGCATTTTCGAAAGCAATGAAAGAAGGTATGCCTACAACCTAAATAACTGTTTCTTGTTCTAAGAAAGACTTAGTTTGACAAGGTCTTTCAAATAGTATTTGAAAGACCTTGGTTTGGTTTTGTGGCGGAACCATTGCCATGATCAAGCTGTCTACCTTTCAAGCTGTTATTTAGTGTGTTTTATAAAATCTTTTAGACATATTCATAAGTACGTTGTTTACGTAAAGCTTGTCCATAATTGTTCGTCTTGCTTTGCATGATATATTTTTTCAAAACCTCTTTAGTCTTAACAGTCATGAGGATGTCTTCTGAGATGGGTTGACCATTAGCTGTATTGACAACAGTATCGTCCGCATGCGCTTTCTAAGCAGCAACTTTTATACTGTTGCTGCAAACAATCTATCCGAACAGTTATCGTTAGTCAGGATAAACTGATATCTTTGGTTATAACTTACTGCGGTATGTTCGTCTTTTGCTTTCTGTTATTGAGTTTCACGTTACTTAGAAATAAGAACAAATTGTAAAATTTTTCATGCCTGCAGTTTTTCAACCCCTTGACTATACCCGTTGACTATACCCGTAGTGTGATTTTCTGTCTCAATTTGCTGTAGTTGTTTAACAGTATCCCCTACGCCCCGCCTAGCCCCAGCGTGTCAAGCCCCGGTACATATATTCAGACCTATGGATGACAGATATAATAGCTAAAAAAATGAAACTCGTTTTAAATTTACAGAGTTTTAGTTTGTAAATATTACAAGGAAATACAGAATTCATCGTCTAAGTATTTTTCCATACCGATAACTATTGAAGTCAGCGGCAAAAGGCAAAATCTTAAGCATCTAATCTCGGCTAAGTGATGCTGCATCTTTGGGACATCATTCTCTTGTTAATGAAAAATAACGACATATTTATACAATGTTTAAGTAATTGTTGAACAACGTTCTTTGATATGATCAAAGTTGACATTATCTAGGGGCATCTCGTAAGAAGATCAGTTTTTTAAATCGTTTTTGAGCTTTTAGTTTTGCGTTTCCAGTTCCGTCAAGTTTTGGCGGACATTGCGTAACCTCAATTCTTACGTCACCGTCATCACGTATTACTCTTTTTGTGCTTTTAGTGTCTTCCATAAACGGAAAAGCTGCGCGTCTGTCATTCTGCCGAACACCACTATTTTCAACGTTTCTTCCAGATGTCGCATTGAGTTCATCATGCGAATCAAATGTGTCTCTTACCGACACTCTCTCAACATTTTCTTGAATAGCATCGAGGGAAATTTTACTTATAGTTTCTTGGGGTCTTGGGGAAGTTTTCTGCGGAGTAGGGGAGTTCACTCTTACACTCTCTCGCCTAAAATCAGAAACAGAGTTATGAGTTTCAATAATGTTGTCTTCAGGGATATCATCCAAGTCAGGATCAATTAATTTCATTCTTTTTGCACGTTGTGGCCTACGCTTGAAAGGTTCAATGGCCGGTAATCTTAGAGGATTACCTAGACTGCTTGACTTAAGCGGAGAAGGATCAGAATTGTCCATTGCAAATATCTGCTCATAAAACTCATCCGTTGGCATATGGCCATCATTAAAACTGCTGTCAAAGAATTTTTGAAAATTTGTCATTTTTTGTTTCCTGTTCTTTGAGTCTGGGTGCCTGTTCGTAGTCCTTTCAAACCTGTTGTACGCATCTTCCGGAAAAACGCCCTCAAATGAGCTATCCGCTTCATTTTGATTTCTTGAGCGTCTCAACTCTTGATTGTTAGCTTCCTGTTCCATACGTAACATCTGAAGACTTTCATTTCTCGTGCCTTTACTACGTAAACTAAAATCCACAATATCGTATAGGTCTGAAGCACTAACTAAGCTCACTTGAACATTTTGTCCAGACTTTCTCAAGCGTTCCGTCAATAATGGCAAGTGTATCTCATTGTCTGACTTTGTTTCTTTCGTTGGTTTTGATTTATCTGAATGGGGTCGTGTTCTTGCAGCGGCCGGTCGGTCTCTCCCGGCAGGAGCGTCCCGATCACGTCCTAATAGTTCATCAAAAGACATAGGGCGGCGCTTTTTAGGCGCTCGTGTCGGATACTTTGGTATATGTTTAGCACGGACGAAAAGGGAGTCCCCCTTTGCGTTCCGGGCATCCTGTATCGTTCGCATTTTCTTAGAATAATTTAGCATTGAATTTTTCACACTAGTTTTGTCAATTGGCTGGTCCTCAACTCTTGATAAGTTCACATCAAATTGTTTCTCGTATTGGATCAATTTATGAGAGTGATCACTCGCTTCGTCCTTTCGGCAGCTTGGCCGTGAAAACTTCTGACTCATTCGACCATTTGCCTCGAATTGCACAAATGTTGACCCGTACGACATCGCGACAAGCAATAACTGTACTCGTAGCTTTTGTTAGAATGATGTTTAAGCAGTCTGAAACAATAAAATTATCATCTTGTTAAAAATGGTGTACAAGATCTATTGCTATGGTTGTTTTTAAAATGTTTACTAGAGCTACTGAAATGTGAATTTGAAATGGTATAGGCCTACTACAGTTATTGCAATATAAGTTTAAAAATTGTATACTAGAACTGTTGAAATGTAAGTTTTAGAATGGTATACTATGGCTATAGAAGTGCAATCTGAAATTTACTGACAGACGGAAATTTGGAAGTTTGTAATACTTAGGTATAAGTTATGATATATGTTTTTTTATTATTATATCTGCTATCATAGATAAATTGCTTGAATTCCTAATTTATTACAAACAGTCCCGTAACAAAAGTAAATGGCAGAATTCTTCTGTAACGAAAATAAATGAATTTCGCTGAGACGGTTAGATTTGTAGAGGAAAAATATTCAATTTAAAACCTTTTACTTTTTAAGCCAAACAGTGTGTTTTGAGTCTCTTTGCCAAAAAAGAATTAAGGTCGGTCGGCAGGTTTTTTTTATTCATTTCAATTTGCTTTTTTTTTACCACGAACACACTTGAATATTGGTCGTTTGGGTCATTTTCTTATACGAATGTTTCAAGTCGGTAGGAAAATGGTTATGGTCGGTTGGGAGACCGGGAACACACATTTGTTTGCCTTATGTTATTCCTACGGAGACCGGAAACACACATTTGTTTGCCTAATGTTATTCCTACGGAGACCGGAAACACACATTTGTTTGCCTTATGTTATTCCTACGAAGACTGGAAACACACATTTGCTTGCCTTATGTTATTCCTACGGAGACAGGAAAAACACATTTGTTTGCCTTATGTTATGCCTACGGAGACAGGAAACACACATTTGTTTGCCTTATGTTATTCCTACGGAGACTACATAAGCAAAACATAACCTTCTGTGTTGTATCACAATATAGAATCACGGAGGCGAGAAAAAAGACTACTGATTCAGGGTTCGAGCTACGGTACTTGACTTTTAATGTGAGAAATGCAGCCGTTTCTGAAAGAGGATGGGGGTTTAGTATGGGTTAACTGTCATTCTTATAACAGAAATTTGTTTTGAAACAGGCCTTAACAACAAGAAAGGTAATACAAAGAAAATGGAAACGAGAAAAAGTAAAATTAGAATTTTTTTTTTAATTCTCTTTTACAAGTTATTTCTGAATCGAATACCGAGAACACAAAATACGTTTGACAAACCTTCCATCTTGAATTAATTATCCATTATGTGCAATAAAATTGTTTTGTCACTGAAACTTCCAATCATTACAAAGACATTAAAACTTTTTTACATATAAACTAACGATCCTTTCTTTTAAGATTTACAACCAAAAATACCCACACTTTATATAAACGTAATCCGTGCGAATGCAGATTGTTTAAAATTTTAAATACCTTTTGCCAAATTTTCAAGGAACCACGGAATCTGTTGAAGGACAGTTGCCAAATTTTAAGTGATCTGCTGAAAAAATAGATGAAACTTCTATAAATATGTTAAGTCATTTTAACTGGGGACGTTGGGAAAATATATTTCGGGGTGTCAATTTCAATCCCTTCTTTATATAAATTATGTTTTAAATGATTTTAGAGGATTTAGTAGGGTAAACCATCGTGAGAGGCCACGTAACTTATTACACATGATAATGGGAGATTTAATAATCTTTTCGGATCAGATAAGCATTTTATAAACAAAATATCTTCGGAAGACTTCGGTTACTTGTACACAAGGTATTTGATTGTTTAAGAGTTTTAAGGTACAGTTATTATCTATAATTGTCACGATATGATAAAAACAGGCTGATTAATCTAACAGAAATTATTTATTAAGGGGCACGATCTCTAGACATTTATCCTATTCAGACACTCAAAGACACTGTAACCAAATATTTACGGAAAACATAGTACAAACATTCCTTCACTACGCAGTATGGATTCGTCAAAGTGTGCAAAAATAAATAATAGAAAATACACGCCGAAAAGTTTATGTTACAAATATTACTGGTAGCAACGTTAAATGTTTCAAAACATTTAGTTCTGCAAAAGTTTTAAATTACAAAATGCAAACAGATTCTGTACTTTACTAGTGTATGACCTTGGCGTAACTTGAGGGTGTTTTAGATATTTAAAAGCCATTAAAAAGAGAAAATGTACCCCGTTTGAATGACTAAAATATGTAATCTAAGAAGGACAAGAGCGACTTTTTCGTGTTAATAAGTTCTAAAACTAAGTTTTTGTTCCCGCTGGTGAAATCGAAAGATAGTCTTACAGGCTTACATTGTGTCGATAATGTTTTATAAGTGAGATATATGATACAAAAGTAAATAAATGGGTGATTTGTAGATAAAATAAAGTGATAATGCAAAAAATCGGTGTTTTTACAACTTATTTTAAAGTACAGCGTTGAATCTCATTTACAACTGTCCGTTTTTTTACCAGTAGCAAATAATATCGTATAGCAAATGAATTGTTATAAATGTAGGTAAGGTATTCATAAGCAAAGAAATCTGTGTATTGGAAAAATACTATATATATATAAGCACTGATAAGTATATGTAGTTGTCGTGGCCGAGTGGTTAAGGCGATGGACTAGAAATCCATTGGGATCTTCCCGCGCAGGTTCGAATCCTGCCGACAACGTAAATTTTGTTTGAAATAATTCATCCCTTTTAAACTATTATATCTTTTATCTTCAATATCATGTGTTATGTGCATATAATCTAAAAAATAACTTAAACAATATAGAAAAACAACAAATAAAATAAAGCTGCTGGCCGGGTGGTTAAGGCGACCGTCTATAAATCTATCGGGATCTTCCCGCGCATGACAATGATTTATTTTGTGTATTGAAAAAATATACTGTATAAGCGCTGATAAGTATAATAGGGTTATTAGTATAGTAGCGTGATCCAGCATGCCGGATTTGCTCGAGTCGTGTCGGATCATCCCGTGCGTAGGTACGAGTTCTGATCCGACCCACGAGAGCCAATCTATGGATGAAATACTATACTAATACCCTTTTAATACTATTATATCTTGTCTCCAATAAACTAAATTAAAATGATATTCTAAGCATAAAGTTGAAGAAAAACCCTTTTAGCGCGAAATATACGGGATATGCGACGCATTTATTGACGTCATGTATAAACAAATATAACGATCCAGTCAAAAGCGACGTTATTAACGTCATGTGCATTTTAGAGCCAATTGAATGCACTCTACAAATATTGCCGGGCTTTTTTATTCCACGTACATGACAATACGGAATTTTTTTCTGTCAGGCCGTATTTGATGGTTGAATATAGGCTGTATTTTTGGCAAAATAATTATAGATATATAATAAATGTAGTTGTCGTGGCCGAGTGGTTAAGGCGATGGACTAGAAATCCATTGGGATCTTCCCGCGCAGGTTCGAATCCTGCCGACAACGTAAATTTTGTTTGAAATAATTAATCCTTTTTAATCTAATATATCTTTTATCTTCAATATCAAGTGTTATGTGCATATAATCTAATAAAAAATAACTTAAACAATATAGAAAAACAACAAATAAAATAAAGCTGCTGGCCGGGTGGTTAAGACGACCGTCTATAAATCTATCGGGATCTTCCCGCGCATGACAATGATTTATTTTGTGTATTGGAAAAATATACTGTATAAGCGCTGATATGTATATGTAGTTGTCGTGGCCGAGTGGTTAAGGCGATGGACTAGAAATCCATTGGGATCTTCCCGCGCAGGTTCGAATCCTGCCGACAACGTATATTTTGTTTGAAATAATTCATCCCTTTTAATCTATTATATCTTTTATCTTCAATATCATGTGTTATGTGCATATAATCTGAAAAATAACTTAAACAATAAAGAAAAACAACAAATAAAATAAAACTGCTGGCCGGGTGGTTAAGGCGACCGTCTATAAATCTATTGGGATCTTCCCGCGCAGGTTCGATTACTGCCGACAATGATTTATTTTGTGTATTGGAAAAATATACTGATAAGCGCTGAGAAGTATATGTAGTTGTCGTGGCCGAGTGGTTAAGGCGATGGACTAGAAATCCATTGGGATCTTCCCGCGCAGGTTCGAATCCTGCCGACAACGTAAATTTTATTTGAAATAATTCATCCCTTTTAATCTATCATATTTTTTATCATGACTATCATGTGTTATGTGCATATAGTTTGAAAAATAACTTGAAGAATATAGAAAAATATAACAAATAATGCTGCTGTAAACAATTAACGTGGCCTGGTGGTAAAGGCGACGGTCTATAAATCCATCAGATTCGATTCCTGGCGGCATACAGTTGTCGTGGCCTGGTGGTTAAGGCGACTGTCTATAAATCCATTGGGATCTTCCCGCGCATGTTCGATTACTGCCGACAACGATTTATTTTGTGTATTGGAAATAAATTATATATAAGCGCTAATTATAATAATATAGTTGTCGTGGCCGAGTGGTTAAGGCGATAGATTAGAAATCCATTGGGATCTTCCCGCGCATGTTCGATTACTGCCGACAATGATTTATTTTGTGTAGGAGTTCGAAATATAAAAAGCTTGTTATATATTTTAAAAGCGTTCTTATAAAATTATAATCATAGTTGTCGTGGCCGGCGTGGCCGAGTGGTTAAGGCGATGGATTAGAAATCCATTGGGATCTTCCCGCGCAGGTTCGAATCCTGCCGACAACGAATATTTTGTCTGTTTTTTTCACTTTGATAAACTCAGACGGCTGTCCACTTTGTAAGTTATGTTCGCCTGTTCTTTCATTTCAATAACAAATTCTTATCATGATTACATGTTACATCTTTGTTCCGAGAACTGTTCTGGTTTCTTTTCACAAACATCATCGTCTAGCTGGATTTCCAATCAGTTAAAATTAAATGGTCAAAATCAGTATGATTTAAATCTGCAATTTAAAGACAATTGAACAGGAATGTGGGGTATTCACCACAGGGGTCCAGTCAGCCATGCGAATTCACAGCGAATTCACAGTAGATGTCAATTAACATGACTGGTCACTGGTAGACTAGCTTCTGTTTATCATATTCAGCTACTGTATAACTTCCTTACATTATGTACAGATAATGTAGGAAAGGGATGTTAGTTATACATAAATTTTAAGACCTTCATAAGATGTTATTATTATATTTTATCAGTTATCTTTTAGGTACGTAATTTCCAGTCAAATTAGATTATAAAAAAATCAACACTTAGTTATTATATCAAAATTATTTTCTTATATGACAGAAACATAAACTATTTTTTTTACTTTTAGATTACTGAAAAATAACTGTGATTTCAAAGTTAGATTGAGTAATGTTTTAAATACTCAATCAATTACTCTTACAGCAAACCAATTATCACTAAGATTAGATGTTTTAGCTTATTTTACAGTTAGAAGAAGTGTTCGGTTGCACTTATAATTTACAAAGAAATAAATAGAAGGATTCTTTATACATCAAAAATGCATTCAGGCCACACCACAGGAAGGTGCTTAATTACTTGAGCATATTAACTTTCTCAGTATAGTACAGAGATATGATTAGTAACGAAATTTCAAGTATTGATTGTATTGTAAATAGTGTAATTTGTGATGATATACATGTAGACTCCGGCGTGGAGAAAATATCCAGTATCTTATATGAAAAAGCTTTTTGTGTTTTTGGTGAGTCAAGGAAAATTTTTAAATCAAATAAGGTGAATAAGAGAAAGTATAAAAGTGCTTGGTTTAACAAAGAATGTGAATCTGCTCGACGTGATTTTAAGCATGCAAATAAAATGTACAATAGAAAGAAATCTAACGATACTATGGAGTTACTTATTACTAAAAGGAGACTTTATAGAATAGCTAAACGGCGTGCTCGTACCAAGTTTCATTTAGAACAGAAAAACAAAATGTCGTCATTTGCTAAAAATAATCCACAAAAATTTTGGAGCGAGGTAAAAAGAATGAGAAAGCAATATTCTAAAAGTAAGATAACTACTGAGCAGTTTTATGATCATTTTAAGAATTTATACTCGAACGAAGATATATTTAATAATGATTTTGTTGAAGAACAATTGGAAAATGATGAAGTAAATATAAATAATGTAGAAGAGCTAGATACTGATTTTACTGTTGATGATGTTTGTAAGGCAATATCTTCTTTAAAAAGGGGTAAAAGTGCAGGAACTGACCAGCTTATCCCAGAAATATTTATTGAGTGCAAATTTGAATTAGCACCTATTTTGTGTAAATTATTTAACCATATATTTAACAGTGGTATTTATCCAGATTCTTGGTGCAAAGGAGTTATAGTCCCTGTGCCGAAAAAGGGAAACCAAAATGATGTAAATAATTATAGAGGAATCACATTAACAAGTGTGTTCTCTAAACTGTTTTCAATTTTATTGGACATTAGACTGAGAGAATGGGCCGAAAACAATGAGCTATTGAATGAATATCAATTCGGATTTAGGAAAAATAAGAGCACTACTGATTGTATTTTTGTATTAACGTCCATTATTGATAGAATTGTGAAGCATGAAAAGCGAAATGTATATGCTTCGTTTATTGACTTTCGAAAATGTTTTGATTTATTGTACAGACATGGTATATGGTACAAACTACTGGAATCTGGTGTTACGCTAAAAATTGTTAATATGTTACGTAATATGTATAAATGTGTCAAATCTTGTGTAAAAGTGAATGGCTGTCTTTCTGATTATTTTGATAGCTATATGGGCTTGAAACAAGGGGAACCCCTATCCCCTCTGCTTTTTATTTTTTTCGTAAATGACATGTATGACTATCTTAAAGGTGATAATAATGATGTGATTACATTAGATAATTTGCAGATTTATTTGTTACTATTTGCCGACGATACTGTATTATTTTCATATACTGAAGACGGATTACAAGCCTTGTTGAATAAATTATACAGTTATTGTGGAAATTGGGGTATAGAGGTGAACGTTGATAAGTCAGTTGTTATGTTGTTTAAATCTAGATACAGAAATGCAAATGTTCAATTATATTACAACAATAAGTTATTAAAGTTCGTAAACACTTTCACATATCTAGGTGTTACGCTGTCATCCAATGGGAATTTCTTTCATGCTCAGAAAGCTTTATCTAATCAAGCATTAAAAGCATTGTATTCTTTGAATTCACTATTCGATGTTATATCTTTAAACATCTCTGAAAAATTAAAACTATTTGATAGTATGGTATTACCAATTTTAAACTATGGAGCAGAAGTATGGGGCTTTCATGAAGCACCTGACATAGAAAAAATTCATCTTAAGTTTTTAAAACAAATTTTATGTGTTCGACAGCAGACGACAACCTCTGCAGTTCTAGGCGAATTTGGTAGATTCCCTTTATCAATCATGCGTAAGATAAGAATAATCAAACACTGGTATAGAGTAATGAAAAGTCCAAACTCCTTATCGTACAAAGTAATGACAATGACAAATAGAAATGGTGAAATGATTAACACTTGGTCCAAAAATGTTAGAAATTTGTTATCTACACTAGGATTTGCATATTTGTGGAATGACAGCAATATAACTGATATACAAATCAGGGATATTATACAAAGAATCTATGATCAACATTTGCAACAATGGTGCTTTGAATTAAATTCATCCTCGAAATTGGAAAGTTATAAACTATTTAAAAACGACTTAATACAAGAAAAATACTTAAGCTGTGTTGATAATGTTAAACATCGAATTGCTTTATCCAGATTTAGATGTTCTGCTCATAAATTAGCTATAGAAGAAGGCAGATTCCGAAATATAGAAAGAAGCCAACGTATATGTACTAAATGTAACATGAATCAAGTTGAATCTGAGTACCATTTTTTACTCGTTTGTCCATTTTATATTGAGTTAAGAAGGAAATTTTTACCAAGGTATTTTTGTGCATGGCCAAATATCCATAAATTCAAATCAATTATCATGTCATCCAAAAAAGCCACTATTGTAAATTTAGCTAAATATATTTATGAAGCAACGTGTAAAAGAAATGGCTGAATTAGCGACATTGTAAGACATTGATTATGTGTGTATTATAACTATATATGTTGAAACTCATACCATACATTTTTTCATACTTTTCTGTAAATTTGATGTATCTATGTTATATTGAACCGCCTCGGTATATTGTGGCGATGAACATTGTAATGTTTATGCCAATAAACTATTTGACTTGACTTGAGTATAACTTTAAAATCACAGTTAACTGCATTTATCTTAAATATTTTTCATATCCTGCAATAAAAGTAAAATGACATAATTATATAAAACAGCTTATATAAACAACAGGAAATAAGTTATAAATCAATTATCTGTACAAATCAATAACATTTATGGTTGTACTATTGTACTACATATCAAGTCTACTGACACGCTGCTGGACCTAATCAGAGAGGATTAAAACTGATAAGGGGCAATAAAACAATTAAGATATTTGACCACCTGCGGTTTAGGGGGGGTCACTTATGAAGGACATTTTAATTGTCTTTAACAAGCCAGTTACCGTTCGTTTTGATAATTACTGAATAGATCTTGTTTCATTTTTCAAATATTGTTCTGTTTTGTATGCTTCTTCCCTTCTGTAATTAGTGTTGTAAATAAAACGTGTACATTGTTTTTATCATTAATATCTAAACAAGTAATGGGGATGATGATGATGATGATGATGATGATGATGATGTCAAAAATCTGCAGTTGTTATATCACCATTCTAGCCAATAGTTTTCTAAAGTCAGCGTGCTAACTAAGTTTCAATGATATTAAATAAAAAGTTATGAAAAATATAATGTTAAAGAGTTCATTTATAAAATCGTGATTTGTTTGCCAAACAAACATAGGTCTTATACTTAATAAATCATACCATGTAAGATATATTTCCATACTAAAAATGTAAGAATCGGTGACATAATTCATAAATGTCATGCTATAAAAGAGTTTTCAATATTTAATTTAACAGCACTTTTATTTTGAAGGACGATGATAAGGTAGAAAATACGACAATTATTGGGTGCTTCAAAACTGTTAGGAATGCATATAGCCCTATCAATGACATTTGTAACCAATTCAAAACTTTGAAGTACTTTTAAAGCGGACTACCGTACTAACATCTGACTTTTTTGTGATATACGCATCATGTGTCAAGGGGAGCGCTGTCTACTTGAATTGTATCATTCAGGTATCTTTTAAAACGAAACAAGTAGTAAAGATACAATCTATCTGGGTTAGTCCGTTATATTACGTGTCCAGATTGTATATATAGGTGAATTTCTGTATTCACTAAATGATTATAAATACTATTTTGTCATTTATACTCGTCACAAAGAACAAATTATGCCATTTGTGTAGAATGCAGATACCTTCTTCGTGCATTATATGTAACTAATACAGACCGGATACGTGCCCGCACATCCGCCCCACGCGCGGCAACTCCATGGACCTTAAAGTATGCGACGGCGTCCGTCTGTCTTTCCGGCTGAAGACTCGAAACTTAAGAAAAGTGCGTTGACCTTTATATCTGAATGACTTTTAAGGAGTGCAACAAGCAATTTTACATATCAACCAACAACAGTGGTAATGAAGGTTATCTAAAGCCAAACCGATTTTTAGCAGGAAAAATACGAGCTCTGGTGGTTTAAAGTGTAAGTCAGATGTTAAGAAAACAATAACAAAAAAGAAGTTTTCTTCATTTGTTCAGTTAAGTTAAATAATCAAAATTTAAAAAAAAATCAGTTAAAAGTTCAATAGTTAAAATAGTTATTACCTGCAATGTAAACCCTTATGTGTTGAAGAATACACTACAATAACACAAAAAAGTTTATCTTACTTGTAAAACTCTTCTTAAAATATTTTGATAAAAGTTTTAAATTGTAAAAAAATCCTTGCCTAAGTTTCTTACGAATACAATCCGAAATCGATGTAGTCTTTTGCTAGTAAAAACATATCTTGTTCATTTTTCAAAACCCCTCAAGACGTATGTAAAGTAGAAGCTTATGTAAAGCGCGTTTTTGAAATCCGTTAAGCCATAACACTTTTGCTATTTTTTTGATGTAAAGTTCACGATTTGTAACAACTTTTGTATACAATAAGCTAGATAAACTTGAAGCGTTTATATGAATTGTCCCGCATTAAAATGATTGAGCACACCACCTGGATTTTCCAATCATTATTATTATTATATCAAACGATTTGATTATTGAAATGTTAAAGAAAATTGATTTTAGAATACCAGAATAAGGCCGTTGATAAGATATGTGCTATCCTTAGGTAACGTCTTCGATCTGAGTTAGCTGTGAAAGCAAAACTGCGATATCACATCTTACATGGAGCCGTAACGATGTCGTTTCTAATTTGATAGCGCAGCAGTATTTATTGCGGGCCGCAGCAGCGGCCCGCTATATTTAATACGTGGTGAGTAAAAGATGCATCGAGACTTAAGCATTATATCGAACATATGCGTCTCTCTTCATTATAAAATTGAGGTACTTCTGAGATGAAAACTGTAGACACAGTCATTTTTTTTGGAAAAGCAAGAGTTGTCGTTTGTAATTGAGCTGTCGTTCGTTTCATAGAGGGCGCAATCTAATATACGCTGGTAAAAAAAGAAAAAAGCGCTTTTCACGTTTCAGTCGCAATCTACACCTAGAAAAATGGATATATGATTGCTTTTTTCACTAACACAACCTTTGACATTATAGAAACCAAACGAGTCGACTGAATATACTTTTATGGCCTTTTTAGACATATATGATATTGTTTTAGCTAATTTTTTCCCACTCTAAAGTAGTCTGCCTCCGTGGTGTAATGGATAAAGCCGATAGCACAAACACTTTTGTGTACGTGTGTTTTTAGAAACCACGAGTTCGAATCCCATCAACACCCAATGTTTTTTAAAAACTTTTTTCTGCTGTTTTAATAATCATTTTTAATTTTTTAAGAATATTTTACGGCAAATAATCATAAAAATCTTCATTCATGTCAAATTAACAAGGATAATGGTAATGAAAAATTGAGACATACCAGCCCGGTCTATAGAGCATTCCTGGACATACTGTATAAATATTATTTGATAACAGTAAAGTTTCGATACTACAGGTCAGTCAGTAGATGTGGTGTCGTGTCAGGTTTTGCTTGTTCAACCAGAATTGGTTCCCTCGAGTTCTTTTGGGGCCATGCCTCAATATCAATTATCACCAATTTTCAAAATATTTACATGGGATTTTTGTTTGTTGGCCCGCTGTGATACTTTGTATCACAGTTTTTCTTGTTTTCACGTTACGGCGTAGCGATATCGTATATCACATGACAAAGTAGAGGATATCGCTATTTATTATGCCTACTAATGTTTATCTGAATTTTCTTTAGTATTTGTGCAGTAAAATACAACATCACGTAAAAAAATTTCCGTATTAGATGGATTTAGCCGTATCTTATTTGTCCACCGTGTAAGTTGTACACAAATGCATATTCATATCATATTCCTACGATAAAAGTTGAAAAATACATCCACATTGATGCAGTATAAAATTAGTGTAGTTTCATTGTCGTCACATTTTTTTAATGTCACATTTGAAGACAAATGAATACAACGTCTTTTTCGCATTAAATAAACCAGAAAGACGATTTACATTTTACATTTACTTTTTTATTGATGTTGTAAGAAGGAAGTGACCTCATCGACGTCATATAAAACGTGACACGAAATAATGCGTTATGTTGATTTTTTTGCCATTAATGACACAAATTAATGTTTATATAAAATTTTACATATGATATTCGGTAAAAGGTATATAATGAAAGGTATATTATAATAGTCGGTTGATCTGCGTGTGTATCTTTCTCGTTGGCTGCATAGATCAGGATCACAATCGAGGCTCCGCCTCTCGTGTGATCCGGAACTACACAGCCAACTGAAAAGATACGACGCCGCAGATCAACCGACTGTTATAATATTCCGTATATCTTACATGGCGGCGTATAGCGTTGCGTATATCCTTTCTTTTACGACGGTATAGTGATATCGTTTCTCACATTTCGGTGTGCAATATCGCTTCTCACATGACGGCGCTATAATGATATATTTTTTTACGACGATATAGAGATATAGTTTCTCACTTTTTGGTGGGCAATATTGTTTCTCACATGACGGCGTCGAGTTATCGTTTCTTACACGACGGTATAGTGATATCGTTTCTCACTTTTCGGGTGCAATATCGTTTCTCACATGACGGCGTAGTGCTATCGTTTCTCATACGACGATACAGCAATATCGTTTCCCACTTTACGGTGTGCAATATCGTTTCTCACTTTACGATGTGCAATATCGTTTCTCACTTTATGTCATAGCGATATAGCTTCTCTTTTGACAGCGTAGCGATATCATTTCTCATATGACAGCGTGGCAGTGTCGCTACCCACATGACGGCGTAGTGATATCGTCTCTCGCGTAAAAGCGTATCGATTTTAACTGCAACAGCTAACAGTTGACAAGTTCATCGCAAGCCGGCAACATGCAACATGTCAAGGATACTCAACATGCAAAAATGGAACAACGTTCCATTTTAAGTTGTGGCATTTTCAATTTACTGGGGTGGTTTGTGTAAGCAATTTCTTAAAGAAAATACAAGCGATCTCCGTTTGAAGAATTCAATAATTCTTTTCTGCACCATTTAGTTCCATAATGGAGAAATAATTGTAGTCGATAGACAGATAACTATCTTGTCTGAAAATGCGTAACTGTATCAATATAAAGGATTTTTGCACCTGTTAGTATTTCTGTCATAAACAGACACGGAATCAAAATTATAGAATAAAAGTACTAAAATGCCGTTCTTGAACCCAAGGACAATATGGTTACATTAGCACTTTTGCAATTGTATATAGAAACTTAAGTCACGATGGAACTTTTAATGAACGTACTTTCTGTAAATTATCTCGAATGGTATTCCAATTGGAGAAATTTGAATCGAACGTAAGGTAAAAGTCACCGGAGGGCAAAATGTGTTTAGTAATTCTTACCAATAACTAGATTTTCCCTCATTTTATCGCACATGATGTTCAAGTGACGAGGGCAACGTGAGAAACGTAACTCTGACCTTACTAGATGTTCCCTCATTTTATCGGACATGATGTTCAAGTGACGAGGGCAACATGAGAAACGTAACTCTGACCTTACTAGATGTTCCCTCATTTCATCGTACATGATGTTAAAGTGACGAGGGCAACATGAGAAACGTAACTCTGACCTTACTAGATTTTCTTTCATTTTATCGCACATGATGTTAAAGTGACGAGGGCAACATGAGAAACGTAACTCTGACCTTGCTAGATTTTCCCTCATTTTATCGCACATGATGTTAAAGTGACGAGGGCAACGTGAGAAACGTAGCTTTTACCTAGCTAAGCTTTCCCTTATTTTATCGCACATGATGTTAAAGTGACGAGGGCAACTTGAGTAACGTAGCTTTTACCTAGCTAAGCTTTCCCTCATTTTATCGTACATGATGTTAAAGTGACGAGGGCAACGTGAGTAACGTAGCTTTTACCTAGCTAAGCTTTCCCTCATTTTATCGCACATGATGTTTAAGTGACGAGGGCAACGTGAGTAACGTAGCTTTTACCTAGCTAAGACGTCGCGCATGCTAACCCGGCACAACGTAAAATACACGACCGTGTCGGAAAGTATCAGCTTACATAGTGCTATTTTAAAAACATAAATGCATAAAGTTATATATGAATTTGTTCATAATTAACGCCTGATTCCTGTGGTATAATTTTTTGGTTCAAATTATATACAAGATGTGACATAGCATGCAAAAACCAACGAAATACCTGGAAAAAAAGCGTTGCGCAAGATGTAACATGAAAATCTATTTTTCCTTTTGACCGGGAAAATACCATATGACGTCCAGGAAATGACATGAAATGACGCCCAGGCCGGAAATTATTATTTTCGAAAAGGCTGTTCTATAATGCTTATTTAAGTATTCATCGACATTGCGTAAGATCTTTAAAATAACGTTCAGAAAACATAAATACGGAGATGGTATGTATCTTTATCTATTTAAATTTTATTTCAAACGGTATGAAATTTCATACGGCAGAAAAAGTGTCAGGCGCTATCAGCCGACAATCGATAAGTATTGGGGATTAGAAGTTAACGGAAACAACTACGGTTCGGCAGTATCCGTAAATAACGGACAAGGTCATAAATCATTGATTATCGATTGTACTTGAATATTGCCTAAGGGAGATATTGAACTTGACGTGTTACTTTTGTGCGTAAAGGGGAAAATCTTCTGCTTAAATTTTACCATTTCTAACCAAAAGATAAAGAACATTTGAAACATTATCATTCACATTACTCGCAATTGATAATAATAATAATAATAATAATAATAATAATAATAATAATAATAATAATAATAATAATAATAATAATAAAAATAATAATAATAATGATAATGATAATAATGATTTAACTAGAGAGCACTTCTTCATTACAGTCACATGTTCAGTCATTAATGAATCTAAAATTTAAAATAACGGATGTTGAAAATAGAATTCATTGGAAGTAATTGTTGACAATAGTCACAGATTAATCCAAAAGCTACAACATTCGTGAATTTTGACATGATAATGGGAATGAATATAGTGTGCACTTGATTTTTCTTATTCGGCTGATCCCTTTACACGTGCGTAATGTTTGCTCGCGCGAATTGTTGAAAATTGTAGACCTGCAATTTTCAAGTACAGACGCACACGGCAAATATGTTGCAAAAGCATGATGTGCTTTTAAAACATAAATAGGCGTCCGCGTTAAATAGTACGTCCACTTTTTTATTTCTCAATTAGTTATTCCTGATCTGATAAAAACTGACATTTGATTTCTGTAGGCTTTTTTAAGTTGTGAAATAGCACCGTTTTCTTTTCAGAATATCTTGATGTTGAATGTCGTAAAAAGAATGTGGTTGTTCAGTTTCAAACCATATTGTCAAATATATTTTTCCTTCAAAATTACAGCTGGATTGTAACACTGTCCACATCACTTGAAATTATAATTAACATTTTCGAAGAAATAAGGATTTAATGTGGAAAAAAAACTTTTCCATTTCTGCAGTAGAATAATACCTGTTAAATTTTACAGAGGGTGTCATTTAATACTCTGCACACCGATCAAATCTTGCGTGTTTATTTCTTCTTTTTTTTTTTTTTTGTTAATGTAATAATAAGTTTATTTCTTAGGGGTGAAATGAAAGACAAAAGATTCGAGGATAAGACAACCTGCTTTTATCTGTGTATTTTGAATCTGGAAGAAACTCTATGTTGACATCTATAAAATGACACTAATTTCAGCAGAGCGAATGCTTGCCTTTCACTCGAGACAAAGAAAAATGTAAAACAAAATAAAATATCCCGTGCAAGTGCTTCGAAATAAAAATGCATGCATAGTGAATCTTTTATGTGTTGAAAATTAACATCAAAAGCTAAACAATATTATTAATAATTATACTGAAAATTTCATGGATCTGCGCTTTAAAAAGACGATATCATGTATATCCGGTTTCAATGAAAGGTTTTTGCCTTTTTATGAAAAAAAAACCTGAAGATTCCAAACCAGTTTGAATTTTAATGTAAAACAAAACCCAATATACAACGTTTTAAGATCATGATAAATGTTACGTAATGTCCGGCCATAAAACTTATCGATAGCCTGAAGCAGCAGTTAGATCAATCATTCGGAAGTGTTCGGCCAGCATTACGGAAGCAACCGAGCTCCGATCGTAAAAATAAAATTATATACCTGTTAAACAAAACCTTAAAAAAAGACCATTCTCTTCTTTCTTTATTTTTATATAAAATATATCACTTAAATGCAGAATGATTGTTTTATTCAATCCCGTTTGTGATTCTAAAATAAGTGTTGTAGTTTTTTTAACAAATTGAAGATAAACTGCAAAATTTTCACTTAAAATTGTCACATTTTGGGCGTTTTACTATATATTATATAGTAAAACGACAGGTAGAGTTTTTAAGTTAAAAAAAGACCAAACAAATAAAGTCTCAGAAAAATAACAAAATATTCATTAGAAAGGGGAAATGTTATATTTTATCATCCCGTTTGTGATTTTAAAATAACTTTATTAGTTAAAAAGTTAAAGCGAGTTAATGACAGCGCTCCTATATAAACCTATAGTAAATTTGTGGCGTGTATTGGCCCTGGCTGTGACACTTTTTCTGCCACATGTAAAATCTGTAATAGTATTTTTGTCTTCTAAGCGTAAACTCAAATTTGTAGAATTTGCCTGTAAACTTGTTATTTTATCACTGAAATTGCGTGTGGAGAAAAAATGTCCCGTTTCGTAAAATTGTGCGCCTGAAATCGTAATGATAATTTTCATAGTCTTTAAAATGTACGAAATAGGTAAAATATTGACTAATGAATGAAATGGCATAATAGTATTGTTTAGAAATTTAAGCATTGTAAATTTGAAGCAAATCGTATTACAACTGGTATTTAAGTTCGAGGATTATCGTTGTGGAGAAAAATGTCCCGCCTGCTCATTTTGACGCTTATAACGTCAACCGTAATATTCGATTTTATATGTTGATTCTTGGTATCGGAAACTCTTGATAAAAGCCAGGGTACAAGAAAAACACAGAGAACAGCGGTCAGCTAGTAAAAAGAGGCTCTATAAGACCAGGAGAAAAAATTTAAAGCCTCCGTTCCCGCACTTTTTTAAGAAAGATGATGATTACACAACTATTGATTTTACAGTTTCAATTTGACGCTGAAAATCGCGATTTTGACGTTACGTCTTTGTGCCGGGTTAGCATGCGCGACGTCTAAGCTTTCCCTCATTTTATCGCATATGATGTTAAAGTGACGAGGGCAACGTGAGTATCGTAGCTTTTACCTAGCTAAGCTTTCCCTCATTTTATCGCACATGATGTTAAAGTGACGAGGGCAACGTGAGTAACGTAGCTTTTACCTAGCTAAGCTTTCCCTCATTTTATCGCACATGATGTTAAAGTGACGAGGGCAACTTGAGTAACGTAGCTTTTACCTAGCTAAGCTTTCCCTCATTTTATCGCACATGATGTTAAAGTGACGAGGGCAACGTGAGTAACGTAGCTTTTACCTAGCTAAGCTTTCTCTCATTTCATCGTACATGATGTTAAAGTGACGAGGGCAACATGAGAAACGTAACTCTGACCTTACTAGATTTTCTCTCATTTTATCGCACATGATGTTAAAGTGACGAGGGCAACGTGAGTAACGTAGCTTTTACCTAGCTAAGCTTTCCCTCATTTTAGCGCACATGATGTTAAACAACGCGAGTAACGTAACTTTTACCTAGCTAAACTTTCCCTCATTTTTGTGCACATGATGTTAAAGTGAGTTACACAACTTTTACCTCGGTCGATTTTCTCTCAGCGCCCACGATGAGGGAAAAGTGAGTAAAGTTACTCTTACCTCGGCAAATTTTCTGCTTATTCTTACGATCGTGATGTTAATAATGACGTTTCCTGAGATAGCGTAGCTATTTACTCGGCAGAGTCTTATCACTTTTCGCGCATACGAAATTTTAGGGGACATTCTAGATAACAGATTAACCATGTCTATTTTAAGCTACCGTCTAATGTACATGTACATTGTACATGTATATTGAATAAGACTGGATATACAGCAACCTGTCTTTCTCCGTATACCTGCCTAAGCAATCTCATTAAAAGCTTGCAATCATTGCTTTTACTGCCAGCTTCCTGAAGCTTGAATTGATTGCCACCTCTTATCGGGCTACTAATCAATTAACGCATACATCCTTAGGAAATAAAATGACAGTTTAAGCGAACTTTTGTGGAGCTTTTAATAGATTACTGACTTTTTTTATTTTCACGGCAACTTGCCTAGATTAAGTTTAAATAAAAACCCATTATCAAGAATAACGTTACATGTTTGTTGTGTCGTTCGATACGAAACAAAACAGTTGATTCCTATGTATAACGGGAAGGATTTCCTGTCACGCAAAAACATTATTATTCTATTTGTAAGAAATGTTGCCGCCTTATTCGAATATCTTTTTCAAGTTATTCAAAATCTAGTAATATTGTTTTATATAAAAGTTACGCCGTCTGTAAATATCAGAATTTGAAGCAATGATCGAAACAAAAAAATTACATCGCCCAAATATATATCTCCAAGATTTCACTAATCAAAGTACAAAACTACATACATTATTGTTTGAATGCAACCTGAATAGCTTCATATAATAAAACACTGTTACATTGCACACATGACCTCCCCTAACGCCCTACACATACACGGCCATGACCACCCCTAACGCCCCACACATACACGGCCATGACCCACCCCTAACTGCCCACCCATACACGACCATGACCACCGCTATCGCCCCACCCATACACGATCATGACCAAAACAAAATGGAAAATGGGATTACTTGAGTCAAATGCGTTTAAAAACAAAACATTGGTACCTTAGAAATTATTCCGTGGTAGCGTACACTCCATGTATGTCTCTGAATTAGCATATAGTCAACTGTCAACCTAAATACGCGATTTCTATGTCAATATATGTGACAAACAAAACGACATTTCCTTTCATTATAGCAAATATTAAGCTAGTCACCGTAATGTTACATACCCACCATTATACATTACATAATGTTTCAAGTCTATATTCTAAATAAATACCCACGCTTTACTAAACAGAAATATCTAACGTTCGGATGCGCACAACTATATCTATATACATTTCACGCTGCCTTTAATTTATAAAATGGCAAATTTATAGAATAAATTGAGATTTAAGTTTGAAATCAATATTACTTTTAACTGATATAATCATTAATGTGTTTCTATCTGAAGACATTAAAGAGGCCAATTTTCAACATTAAAGGTTTCAAAAGGTGTTTGATCACATCCATTTCTACTTTCTATCGTATATCGTGTGGTACTTTGGTCTTTTTTTACTCTATGTTTTAATTCACTTACGTACGCGACACGCGCCGGCACAAAAAGCAATTTTATACCAATTAAGTATACATATTCATTGCACATTAAAACGATTGAAATAATATTTGTACCGTTTTAAAAGCGCTTAGTGTGTCGCGGGGATGACAAATTGGTCGATCGAGCGCTTCAAATATTTGTTCTGTTCACAATTGTCTTTGAACAACCGTCCTGACTGGCAGCTTTTAATTTTGTTTGATAAGGACAGTGATACTTTTCATTTTATCACCACAGTAAGAGCACCACAGAACTGACGCTACTCGGTGCTATAGAAGACAGAGAAGTGGAGCGGTGGTGTAGAGGTAAAGGTATCTGTCACTCATCCAGAAGGTTGTGGGTTTAAGCCCTACTGGGTACACGACCGTATCACCTCCTATGACACTTGTACTGATTTTTCCAGGAAGCGGACTCGAAAGTGACTCGATAAGCTTCAAGCTTTGTTCACAATCGAGCTGAAATGAATTAATATAAAGTAAAGGTGTTAGAGGTGTTCCTATTGAACTCTATGGAACGCTACAGCTGCCTTATTTGACGTAACAACTTGACGTGCATTCGAAGCAGCATTGTACGTGACGGTTTCGTCATATCATGTGACAGTTTTATCATTATGTGTGACAAAATTGTCATTCCATGTGGTAAGATCAACATTATGTGTGGTAGTTTCACCCTGATATGTGACACATTTATTGATACATGTGATGACACAATTAATACATGTGACGGTTGCTTCATAATATGAGACAGAGTCGTCATTCCATTAGTTGGAGTCAACATTACGTGTGGTAGCTTCACCATGATATGTGATTATGTCACATATAATGATAAAATCGTCAAATGTGTAAATGGTGTCATCACATGTATCAATAAAAGTGTCACATATCAAGGTGAAAATACCACACGTAATGTTGATACTATCACACGGAATGACGATTCTGTCACATATAATGATAAAACCGTAACATGTATAAATGGTGTCATCACATGTATCAATAAAAGTGTCACATAACAAGGAAAAACTACCACATGTAACGTTTAATCCAACACACGGAATGATGATTCTGTCACATATAATGATAAAACCGTCACATGTACTAGTGTTACCACAGAACAGGGTTGAACTATCACATGTTATGTTGAATTTAACACACGGATAGGCGATTCGGTCATATATAATGATAAAACCGTCACATGTATCAGAAGTGTCGTTGCATACATAAATGAAACTGTCACACATCAGGGTAAAACTATCACACGTAATTTTGATTCCACCACACAAAATGGCTTTTCTGTCACATGTTATGATAATACCGTCACATGTATAAATAAAAGTGTCACATATCAAGGTGAAAGCATTACATGTCATGCTATTATGACTGAATGTCACGTTGTACCGTCCAATAAGGCAGTTGCGGCGTTCCATAGAACTGCATTGAACAGCATGTTATACTCAATGCAATTTGGATATTAAAACCAAGGTCTGGAGCCAAAAGTCTAAAACACAGAATGAAAAAAAGGCTTAAAATTATTGCAAATGTGAGCTCTGTTTGACCGAGTCATTAGATATATGTCGTCTGTTTGTTCGTCACCTACAACTGGCCCCAAATAACTTCTTTACGCCAAAGGGCATCCTTGCATTGAGGTCTAATATTTCTAGACGATTGCAAAATATTGCTCCTATTAAGTGTTTTCAAATCACGAGATTCCACGCTTGTATCACTTGTTCAAATCTCGTCAGAAATTAGTCATTTGGTCAGACTTTCATCTTGTTTTTTTATTTCCGTATGAACATTTATTTTGTTACAATCCAGTAAGATTGTTAGAAATATAATGATTCTCAAAAGATCGCTACGGGTTGGGGAGGGTCAATTTCTTTAGTTTAAAGACACAATATCAAAGAAATAGACGTGTCAAATGTTTAAAAAGTCAACACATATATTTCAATATGCCATGAAAAGCATGATGTTTTCTCAAATTTCTAGCGACCATTGTAAAATAATTTACAAAGGTATGTAGAAACTTAAAATGACCTGGGTGGTCTTTTTGCCGTTTTATTGAAAACATGTTTATATCTCTGCAGTCTTGCAGAAGTGGCACTTCATTCTTGCCAAAGTCTTAATTATATAACATGTTTCAGCCAATCATTAAATACAATATGAAAATACATCATGAAAAAATATTCCTATCAGCGACTTAGTATTGAGTCTTCAAAGGTTTGTAGAGAATAAATCAAAGCCTCTCATCGAAAATTTGGCCGAATTTTCTTGAATGACTGCAAGTTATGTAAACGAGTTTTTTCTTCACAGTATGGCATCCAAGATGGATTGAAGCTGCCCACATAGTAGAAGCGGCATTGGGATTCAGGTGAGCGATTTAGTTAAATGTTGACTTTCATGTTTTAAATGATTTCAACTTAACAAAAAATGCACATTAATAGCAGTTAATTTTGACTTCATACGTAGGTAGTTCCCTCGTCTGCATGACTTATGACGTACATTTGTTTACTGTGGAAATTGTGACTGGAAAACTTGCGACAATTTACAAGTTTAATAGAAACTTTCTAAAGGTGGTATTGACAAAATGGCATTGAAATAGAATTAAGTAAATTTGTAATAAGACTGTTTTAAAAAAACAACCTTTACGCATTTAAAATTCTTAACATATTAGTCATTTGGGGGCATTGTGTCTAATGTGTCAAACCATTGTTAGATGCATTTTCCTTTCACACACCCTCAAGTAATTTAGTTATTTGGAGTCGCAATGATTTTATTCTTCACTTAAATGTTTAATTCTAGGTGATTTAAGCTTTTAACTGGCAGACTAAATCACCAAAACATAAAACGTTTTAACATTCCGGTAGGGAAGCATTGTAGAGGTCAAACGGTCTACCAGTTCGAAGGTCGTGGGTTCAAAGTCAACTAATGATTTTAGGGGAACAATGGATGATTTGTTTTTGCTAAAAATCCATCCGTCCGTCCGTTTGTCCGGTCGAAAAATCTAGATCGTGTGAGGTAGTGTCCTAGCTATATTTACGAAAGTTTACAAATAGACAGTAAAGGAGGGTATGCCGTTTGTCGTTTTATTTTTTGGATCTCTCAAAAGTGTCATGGGTTGGAACGGCAATAATAATAGTACAAAAACAAACACGACAGAAAAACCGGCTCCAGTGTGATTCCATTAACTTCAACTTTCTTATAGACCTGAAACAAACTGACATAAACTAAACTGTGACCTACCTCTGGCTTTTTGAAACAAAATTCCTGTGAATGTACGTCATCTAAACTTTGAATTTAATCATCCAAAGGAATAGGACACTGATCAGCTTTATATTTCGGTTTAATCCTATTAAATGAAAAACCGTGTAATTAATCGTTTTTGCTTCGGTCAGACGAATTAATATTATTTTTCCTCTTTATAATGATGTAAATTTCAAAAAGATTAATTTGGTATTTCACTTACCTTTTTTAATTAAAAAAGTACCACCGCATTTTCCATATGAAATGTTAAGGATTGCAAGACTTTTAGTCAGCTTTTTGGGTCATTTGTCTCAATACTTTGACCCATACATAGAACATCAATTATAAAATTGTTTTTGCTTCAGTGATATCGGCAAGGGAATTATATCAACTATAAATTGGTGTAAAAATAAATAAAATATTTGAAGGATTTCGCTTACCTTTTTAATATTTTTTATAAGAACAGTCAGTTAAAAATGTAATCGTAATACAGATCGGGCGCGTCCGTAATTTTCACGGAAGTTGTCGATTACTATCGTATTAAAATTGTGATGATTTTGTATTGTATTGTTGCTTTAAACCGTAAGATTTCATAACTTATATGAAAAGGAAAAAAGTGAATAATGATTGTACCAATCTTTGAACGAGTCTCGGTATGCTTTATTCATGTGTAAATTAAATGAGTAAATTAAAAGGACTGCATTTGGTTAAAGTTATATCTGTATTGTAGCAAAGTGACTAAATTTCACACTTGTTTCAACTTAACGTAAACAGGTAAATGTAACACCTGTGAAAAAAAGATTTTGTGTATACATTGTAATTTTTACACATTTTCACGGGACTGTTGTAATGTCACACAAACACACATATACACAAGTACGTATGTCACTTTCAAATTGTGACGCTTATTTTATATGAAAGAATTTGTTTTCAGAATCCGTTCGTCCGGATAGATCTCACCCGTCATAAATGTGGTGATGTTGTTTTTTTTTTTTTGCTTTGCTATTTGTGCGTATTTTGACAGTCGTTTACTTCTACTTTGGTCCCCCTTTAAACATTTTGTAACTTAAAGGTGGTTGACAAATGAAAAAGTTAAGACCGGTCAGAAATCGAAATCAGGTACATGTAATGTCGAAAAATAATGTTTGTGAATTATGTACTTTTAGTATTTTGATCAAACATCAGAAATTGAAAAAGAAAATGCAAATAAGATGTTATTACGGTAAACTTACATATTTTAAAGAAACTTAAAATCTGTCATAAGAATTACCACTTGCGTTTTACAATATACCCCGGGGCAATAAAACACTAGAACGGATATGGATTATTAGGGTGCAATAAAAGTCTTTGTTAGTCTTGGTAATTTATTACCCTATATGTGTGTATATATATATATCTTTTTTATTGTACACCCATCTCAGAAACAATGAAATGTATTTTAGTTAGTTTAATAAATGTATTTCTGTTTGCTTTTAGAGAACAATTAACTACTGTGGAAAGGGACAACGAAAAAAAGACCTTACTTGATTATTCCTTTTATTAACAAAAGTAACGTTCATGATTTCATGAATAATTTCAAATAATCATCGTGTTGTTTGCTTTTTCACAGCTAACATCGATGCCATCGATTTTGTATACTTCGTTATTTCATTGTTTCACAATTCAATATTAGAATCAAGCTACCAATCGGTTCTGCATATTATCGGTTTTGTTTTACTTATAGAAGTGTCACATTGCCTAAAACATAAGACCCCATAGCATGACCCAGCTCACAGAACCGCTTGCAAAAATTAAGTCTTCCACGAAATATAAAGTTAGAAACCATGGTCACACAGTTACTTTTATTGATGACACATGTTTATACAAATGCTTATTGATATCTTATCTTTAAGAGATTTTCAATTAACAGTATACTGTCAACGCATCATTTAAGAGTATTTAATAATTAATGCGCAGCGGACATAATAATGCTACCGTAAATATTTGATAACGGATTCAATGATGCTTATTAAAATAACGCATATGCAAATAACTAGCTTTAATCCGCACGCGTTTCGAAAGTTTTGTACCCCCCCCCCCGCCCCGCCCACGCCCACGCCCACGCCCCTTTAAAACTAAATTCACACTTTTATAGATTTACTTTTGAAATCATCAAAAGGATCATAGTACAGTTAAATATTATCGAATAAAGAAATAAAACTAATGATTTCAGACTTAGTTCAATAGAGATCTGTTTGAGCTCGGACTTCGCAGGAGTAGTGCCCCTTGATTTCGGTGGGCGTGGCTACATCTCCCCTGGCGTAAGGTCAATTATCCTAGGTTAAGTGGAAATCTGCCGGATGTTATAGGAGAATTAGCCATAACATCATAAAATTACATGTATCAAGGGCGGTTATTCCACTGAAAATCATTGAACCGGAACATGCCGATAATATGTACAACTACGCTTATGTGAAGTTTGGTGTAAATCCGCCACGTGGTGTCAGAGGAGCTGCGTGGACACTTAATGACAAAAAAGTGACAGACATGTATCACTAATAAATATGTCTCTCACGGAGGTGGGATACATAATTATTATCAGTATATACATGCTAGATCCTTCTACATAGACTAAACAACTGCCATACTGAATGTTATTAGTTTAAAACCAATTTTTATCCTGATTGGAAAACACCTATTCATGCTTTCTACTTGTTACACATCTGCCGTTATACGTATCCTCATTTTATAACAATCTGCGTTCGTACGTATCTCCTTCGGTCGTCAGACGTATCCGTTTATCTTCACCCACCTCTATAAATTTGCTTATATCAAAACGATACCACTAATTCCAAAGTCTAGGGCTGTTTGTATTGATACTTTATACATTTGTCTGTATACGTGTCTAAGGTCATTGATATATATTGTTATTATAAGCAAATAAATGTCATATTTGGCAACATTACCGTTGTTTTTTCAACATTTTAGGGAAATTCTTTATTTAAAAGGCGTCAGTTTATCATAAAACTTCACACATGCTTAGTTTAAACATATTACTACCTATATCAAGCAAAAGGTCGGACCTAAAAAGAGAAATAATAAAACTATCGGGGTTATTCCAGCGTGCCTGTCATGACGTACATGTATATACATCTGTCGTCAGTAGTACCCATCTGCGTTCGAAGTAGTCGAATACCCGGGGTGATACAATGCTTTATACATTTTACGCACGCAATTCGGCTTGGTAGAGGATACGCGCATTGAAATACTGTAATTCATAATGCTCGTATTGCATGTTTTAACAATACATGTACATAGGTTTACCTTTATTTAAGTTGTATTTTCTGCGGTTATACGATCCGAAAAATATATTGTAAGACATGATAAATTATTTACAGTCACTTGGTGAAGATAATAAGATACAAAGAAAATTAGAAGAAGTTTTTACATATCTTAAATAGACACATTTATAGGAAGTTAGAGTTCCAATGAACCTCCATGACCCTTAAATATAATGAAATGTAATTTGCATAACTTTCTGTAACGACTCAAACAATTTTCAGAAAACGACAGATATTCCTGTTAAGAAACAATGTAAACTGCATTTAAAGATTTAAGCTTGACTAAAAATACATATGCATGTGTAAGTTTAATTTCCAGAACAACAAAGTGCAACAAAACACGTCTGTAGTCTAGTAATCATGCGCTGGACTGCAAATCCAGGGCGCAGGCTCGACTCCCCCGCTCCTACACTAACATAACTAATAGTCGTTTGGATGAGACCTTAAACCGAGGTCTGATGTATCGGTGTTGTACACCGGGCATGTTAAAGAACAAGGATGTGTCTCTTGAACGTTACGCGTTCTGTATTTTGCACTTTCCTCCGAAACCCTGAAATAACTAACATCTTCTGGGGGCGTTGGTCATATTGGTTATCCGGTACCAATGATAAAACTTTAAAATACATACAACGAAATCATTATTTTCGTTTCATTATTACGCTGTTATAATGCTATCTTATTTATACTGAAAGAAGAAATTTCCGAGTAATCGAAAGAAGGCCCAGGCTATCTGGGAGGATATCTGAAACGGTAACAGTATCTTTTATATTAGATTCGAGTAATCTAGTGAAGGGATCGCCTTGTATATATCATCCGTGTAGAAATTATGTATGTTGTAAAATGGTATTGTCGGCTGAAAAATGTGGGTTTCTTTTTTTTTTACTATTCTAGACAATATCTGATGCGTTTACTTGAAGATGACCTCGCATGAAATAATGTTACAGTCCCTTTGCACTTGGAGTGACCGCAATTTGACAGTACAATATTACGTTCGGCATAACTTTAATATAAACTGACATGCAATCAACAATCGCCTGTTATATCCGCTCACAACCCAAAGTTAGGCTATTGTTTTTGTCAAAGTATTCAACTTCACACAAGTTCTGGGTAGCTGTACCAAAGATAGGATTTTCTCTCGTCCGCTCAAGACCCAAAGTTAGGCTGTTCTCGCGTACGCCCACGACCCAAATATATGAAATTTCGGTAAATAGACATGTTTCAGGAAGCGCGTGATCAGATTTGTTCGGATTCCTTTCCCATTATCGACTTACGGAGTGCAAAATATATCGCCAATCAGCGTGTGTTTAGAAATTGATATTTGAGTCAACTCAAAGGTCATTTACACGATGTTGTTTGTTAACTTTGATTGTCATCTGATTGCGGCTGAAAGGGACAATATAGTCTTTACAATGTTTAGTACCAAAAGCATAAACCCGCAAAAACTACAAAAAAGCTGATCATATAATAATTTATATTACCGCAAAATAATCCATCTGAGCAACAGTCACCTCTCGACAGCAGCCAGTGTCCAGTCATCCGGCTGTTGGCTGTTGTAGGGAGGTTGGACTGTATATAATTCATTGTTCAGTGCATTTGTCACTGTTATCTATAATCTTATCATTTATGTGCAATTGTATCAAGGTATTCATTAGCCTGGTCACCAGGCCTTGAAATATCCCTTTTACTTATTAATATTTCACTGTTTTGTTCTAGAGCCAGTCTACTATCCAGGTGCCGATTTCAGAAAAAACTACCCCAGTGTACAAAGCAAAATTATATAAAATAAACTTGAAATAGTGCATGAAATATAGGATATTGAAAAAACATAAATCTTATCAGACTTGTAATTAGTCTAGGTATTCATGTGCAAAACACCGTAGAGTGATATTGATACTACTGCAATTTAAAGTGCATAAATATGTGCACTCAGTGCCGCATATCTGCACGCATTCAATTTCATATATTAGGCGAAGTATACTCTAAATCTGTTATATTAGTACGTTTAGTTATTTCTTCGAGGAGGACAATTTCCATACTATTGTTTATAGTTTTCTTAACTCCGCATTTGTTTTAAAAAATGGATAGTGAATGTGATATTTATGATGCTATCGTTGTGGGAGCCGGAATTGAAGGGTCGTCTGCAGCGTACAATCTTTTAAACTATGGAAAACGAACTCTGCTGCTTGACCAGGTAGGGCTTTTAATTTAATAAAATATCATGCATACATGATTATGCTGATTAAAATATCAGATTTCATATTTATTTTTTTTTAATTCTGAAACGTAGAATTTGATATTTGCTTTAGTTTTATAATGCTTAAATTCGGGACGCTGGTGGCATACAGTCTATCCTGTCTATGTACTTCAAAACATTTTTAAAAAATGGCTAATTTACAACACAGCATATAACAGGAAAATTACATATGTTTGTGATGCATGTATCTGTCAAACTAATGTCGTAAAATCTGATGGTAAGCAAATTATCTAGATTATAATTGAGCAAATTATCTAGATTTTAATTGAGCTCCTACAAGAAATTCCACATGTAGGTATTATATACCATGCCTATCATTCTACTAAGGCGTAAAAAAAAATATGTTTGTTTCAGGTTTCCCGACCTACACTATTTTTTTGCCCCAACCCTATAACATTTTTTGCGTGTTAATATTTTTTAGCATAAATTTATTAAAATCTATGTTGAATTTGGTTTGTTTGAGAATAAAAAAAATTCCAAAATTTTTTTTTTCCCTACCTACCTACCCTATTTTTTTTTTGGGGGCGTTGGGGGGGTGAAACCTGAAACAAACATTTTGTTTAGGCCTAAATGTTAGAGATTGCATGTCATTTTGCTGAAAATGTTTGTGAAGGAACCACAAAGGATATAACGTTTTTTTTCAATATCTTTATTGTGCTATCTTTTGTATAATTTGTTCCGTAATGTATTTATCATTTACTTGTATTGAATCATTGAATTATTATTTATGTTAGTGTGATATGATGAGATAGCTTTAAATGCATGATGTTAATATGTTAGAGATTATGTCATTGTGCCATGAAAATGTACATTTGAAAACCAGAAAAGATATAACGTTTTTTTGAAGATGTTATAATATGTGGGCAATCCTCTTGTGCGATAATTTGGTCCGGTAATGTATTTAGCATTTATTCGTATTGTAGCGTTGAGACATTATTATGTTATGTATAAAGGATAGTTATACACAAAGATTGGTTTCACCCCAAATATGCACAGCCCCGTGAAGTTAGCCCACTAGCCTAATTTATCGCACCCCGTGAAGTTAGCCCCGCAGACCTAGTTACCCCGCATCCCAGTATAGTTAGCCCCGAAGAGTATAATAATTAGCCCGCAATCCCCATTGTGCGAAGTTAGCCCTGGACATAGTTACCCCGCATCCCCGTGAAGTCAGCCCCGTAGCACCTAGTTACCCCGCATCCCCGTGAAGTCAGCCCCGTAGCACCTAGTTACCCCGCATCCCCGTGAAGTTAGCCCCGCAGCACTTAGTTATCCCGCAGCCCCGCCATGTTATCCCTATGCCACCATGTCTCAACACGTATCGTGGCATATGGTTTCCTCAAAGTACCGCTTGAATTAACCTATGCATACATCACCACAGGACAACGAACAAACGCGGTGGTATTGATGGGTAAAGATGTCTGCCGCTTATACCTGAGGTTTCGGGTTAGAACCCCACTGGGGTCACAACCGTACCTTCTCATATGTCATCAGTTCTATTGTCTCAGTCCCGTGCCCTCTAGTATCAATGCAACCCTGTTGCTATCGTTAATATAAATGTAAGTAATAACTATCATCCCCGCTTCACATACTCTGTCCCGTGTGACCTACACTCAATACAATTCTACTTATAGTGCTCCCAATCTTTGATTACACCCTCATTCACATGAACTCAGCCCTCAGCCCTGTGCCCTAAGCAATGAAAACACCGTTTGTAGAAGTAACATCCCCGCCTGAAGGAGTTAGCCCCGTGTCCCCTGCTATCAATACACTTCTTGTAACAGTGATTCCTAGTTTTCAGACCACCTCTATGTGTCCCAACATTAAATGAAACTCAGCCCCGTGTCCTGTAGTGTCATTGCATCCCTGGTAAAACCGTTAAAAGTACAAAATGTATAACCATCCCCGCCTCACTCACTCAGTCCGGTTTCCCCTGCTAGCAGTACAGCATTTCTTACACTAATCTCTAAATGTCATACCACCCTTTTGTGTCCCCGCGTTCACATAAAGTCAGCCCCGTTTTCAGTAGTATCATTGCGGCTCTGTTAAAACCGTTAAAAGTAGAACCACCCCCGCCTCCCTAACTCAGCCCCGTGTCCCCTGCTATCAATACAGCACTTCTTACACTACTCTTTAACTTTCATACCACCGTTTTGTGTCCCCGCGTTCACATAAACTCAGCCCCGTGTCCTGTAGCATCATTGCAGCCCTGGTAAAAGCGTTAGTACGTAGAACCACCCCCGCCTCACTAACTCAGTCCCGTTTCCCCTGCTAGCAATACAGCATTTCTTACACTAATCTCTAAATTTCATACCATCCTTTTGTGTCCCCGCATTCACATAAACATAGACTCTTGTCCTATAGTATCATTGCAGCCCTGGTAAAACCGTTAAAAGTACAACCATCCCCGCCTCACTCACTCAGCCCCGTTTCCCCTGCTATCAATACAGCACTTCTTACACTACTCTCTAACTTTCATACCACCCTTTTGTGTCCCCGCGTTCACATAAACTCAGCCCCGTGTCCTGTAGTATCACTGCAGCTCTGATAAAAGCGTTAAAAGTAGAACCACCCCCGCCTCACTAACTGAGCCCCGTGTCCCCTGCTATCAATACAGCACTTCTTACACTAATCTCTAACTTTCATACCACATTTGCGTGACCCCGTGTTCACATAAACTCAGCCCCGTGTCTTGTAGAATCATTGCAGCCGTGGTAAAACCGTTAAAAGTAGAACCACCCCCGCCTCACTCACTCAGCCCCGTGTCCCCTGCTATCAATACAGCACTTCTTACACTACTCTCTAACTTTCATACCACCCTTTTGTGTCCCCGCGTTCACATAAACTCAGCCCCGTGTCTTGTAGTATCATTGCAGCCCTGGTAAAACCGTTAAAAGTACAACCATCACCGCCTCACTAAGTCAGCTCCGTGTCCCCTGCTATCAATACAGCACTTCTTACACTACTCTCTAACTTTCATACGACATTTGTGTGTCTCTGCGTTCACATAAACTCAGCCCCGTGTCCTGTAGTATCATTGCAGCGCTGGTAAAACCGTTAAAAGTAGAACCATCCCCGCCTCACTCGCTCAGCCCCATGTCCACTGCTATCAATACAGCACTTTTTACACTACTCTTTAACTTTCATCCCCCTCCTTTTTTTTTTTTTTTTTTTTTTTTTTTTGGGGGGGGGGGGGGGGGGGGCAAATTTTTGTTTTGGGGGTTTTTTGGGGGGGAAGGGGGGGGGGGGGTAACGGGATTTTTTTTAGGATTTTTGGTTTTTTTTTCTGACTCACTGAATGATAGGAGACGATGACGCCTGGATGGGTTAATGCCGCTACAATATCACCGTCCACTACGGACCAGTAGTCGACTTTAGCGTTCTGTTTTATCAACACTTCCGTTCCGTTTGGAGAAATGTCACCTCCTAAAATGGGAATGTTAATTTTGCAATCGGAACATCACTCGGCTTTTTCCGTAGAAATACGGTAATAGAATACGGAAAAAGCCGAGTGATGTTCCGATTGATTAATTTTGATACCATTTCTTCCGAACAGTCTCTGTTTACACGTGACGGTATGTCCAACATGTCTATATACTTAAAAAAGCGCATTTAAAATTTAAAAAAATCTCTTGGTAAAAGTAACCTCTCTTTTCGAGGATCAAATTTTCACTTCATGACGGTACGGTCCATAAAGAAAAGCATGTTTAGTTATTGAGAAAATCGGCCTTCTTGGTCGAGTGGTTAGAGTGACTTGAAACTCTCATTGATTGTGGGTCATTGGTTCAAGCCCTGCTGCTGACCATGTCTCTTTATAACGATGAGAAAGTTAACAGTGTCATAGGTGGGGGCATTTCGTTTTCGTGACCGTAAGATTGAAAGCAAACGCAAAAATTTGAATTCATGTGTCTAATTCAGTTCTTACCTTCAGGGTCTGTGTGTGATGAAGTAATTGCTAAAAAGGCACCAGTGTCAATCCAGACAGGAGTTGTCTGGCCCCATGCGTCGGACGGTAACTGAGCAATCATGCCCCGGCCTCCTATAACATGACCGATTATATACACTTCACCGTCGTTATCTACCATAACAGTGGCTGAAGCTTTCTCTGTCCAACTGGAATGAAAAACCTTTACATTTCTGCGCATTACCAATTTATCGCGACTCTGTGGAAAACTTGTTTTCCTCTAGGAGCCGTAACGGTTGTCTCCCTTGACTAGCATTTTTTTCCAATTATACTGATGTTTTATTGTTGTAAGTAACTCCGCTCTCAAATACATACACAAACTACACAATTTAAAAGGCAATTTCTTACTTGTACAAATATGTAGATTCGGGAGCCAGTGTTTGACTGATCATACTGTCTGGTTCCCCAACACGATACAAAGTCTTCTTGTCCACGCCATGGGATCTGCCGTCATCTAAGATGAAAATGCACGTGCGTTTTTCCCCTGGAGCGCACGGACCAACTGCAATGTCTTCCCAGTCGTTATGGAACGCAGGACTGTAAATAAGCGGCCAATCTAATCAACTCAATTTTCATCAGCAGACTTCATGAAACTTGGTTCCAAGGGAGAGTAATTATAAAGTCCAAATGTCCTCTGAACTGTTCTCGTCAGAACGCCGATTTAATCACGGTCATAGGAATACTTGTTAAATCAACGACACGTTGCCAATATACATGTAATATTGAAACAGCAATGTATCTATCGAGGAAAAACAGAGTATCGTAGAAAAACATACCTTATTTCAAGTGTCGCAACAACTTTGGCGTTTGTTGCATTGATGGCAAAGACTCTAGGGCGATCCCCATGGTCATTGTGAGAATAAAGAATGCCCGGATGTAAGCGGCTAGCAGCTAAACCTGAGGCCTCGTTAAGCTCTGCGCTGTCTATTTTGCCCTGAGAAACACCTGCAGAGAACGATGGTGCTGGAAATAAAGATCATTCATGCTGGATCTACCACATGCAAAATTGTGAAAAAATAAGCACAGTGTAACAAAAGGCTTATTTTATTTCGAGTATAAGACTTCCTACCACTACCAAACTGACACAGTCAATAAAAACTTCCTACCAATACCACATTGACACAATCAATAACACTTCCTACCAGTAAGAAACAGACACAATCAATAAGATTTCCTACCAGTACCAAACACACATAGTCAATAGTACTTCCTAACAGAACAAAGTTACACAGTCAATAAAACTTCCTAACAGTACCAAACTGACACAATCAAAAAGACTTCTTACCAGCAAAAATCTGTCAAGACTTCCTAACAGTAAAAAACGTACACAGTCGAGAAGACTTCCTAACACTACCAAACTGGTACAGTCAATAAGACTTCCTAACAGTAAAACACTTACACAGTCAATAAGACTTCCTACCAGTACCAAACTGACACAGTCAATCAGACTTCCTAACAGTACCAAACTGACACAGTCAATCAGACTTCCTACCAGTAACAAACTTACACAGTCAATAAGACTTCTTACCAGTACCAAACTGACACAATCATTAAGACTTCCTACCAGTAACAAACTTACACAGTCAATAAGACTTCTTACCAGTACCAAACTGACACAGTCAATGAGACTTTTCACCAGTACCAAACTGACACAGTCAAAAAGACTTCCTAACAGTACCAAACTGACGCAGTCAATATGACTTCCTACCAGTACCAAACTGACACAATCAATATGACTTCTTACCAGTACCAAACTGACGCAGTCAATATGACTTCTTACCAGTACCAAACTGACACAGTCAATAAGACTTCCTAACAGTACCAAACTGACGCAGTCAATATGACTTCCTACCAGTACCAAACTGACACAGTCAATATGACTTCCTACCAGTACCAAACTGACGCAGTTAATATGACTTCTTACCAGTACTAAACTGACATTATCAATAAGACTTCTTACAAGTACCAAACTGACACAGTCAATAAGACGTCCTAACAGTACAAAACTGACGCAGTCAATATGACTTCTTACCAGTACCAAACTGACATAATCAATAAGACTTCTTACAAGTACCAAACTGACACAGTCAATAAGACTTCCTAACAGTACAAAACTGACAAATTCAATAAGACTTCTTACAAGTACCAAACTCACACAGTCAATACGACTTCCTACCAGTACCAAACTGACGCAGTCAATCAGACTTCCTAATATTACCAAACTGACACAGTCAATATGACTTCCTACCAGTACCAAACTGACACAGTCAATAAGACTTCCTAACAGTACAAAACTGACAAATTCAATAAGACTTCTTACAAGTACCAAACTCACACAGTCAATACGACTTCCTACCAGTACCAAACTGACACAATCAATATGACTTCCTGCAAGTACCAAACTTACGCAGTCAATTAGACTTCGTTACAGTACCAAACTGACATAGTCAATAAGACTTCATACCAGTACCAAACTGACACAATCAACAAGACTCCTTACCATTAACACAATGACACAGTCAATCAGACTTCCTACAAGTACCAAACTGACACAATCAATAAAACTTCCTAACAGTACCAAATTGATACAACCAAAAAGACTTCCTACAAGTAACAAACTGACACAACCAAAAAGACTTCTTACCAGTACCAAACTGACACAATCTATAAGACTTTCTACCATAAACATAATGCACACTCAATAAGACTTCTTACCAGTACCAAACTTACATAATCAATAAGACTTCCTACCAGTACCAAACTGACATAATCAATAAGACTTCCTACCAGTATCAAACTGACACAGTCAATCAGACTTACTACCAGTTGCAAACTGACATAGTCAATAAGACTTCTTACCAGTATCAAACTGACACAATCAATAAGACTACCTAACTGTACCAAACTGACACAACCAATATAACTTCCTACAAGTAACAAATTGACACAACCAATAAGACTTATTACCAGTACCAAACTGACACAATCTAAAAGACTTTCTACCATTAACATAATGACACAGTCAATAAGATTTCCTACCAGTACCGAACTGACGCAATCAATAAGACTTCCTACCAGTACCAAACTGACACAGTCAATCAGACTACCTAACTGTACCAAACTGACACAGTCAATCAGACTTCCTACCACTTGCAAACTGACACAGTCATTAAGATTTCCTACCAGTACCGAACTGACGCAATCAATAAGACTTCCTACCAGTACCAAACTGACACAGTCAATCAGACAACCTAACTGTACCAAACTGACACAGTCAATCAGACTTCCTACCAGTTGCAAACTGACACAGTCATTAAGACTTCCTACCAGTACCAAACTGATAGAATCAATAAGTCTTCCTACCAGCAAAAATCTGACGCTGTCAATTAGACTTCTTACCGGTACAAAACTGACACAATAAATAGGACTTCTTACCAGTACCAAACTGATACAATCAATAAGACTTCTTACCAGTTTCACACTGATACAATCAATAAGACTTCCTACCAGTACCAAACTGACTAAATCAATAAGACGTCCTACCAGTACCAAACTGACACAACCAATAAGACTTCCTACCAGTACCAACTGACACAGTCAATTAGACTTCCTACCAGTTCCAAACTGACATAATCAATAATACTTCTTACCAGTACCAAACTTACACAGCCAAGAAGACGTCCTACCAGTACAAAACTGACACAGTCAATAAGACTTCTTAACAGTTCAAAACTGACACAGTCAATAAGACTTCCTAACAGTACCAAACTGACACAGTCAATAAGACTTCCTACCAGTACCAAACTTACACAGTCAATAAGACTTCTTACCAGTACCAAACTGACACAGTCAAGGATACTTTTTACCAGTACCAAACTGACACAGTCAAGGATACTTTTTACCAGTATCAAACTGACGCAGTCAATCAGACTTCCTACCAGTACCAAACTGACACAATCAATAAGACTTCCAACAAGTACCAAACTGACACAGTCAATAAGACTTCCTACCAGTACCAAACTGACGCAGTCAATAAGACTTCCTAACAGTACCAAACTGACATAGTCAATCAGACTTCCAACAAGTACCAAACTGACACAGTCAATCAGACTTTCTAACATTACCAAACTGACACAGTAAATAAGACTTCCTAACAGTACAAAACTGACACAGTCAATAAGACTTCTTACAAGTACAAAACTGACACAGTCAATAAGACTTCTTACAAGTACCAAACTCACACAGTCAATACGACTTCCTACCAGTACCAAACTGACACAATCAATAAGACTTCCAACAAGTACCAAACTGACACAGTCAAACAGACTTCCTAACAGTACCAAACTGACATAGTCAATCAGACTTCCAACAAGTACCAAACTGACGCAGTCAATCAGACTTTCTTACAGTACAAAACTGACACAGTAAATAAGACTTCCTAACAGTACAAAACTGACACAGTCAATAAGACTTCTTACAAGTACCTAACTCACACAGTCAATACGACTTCCTACCAGTACCAAACTGACACAATCAATATGACTTCCTGCAAGTACCAAACTTACGCAGTCAATTTGACTTCGCTACAGTACTGAACTAACATAGTCAATAAGACTTCATACCAGTACTTAACTGACACAATCAATAAGACTCCTTACCATTTACATAATGACACTGTCAATCAGACTTCCTACCAGTACCAATCTTACACAATTAATCAGACTTCCTACCAGAACGAAACTGACACAGTCAATTAGTCTTCTTACCAGTAGCAAACTGACACAATCAATAAAACATCTTACCATTACCAAACTGACACAGTCAAGAAGACTTCCTAACAGTACCAAACTGACACAGTCAATCAGATTTCCTACCAGTTGCAAACTGACATTGTCAATAAGACTTCATACTAGTACCAAACTGACACAATCAATAAGACTACCTAACTGTACCAAACTGACACAACCAATATAACTTCCTACAAGTAACGAATTGACACAACCAATAAGACTTATTACCAGTACCAAACTGACACAATCTAAAAGACTTTCTACCATTAACATAATGACACATTCAATAAGATTTCCTACCAGTACCGAACTGACGCAATCAATAAGACTTCCTACCAGTACCAAACTGACACAGTTAATCAGACTACCTAACTGTACCAACCTGACACATTCAATCAGACTTCCTACCAGTACCAAACTGACACAGTCAATCAGACTTCCTACCAGTACCAAACTGACACAGTCAATCAGACTTCCTACCAGTACCAAACTGACACAATCAATAAGACTTCCTACCAGTACCAAACTGACATAATCAATAAGACTTCCTACAAGTACCAAACTGACACAACCAATAAGACTTATTACCAGTACCAAACTGACACAATCAATAAGTCTCTTCCTACCAGTACCAAACTGACATAATCAATAAGACGTCCTACCAGTACCAAACAGACACAATCAATAAGACTTCTTTCCAATACCAAACTGATACAATTAATTAGACTTCTTACCTGTACCAAACTGACACAATCAATAAGACGTCCTACCAGTACCAAACAGACAAAATCAATAAGACGTCCTACCAGTACCAAACAGACACAATCAATAAGACGTCCTACCAGTACCAAACAGACACAATCAATAAGACGTCCTACCAGTACCAAACAGACACAATCAATAAGACGTCCTACCAGTACCAAACAGACACAATCAATAAGACGTCCTACTAGTACCAAACTGACACAATCAATAAGACTTTCTACCAGTACCAAACAGACACAATCAATGAGACGTCCTACCTGTACCAAACAGACACAATCAACAAGACTTCTTACCAGTACCAAACTGACACAGTCAATCAGACTTTCTACCAGTACCAAACTGACACAATCAATAAGACGTCCTACCAGTACCAAACAGACACAATCAATAAGACGTCCTACTAGTACAAAACAGACACAATCAACAAGACTTCTTACCAGTACCAAACTGACACAGTCAATCAGACTTTCTACCAGTACCAAACTGACACAGTCAATTAGACTTCTTACCAGTACCATACTGACACAATCAATAAGACTTCTTACCATTACCAAACTGATACAATCAATAAATCTTCCTTCCATTTCCGAACTGACACAGTAAATATAAGACTTCCTTCAAGTACGAAAATGACACAGGTAAATACAGATTAAAGTTCCGTGTACCAAAATGATAGCACACTGTAAAAATTTACTTGTCAGAGATCCCAATATTTAAAATTGAAGCAGCGTACCAGTTTGTGAATGTAGTGCAGGAAGCACACAGAGAAAACCCAGCAGAATCGCTGCCGGCATGGTGGACATACTGGAACGCAATAAACCGTCAACAAATATTGGTCACGGACATATATTGCAGAGCTATCTGTAGGTCAGATGAAAGATTCTCAAAGATAATATGTATAGTCTGAATTCGGCTCTTGAGCTGCGGCCTTCACCTTTTCCTCGGTTTTTATCGTTGTCTTACACTAACTTAAAAAGTGCATTCACGGCTCAGTGCCCGAAATCGGACTATTGCTATCGTGATTTTGGCTTTCTAAATGCAGATAACACGCATGTACTGACCTTGCATAAAACGAATTGAGCTCGATTTATTTCTATTCCAATATCGTTTGTAATAGATGTATATTGTAGAAAATTTAACATAATTTCTCCGAAACAACCATTAACCGTGCATTATTTTACTCCAAACGTCGAAATGGTCTACGCGACATTCGGGACTGTCGAAACCGAACGTCTAACGTTGTATATAGAGGATAATTGTTGGTTTTGATGTAAGATCACGATATAATTTCACCGAGTGGGCACCAAAAGTGATATTTTCACGAGTGGCGCAGCCACGAGTGAAAATAAGTATTTTTGGTGTTCACGAGTGAAATTATCGTGATGTGACATCGATACCAACAATTTTTCTGTTTATCTTATGTTTAAAACTCTATTTTTGTTGAGTTTGTTTCAATAAAATGTTGAAAATCCTTTTATTCCCTAGTATCCCTGAAGCCTATTTACGGCGTGTCCCCAGGTTTTGCCGCAGGTCCGTGAACTAAGCTCCATATTAATTGTATCAAGATGGACCCTGTAGGTAACACCGCTTCCTGAGGTGTATCCTCAACACTAGTATCAACAAAGCCCGTGAAAACAAGTACCTTCTCAGCGGGGACACATGTAGAGGCAAAGCAACCTGAGAGCATGCTGAAAAAACAGGGCTGGGCTCGTGGACTGGCCTTGTGGACTGGGCTTGTGGACTGGGTCCAGCTGGACCCAAGGTTAATGGACTCCCTTGAATTTAAGGTCAGAGTTTCAAAGACACCACCTTGTCCTGGAATAACCTCTCACTAATTGATGATAATGGCTATTAAGGAATGGCATAATTTGGCAATGTATAAACAATCCTTACTACAGGGTTCGGAGAAGGGTCAATGTTTACAGATTTTGAAACAATACACTTTTAGATTGAATATGTGATGCCTGTCTAGTAATATTGTAGACATAGTTTTAAACATTATTATTAAAATGGTATACAAAGGTAACTTTGGTATGTAGGTCGGTATGTAAAGTGTACACATATGCATGACGTTGCAGCTACATAAGGTGTGATACGTTTGTGTTTTTAAATTATTATTTAAAATAGTTAACTTATTTAATCATCGGTTTAACGACCTTACTTTTCAAAAGTGAATAGGATATGTTTTCTTATCTTCAACAGACAGTTCAAACAATCATGGTTAAATTAAATTCATTGAATAGGGAGAAATGTACGGTGGCACAGAGGTGACATGTGGGTGTCTTTTTTTATCTCGTTCCCACGACATAATATCTCGTTCCCACGATATAATTATCTCGTTCCCACGACATAATATCTCGTTCCCACGACTTATTATCTCGTTCCCACGACATAATATCTCGTTCCCACGACTTATTATCTCGTTCCCACGAGATAATATCTCGTTCCCACGAGATAATTATCTGGTGGGAACAAGATAAATTAGCCAATGAAAAGCTTTCAATGTGACAGGAAAAGGTTATTCCCCTTTTTGCGCTTCATTCGTCTTTGTAAAAACGCAACAAAAAGTTACTTCCCTTTTCCTTCTTTTAACCTTTCTGAATACCTTATCGCAGACGTCTAATTAACAGTATTTTATTCCTGTATGACTATGTATTCTTAACAATTTCTTCGCAGTTAAAGAATTTCGCTCCTATCTGTATTCTACGGTGGCACAGAGGTGACATGTGGGTGTCTTTATTTATCTCGTTCCCACGAGATAATAAGTCGTTCCCACGAGATAATATCTCGTTCCCACGAGATAATTATCTCGTTCCCACGAGATAATAAGTCGTTCCCACGACATAATATCTCGTTCCCACGAGATAATTATCTCGTTCCCACGACATAATATCTCGTTCCCACGAGATAATAAGTCGTTCCCACGACATAATATCTCGTTCCCACGAGATAATATCTCGTTCCCACGAGTTAATTATCTTGTTCCCACGAGATAATATCTCGTTCCCACGAGATAATTTCAGCCAATCAAAACTCAGTATAGTGGAAAAATTAAAAGTTATTTCCTTTTTTTTAACAAATGCTAAAATGGACTTTAACAATCAGGCTAATATTAGAAACCTTATATCAAGATACTTTCATGAAAGATTGAATTACCGGCAAATAGTGACTGTGTTGCGAGAACAACATGGGATATTATTGTCAATAAGACATTTATATAGACTTTTAAGGTCTGAAGGACTTCAACGAAGGTCGTACTCTGATCCATCTTCAGTTATAGACTTCGTCCAGAATGAACTCCAACATTCAGGCCAGCAACACGGATACAGGATTATGCGTGAAAGATGTCTGGCAAATGGTTTATATGTTCGATCAGGCGACATAGCAACCATTCTCCGTATAATGGATCCCGAGGGTAAGAAAATAGCACACCCGTCTTTATAAATGTATAGCCACAAATAACAAAATGTCATGTAAAAACTTGAGACACAGACATGACAACAAACGTCATATTTATAAGACTTTCTTTTCTGTATCCATTATCATATATTCCTTTATGTTATTTGATGAACAAAAAGCCTCTTCTGTATGAACTTCATAAACGCACTACCCAATTAAAGGAGAAATCACACAGCATCCAGCAGTATCAAAGCCACATGATCCCTATGCGACCAAACATTCACTTTGTTAAAGGGTAAACCCAATAGCAACGATGTTGGCCTATAAACATGAGAATACATACAGGAGAGAAATACTTTAAATGCGACGTGACGTGAGAATACAAACAAGAGAGAAATACTTTAAATGCCACGAGACGTGAGATTACATACAGGAGAGAAATTCTTTAACTGCGACGAGAAATGAGAATACATACAGGAGAGAAATACTTGAAATACGACAAGACATGAGAATACATACAGGATAGAAAATCTTTAACTGCAACGAGACATGGGAATACATACAGGAGAGAAATTCTTTAACTTCGACGAGACATTAGAATACATACAGGAGAGAACTTCTTTAACTGCGACGAGACATGAGAATACATTCAGGAGAGATATTCTTTAACTGCGACGAGACGTGAGAATACATATAGGAGTGAAATACTATAACTGCGAAGAGACATGAGAATACATACAGGAGAGAAATAATTTAAATGCGACGAGACGTGAGAATACATACAGGAGAGAAATTATTTAACTCCGACGAGACATGAGAATACATACACGAGAGAAATTTTTAACTGTGACGAGACATGTGAATACATACACGAGAGAAAAATACATACTGGAGAGAAATTCTTTAACTGCGATGAGACATGAGAATACATACAGGAGAGAAAATCTTTAACTGCGACGAAACATAAGAATATAAACAGGACAGACATTCTTTAACTGCGACGTGACATGAGAATACATACAGGAGTGATTTTTTTAAATGCGGCGAGACGTGAGAATGCATATAGGAGAGAAATTCTTTAACTGAGACGAGACATGAGAATACATACAGGAGAGAAATTCTTTAACTGCGACGAGACATGAGAATACGTACAAAAGAGAAATTCTTTAACTGAGACGAGACATGAGAATACATACAGGAGAAAGATACTTTAAATGTGACTAGAGGTGGAGAATACATACAGGAGAGAAAAACTTTAAATGCGACGAGACATGAGAATACAGATAGGAGCGAAATTCTTTAACTGCGAAGAAATTGTTAAGAATACATAGTCATACAGGAATAAAATACTGTTAATTAGACGTCTGCGATAAGGTATTCAGAAAGGTTAAAAGAAGGAAAAGGGAAGTAACTTTTTGTTGCGTTTTTACAAAGACGAATGAAGCGCAAAAAGGGGAATAACCTTTTCCTGTCACATTGAAAGCTTTTCATTGGCTAATTTATCTTGTTCCCACCAGATAATTATCTCGTGGGAACGAGATATTATCTCGTGGGAACGAGATAATAAGTCGTGGGAACGAGATATTATCTCGTGGGAACGAGATAATTAACTCGTGGGAACGAGATAATAAGTCGTGGGAACGAGATATTATGTCGTGGGAACGAGATAATTATATCGTGGGAACGAGATATTATGTCGTGGAAACGAGATAATAAGTCGTGGGAACGAGATATTATGTCGTGGGAACGAGATAATTATATCGTGGGAACGAGATATTATGTCGTGGGAACGAGATAAAAAAAGACACCCACATGTCACCTCTGTGCCACCGTACTACAGGCTAATGACATGTTATGAAATAAATGAAAATAGCATAGGAAGGTACAATAAAGAATGGGTTAAACCACTGTTCATTTAAAATTTAGTCATTATTTAGAAACTTGGATACACAGCAATGTATGAGTTAATACTGAACATTGCACACTGAACCACAAATTAGGCATCACTTGTAAATTTTAAAAGTTCATTTATTCATTAAGTTATTCTTTACCAAATCTTACCAAATTTTAGTACATTTTTAGTACATTATAAGTACATGACACGATTGTTCTTAATTGGGGAAGATTAAGCACTATTGTTTAATATAACTGGAACTCTGTCTAAAGACTTTTAATAAATGGTGAAGTATCAACTCACAGATAGTTATCTTCCTGTTCTAACTATGCATGGGTTTCAGTCTAAGTGCACTATAAAAGATTCTTCAGTTTCCATTGTATTTTTCAAGAATGAGGTGAGAAAGTGAGTAGACAGTAACTATTTCTACTCTTCAAAATTAAGTCTGTTTTAACACAGTTTGCAAGTTTCGGTAGTGGGTCATTAGATACTGCAATTATGCTTAATATGAACATGAAGCATCTGATTGCTATCCTTATTTGGATTCAAATGGGTCGTACAGTACGTCTATCAATATGAACGTAGGCATTATAATTTTTTTTAGTAAACTGGGGCCATAGGCATGTAGCTTAATACATGTGTATGCATCCTTTTGCTCATTCCATTTTTGGATCGATTGATTTATCAATCGGGCCAATGTTAACAGAGTATAGCTTCCTTACGGCCGAACGCTTTACATACATACAAGTAGTTCCATATATTCAGTTGTTACGAATTATACTGTCTTTTGTTTTAAAAATTATATAGTAACATATCTAAATAATATCAAAACATTTCAGAATAGCAGAATATAATATTGTTGTTTTTCTTATAGTTTGCATCTAAATAAACACAGATATCATAGATTTTACTGCTAATTCAATAAATATATGTCCTGCAGAAATCAACTCTTGATATACAAAAATCCAATGAAAAAGATTTTCCGTCTGTACCTGGAACTGGTGATTAAGATCTTGTTACTCAATGTTTATTTATGACCCTCTAGGCAAATTTCTCCCTGGTCAATTAATGGGCAGTTAGCGGTTGTTTCAAATGAACAAGGGTATTGAATTTCTTTTGCCTGCCGGATTTCACCAGGCTATATGATCAATCCCTGTCAGTAGATATGGGCCATATGATTATCGGGTAACTAAACACGGATTTACTAGGACGCACAAGGATACAAGGCAGGGGCACGGAGCTTAATTTGCAACTAGTTAAACTTGGGGAAACGGGGCTCAGTTCTCCGGGCTGAGGGAAAACTACAAATGTAAGGGTCACGGGGTAAACAAAATTTGTGTGGATATTAAGTGCCACGGTGCCAACTTCACTGAGCTGCAGGGCTAAACAAGTTCCTGTCCGTGTCTAGACTGTATCTTTGTCATTCATTGGGTATTTTGAGATTCCTAATGGCAATATTTAATGAATTTTCTGTAAGGACTTAAAACTTCATTACATACGGTGTGCTATTCTGTGTAAGCTTGGTACATTTGTAAAGGGCTTGAGCCCTAAAATTTGCAATAAGATTTTTTTTCTTTGATAATTATCTACTGCTATTTCTGGCAAAATTCGTTTTCACATTTATTCTTTTTTATCTCAATTCATTCTTTGATTTGAAATTAATTGTTTTCAGGATCTCATTTTATAATCAAAAAGAATATACAAGTGTTATGATGTTTTGTCTTCTGAATTTATATTTTCAAAGATTAAGATAACTCTATTTATATTGATCATTTCAGTTTGAGTAAAAAATAAATTCTCTGAGATTTCAATTCATAGGCTCCACTGCACTAAAATATTTTTTTCTAACAATTATGCCAAGCATATACATTGTACCTAGATGTAATTTCATACTGAAGAAAATGATTTTTGGTTGCATAATTATGTACATGTACATCGTACTTGAAATTTCTTATAACTGACACAAGATTCCTTACAGCACCAAATTTTATTAATCAGTTATACATGTAATCACTGTTTATTCACACAAAACTTACATCTGTTAAAAAAATATTGAAACGATTTAGAAGTTTCAATTCATATATTTCAGGAAAATGCAGAAAGGACAAATAACCCCAGAGTTTATTTCTCAGTATCATTTGATCTTAAGATATGCAACATTAGCACTGACCACAAGTTGTTTCTCTCTGCCAGGTGGCAGGACTAAATGCCAGTCTATTCTGCCTTGTATTGAAAATGTTTTTTTTTTTTCGAGCGTACGTAACTCCACAAGCAAAACTGTACGACATATATTACATGTAAATATCCTGCTTCTAAAATACATACACAAACTACATAATTTAAAAGGCAATTTCTTACTTGTACAAATATGTAGATTCGGGAGCCAATGTTTGACTGATCATATTGTCTGGTTCCCCAACACGATACAAAGTCTTCTTGTCCACGCCATGGAATCTGCCGTCATCTAAGATGAAAATGCACGTGCGTTTTTCCCCAGGAGCGCACGGACCAACTGCAATGTCTTCCCAGTCGTTATGGAACGCCGGACTGTAAATAAGCGGCCAATCTAATCAACTCAATTTTCATCAGCAGACTTCATGAAACTTGGTTCCAAGGGAGAGTAATTATAAAGTCCAAATGTCCTCTGAACTGTTCTCGTCAGAACGCCGATTTAATCACGGTCATAGGAATACTTGTTAAATCAACGACACGTTGCCAATATACAGGTAATATTGAAACAGCAATGAATCTATCGAGGAAAAAACAGAGCATCGTAGAAATACATACCTTATTTCAAGTGTCACAACAACTTTGGCGTTTGTTGCATTGATGGCAAAGACTCTAGGGCGATCCCCATGGTCACTATGAGAAAAAAGAATGCCCGGATGTAAGCGGCTCGCAGCTAAACATGAGGCCTCGTTAATCTCTGCGCTGTCTATTTTGCCCTGAGAAACACCTGCAGAGAACGTCGGTGCTGGAAATAAAGAGCATTCATGCTGGATCTACCATATGAAAAATTGTGAAGAAAGGCACAGCGTAACAGAAGGCTTATTTTATTTCGCGTATAAGACTTCCTAACAGTACCAAACTGACACAGTCAATAAGACTTCTTACCAGTATCAAACTGACACAGTCAATCAGACATCTTACCATTACCAAACAGACACAGTCAATCAGACTTCTTACCATTACCAAACAGACACAGTCAATCTGACTTCTTACCAGTATCAAATTTACTCAGTCGATAAGACTTCTTACCAGTACCAAACAGACAGAGTCAATAAGACTTCTTACAAGTATCAAATTTACTCAGTCAATCAGACTTCGTACCAGTACCAAAATGACACAGTCAATAAGACTTCTTACCAGTACCAAACTGACACAGTCAATAAGACTTCCTACCAGTACCAAACTGACACAGTTAATAAGACTTTCTACCAGTACCAAACTGACAAAGTCAATAAGACTTCCTACCATTTACATAATGACACAGTCAATAAGACTTCTTTCCATTATCAAACTGACACAGTCAATCAGACTGCTTAACAGTACCAAACTGACACAGTCAATAAGACTTCCTACCAGTACCAAAATGACACAGTTAATAAGGCTTTCTACCAGTACCAAACTGACACAGTCTGTAAGACTTCCTACCATTTACATAATGACATAGTCAATAAGACTTCCTACCATAAACATAATGACACAGTCAATAAGACTTCTTTCCAGTATCAAACTGACACAGTCTATCAGACTGCTTAACAGTACCAAACTGACACAGTCAATCAGACTGCTTAACAGTACCAAACTGACACAGTCAATCAGACTTCTTACCAGTATCAAATTTACTCAGTCAATCAGACTTCCTACAAGTACCAAAATGACACAGTCAATCAGACTTCTTACCAGTATCAAATTTACTCAGTCAATCAGATTTTCTACCATCAACATAATGACACAGTCAATCAGACTTCTTACCAGTACCAAAATGACACAGTCAATAAGACTTCCTACCATTAACATCATGACACAGTCAATAAGACTTCTTAGCAGTACCATACTGGCACAGTTAATAAGATTTCTTACCAGTACCAAGTCACAGTCAATAAGACTTCCTACCTGTACCAAATCGACACAGTTAATAAGACTTCTAACCAGTACCAAACTGACATAGTCAATAAGACTTCCTACCATTAACATAACGACACAGTCAATAAGACTTCTTTCCAGTATCAAACTACACAGTAAATGTGACTTCTTACCAGTACCAAAATGACAAAGTCAATAAGACTTCCCACTATTAACATAATGACACAGTCAATAAAACATCCAAAAAGTATCAAACAGACACAGTCAATAAGACTTCTTACCAGTACCAAAATGACAAAGTCAATAAGACTTCCCACCATTAACATAATGACACAGTCAATAAGACTTTCAACCAGTACCAAACTGACACAGTAAAAAAGACTTCCTAACAGTACCAAACTGACACAATCAATAAGACTTCCTACCATTAACATAATGACACAGTCAATAAGACTTCTTACCAGTACCAAACTGACACAGTCAATAAGACTTCCTACCAGAACCAAACTGACACAGTCAATAAGACTTCCTACCAGAACCAAACTGACACAATCAATATGACTTCTTACCATTAACATAATGACACAGTCAATAATACTTCCTATCATTAACATAATAACACAGTCAATAAGACTTCCTACCATAAACTCAATGACACAGGCAATATGACTTCCAACAATTAACATAATGACACAGTCAATAAGACTTCCTACCATTAACATAATGACACAGTCAATAAGACTTCCTACCATTAACATAATGACACAGTCAATAAGACTTCCTACCATTAACATAATGACACAGTCAATAAGACTTCTTTCCAGTATCAAACTACACAGTAAATGTGACTTCTTACCAGTACCAAAATGACAAAGTCAATAAGACTTCCCACCATTAACATAATGACACAGTCAATAAGACTTTCAACCAGTACCAAACTGACACAATAAAAAAGACTTCCTAACAGTACCAAACTGACACAATCAATAAGACTTCCTGCCATTAACATAATGACACAGTAAATAAGACTTCCTACCAGAACCAAACTGACACAATCAATATGACTTCTCATAAAAAAATGCCAAAATTTTACATAATTTTCGCAAAATCACTTGGTTGCTTTAATCACACTTGGTACAATGAAAAAGTGACGGAGGCACCATCGTTTTTTTATGACTGCATGACTGAAAGTAGACAAAACTATGTAACACTGTAAATGGAAACAACTGTTACTAACTTATTACAGCTTTCTATTGTGATATACTTTATATATTTGTGGTATGGTCACATTAGTGCTTTGAGTACGCTTCATAACTTTGCCAAGTTTTTTTTGTTAAAAGTATCCCGCTTAAGTTCTTTGTTTAGAGTCTACTGGTACAAAGTGAGGTAATAGAAATAAGTTTCATACTATTTGATACGCTCCCAAAAAATTCCATTGAAAATAAGATTGTTTTTTGTAATATATGTAATATATACAATGTATTTGTTCAACGACGGTGGACGGATAGATATCAGTATCCAATCAAATATAAGTGATATTACACATTTACAAAAGCGGAAGTTGGCAACTCATACACAACGTATCGATAATTGTTTCAAGGCAAAGTAAATAATTCTATGGTTTCTTGGGCCACTTTAGTAACCCCGCATCAGTGTTTTGAGCCACACAGTCAGAAAGTCGTCGTTGTGGAGCCGCCGTGGCGCAATGGTAGCGCGTTCGCTTCAGGATCGAAGGGCCCCGGGATCGATCTCTACCATCGCCGGTCCTTAGGCCTCTCTCTCTCTCTTCGAGGTTGATTCCATCTGGAATGAGTCTCGAGAGCGATTAATATAAGTTGTAAGAACTTGTTTCGCAATCGAGAATAAATTAATTAGTATAAACATAGACTTCTTACATCAGGTTAAAGACAGGTGTAGATACAAGAGAAACCGGGTACCAGACCCTATCTCTTTACGGATCGTGCTCGGTGTATAGTACCTATACACGCGAGACTACCACTGGGTTTCTAACTAGTTCATCTCAAGATGGGTGCTAGTTTTCCAGTGCACCGACCGGGACTCGAATCGTGGACTTCCAGACTGGTAGTCCAGAGCGGAAACCACTCCGCCTAAATATAACGCTTACTGTTCGAGTATATCTATCTACAAGAATGTATATGAAATGTATATGTATTAAGATGCTGGGAGTTATGGGCACGTCTGGCGCCCAGGAAAAACAAAGGCTGAATTACCTACCATAATGACTTCAGCCCGCTGTGGTCGTTCTCCGGGTGGGAGTATGTTGCATGTTTAGACAAAACTGATCATTTTTCATCATTATCTTCGACATCATCATCATCATCATCAGCAGCAGCAGTTGCTGCAAAAGCGACAACATAATCATCATCATCAGCGGCAGCATCGTCATCATCATTTTATACGCTCGTATTATAAAATTCATTTGTTATTTTTGAGGTTGAAGAAAGTTTTCACTATTTAGAGAAAATATCGGCCTCAGAAATACCGTCGGACCTTAGGAAGAAGGTGTTCATATATATTTAGAGATAATTATCTTATTTGCTTTGTTACGTACTTTTTACCTACTTAAACATAACACATACTTGGAAGTTTGATATACATGCCTTGATATTTGGTTAGTATAGGAATCCTTCAAATTATGTCATTTAAATTTCAAGAAGGAAATATCTGTGATTGGCCAAAGACAGCCCAACCTATCTACAGGAAAAATAGAACTGACGTACTTAACATTACTAATAAGTGTTTAACTATTGTAATTATATATATATGATTGATTTACACTTATTTACATACACCTTTCATTTAGCAATTATAGGTACATTTATTGATAAAAAAAAGAGTTTAAAATATGATTTAGACATGCTTGAACCGGGAAACACAGATAATAACGTTGGGGGAATTTATTAGATCAGCCATTCGTTTTGATTACCAATCGTCGACGTTGTTTATTTAAAACACCCGATAACCGTACAAAAAATCCCGATCTTAGTTGTATTCAATATGTTCGCTCTTCCGTCCGCCAGCCGCTGACAGGCACATTCTGACCGAGTATTAAAATAAAGTGAATAAAATATAAATAAGCAACGTTGTGTGATTCACGTCTTCACTTTAAGCTTATTTGAATATTACGGTAAATGCCGAGGGAGACCGTGTTAGACACGCCTTTTTTGCTGCTGTTGAATTATAACATACGGCTTTGTTTTTATTGATGATAAATTGATAAACTGTAATAGCTTTTTTAAAAACAAGCTTATTGAGCGAGACGAAAGAAATAACAAAAATATGCTTTTGGGTATATTTTGTACAACTCTAGATTACTTTTTAGATAGAAAACATATATAATGACCTATAAAATGTTTTCATTCCCTGAGAAACTGTACTGATGACGCAGAAGTGAATCTGACTATAATCAGACCAAAACTTCTTGCTATATGGTACGAGTTAAAATACACCTTTTCATATGGCATAGAGGTAGAAAGGTCGGCGCCCAAGGTACCCTCAGTAAGGCAGCCAGTATTGCTGCAAATATATACATTCATCTTTAGCTAACAGCCAGGTTCTTTAAGTGGCCATTTGTGTTGTACATGTTTGCCTAGATTGGGTAAGCTTTCGTTGTTTGCACCTTTCTTAAAATGCAACGAAGCCTGTGGTTAACAGCCACTCTATGGATAGGGGAATGCAGGCGATGTAGAGTATAAATACGCTTTGAATGAAAAAAATCTGGCCGCTAAGGCGGGTGTCTGGCTAATCCAAGTGATCACTGGGACAGGTTCAGCTGTTTCTTGGTGGATACTTATTTCAACGTGTCTCTAAGGAAGTCCCGCTGTCCTTAATATAGTGGCTGGACAGTTATAGCGGATCAGTGGGCTAGTGGTTGACGCGCTGAACTAGTATTTCAAGGATTGCTGGTTCTATCACCCGCTCCTCCACCAACATAACTAATGCTCTTTCGGATGAGACCTATAACTGAGATCATATGTATCGGTGTTGTACACTGGGCATGTAGAAGGACCAGGGGCAATGTCTCTGGAACGGGGTGCGTTCACCCGAAACCTAAAATAACAAACTTCTTTTGGGGAGCATTTGGATTATACATACATCCATGCATACATCCATGCATGCATCCATGCATTCATGCATGCATCCATCCATCCATCCATGCATGGATGCATCCATGCATGCATCCATGCATCAATCCATGCATCCATCCATCGTACATACGTACATACGCATTCAAGGTGAGCACTGGCCTTGAATGTACCTACCTACCTACCTACCTACCTACCTACCTACCTACCTAACAAGGCCAATGCTCACCTTGATTACTACACTTACCGACGAGACTGACTATTACTGACTCTTTTTTAGTTTTATTTCCACATACAAAATCAAATTGCAACCTTTCTATTTCAGTCTTTGAAAGAAGTACTCTGTCTCAATGAGAAACACTTCATAAACTTTGATAAAAATGTACCCAAATAGTAACAGTGATAAAGACAATTGTCTTTGTTATCTGCTGAGTTGTTCAGTAAAATACCCGGCTTAAACTCTTCCTCGTTTAAATCTAAAGACAACTTATAAATATTTATGACAGTCATATGGTACCATGAGCAACTGTCAATGTGCCAAACGAAAAGTCCCAGGACCATAATTACAAGTAGGTTTTATTTTACTAAGTTTGCGGAAATGACCTTTATTTGTACAAAACACATTCCTAACTTTACTTTTTAATTCGATGTACATGTTAAAATGTACCGCAGTATTTTTTCAATGATATTGCAAAATAAAGATACTGTAGACTTTCTAGCAACTCTTTTTCATGAAGAAACGACTTGAATACGAAAGAAATGAACATGTCAACAGTGTTTTAGAGTGAATAGAGCGTGGTTCTATCATTTTCCTATCAGTATTGTACTATATCAGTAAACTCAAAGTGATCCTGGGACTTTAATATTTTCGTTGGAAGAACTGGTGTTATATGTATTCATTTAAACCTTATGGCTATTATAGATTAATATGGGTTTAATTTGTCTAGTGGCCATCTTGGTGAGGACCTTGGTTCGATCCCGTGTGAAGTCACATGAGCTCCGAACGCCACACTTGCCTCAGTAACGATGAAATAACTATCTCATGCTCTCATAGGTCCTGTAACAAAAAAAGGACAAGTAGCGAATAGTGCTACGCAACAGGGATAAGACAAATTGTATAAAAATATTCTTCATGATATACAATCGATTACATTTATCTCAAAAGGATTTAATCGGCGCTATAAATAAAAAGAATATTTACTTAAAAATCAATATCTTATATGTACTACGATGAATCACTCCTGTCACTTTCAATCTGTCCTTTTGTCAACATCGCGATATTTTCAACTTTCATCGAAATGTTTTTGTCGCATCCGCATCAGCTCAACAAATCGAAAACAGGAAATTTTGCACACGTCAAAAAAGGACGCACCGTCCTGTCGTTTTTTCATTCTGTCACCCATTATTAAGTTTTTAAGTCATTATTTTCGTTTTTAACCCCTACCCCACTTGGTCAAAATTTTCCCCACTTTCTGTTAACAATTGGCCATTATTTTTGAAAAATCTAACATTCGTGGATCGACCCATATTCGCCGGTGTCGCACAAATATTGATGATTTTACTGTATAATCTATCTACATTTCTTGTAGGTGTTGATATTTCGATAATAAATTGATTTATCTCACTATATAAACAAAGTCAACTTGAAACAATGAAACTGTATTTCAAAAATGATCTTATCGCAAAAACTTATCTTAATGCAAGAAGAGGAACAGTTTTAAAGTAATTTAGAAGGCTTGTACATATTTTTTCGAAATACATATGCTGTGAAAACTACTGGAATAGTTACTAAAGACTATTTGTAGTAGTCTTCTAAGGTCATGCTTCATTGCATATAAACCCAATTCTATCAGAGCTAAACGAATAACTCTTGATATTCACACATGGGCCCAGCCCCTGCACCCAAACCCCCTGCGTACAGCTAAAACATTCATTTGATAACTTATCCCAACCCTGCGTACAGCTGAAAAAATATTTGATGACTTAACCTTTAAAACATAAATATAAATTTTATGGCTTGTGTGGGGCTTTTTCAGGTCGTTGTGACCGAAGGTTGAATTATATCTCGGTTGGAGCTGCTTGACCAATAAAAAGCGCCAGAGGATGCACCAATCGTCTTAACTCGGTCATCTCCGGTATTGTCCGTAAATTTGAGGAGAATCGATGACGTCAGAGTTTTGAGACGTTCCCGGTTACAGCACCTCGCAACTACATAAATGCATTGGATTGCAGGTTTCGTATACACATAACTGTACATAGTTTATAAATCGTCATTTCATGTGCATGCACGTGTCTGAAACATACACAGAAGCAGGAAAAACAGTCTGCAAGGAAAATTCATGCATAGATGTCATTGTGGCTCTTTCAAAAAATAAGGATGTTGCATTTATAAATGTCTTTTTAAAAAGTTTTCCTTAGGCCCTACTCTTTCGAACAAACATTCAGACTCTGTAAAATGACATCCAAATACGAGAGCTTGTTAAAACTCGTATTTGCGCTGACAAGATCCAGTTACAAAAGACGGACCAAATCGAAATTCCAACTAGAAATAAGTATATAGCATAGAGTTTAAAAATGTTTTTGTATTCTGAATTCTAAATTCGTTTTTTTTTCCATCTGAGCCAGATCTTCCACTTGTGAAGTTGTCTCGCTTAACCAACCATATGCATAAACTTGATTTTTTTTTAAAACTTTAAACTTCAACTGATTGTCAAATTTAAGAAACACGTTTATAATATCTCAGGGTGTGAGCCGACTTGTTTCCCATTAGAAAGTCGATAAATGGAGAGAGAAAATGGAAAATTTCGCAAATTGAACAAAGCGTCGTTAAAAATTAATAGTTGTTTTTAAAAGAAATAATTTCTGGCCTTTCATTTCAGTATCTTTTCCACCCATTTGATACAGTCACGGTGTATATCAAACAACGCACGCGCATGCTCAGCAACAAAAGTAGAAATAGACGGTCTAGCGATTTCGTGGAAAATTTATTTTTACCTCAGACTTCCTTGTCAAGGGGTATAAAAGGATACGTTAAGTCCAGACAAGGCGTAACATCGGGGTATATTCTTCCCCAACAACGATGGCATTGAAAAATTCGCGAAATTCAATATTGTTGGGTTTTCTGTGGATTTTTATGGATATCTTTGGCAAATGTAAGTTTAAGTTTTACATATAATATTTTTGGATGCCGATAAAAGAGTTTGTCTTTTCATGTGCGCGTTTTTTTCTATTCAGTGTTTAAAAAAAATGTTAAGCCAGCTTTAAAAGAATACCAGAGGTTTAACATTTATGGACATCTAACAACCTGGTTAATACTGGAGACGTAGTTACAGATTTTATCTATTATTCCGTGTGGTGTAGGAATGGCTCATCCGTCCGTGACATATCCGGTCCGTTCCAAACATCCTTAACCGCTTGAAGGATTTTGATGGAACTTCGGTCAGATGTTAACCTCATCAAAACAATTTGCAGAGCCCATGAACCGGTCACGCTGACTCAAGGTCAACACTTAAGGTCAAACGTTTGAGTATAACATTTCATGTCCGTTTCATATCTCATTAAACAGACGAAACTCAGGTCAAATGTTCATCTCATCAATACAATGTACTATAACCCGGTCAGACTGCTTCAAGGCCAAGGTCAAGGGCAAGGTAAGTTTTGAAATTCGTGTCCGCTCAAAATCTCCTTAACCCATTTATAAGTTTGATGAAACTCAGCTCAGATATTCACCTCATCAAAACAATATTCAGAATCTATTAGCCGGTCACGCCGACTAAAGGTCAAGTTCACGGCTAAAGGTCAAACGTTCTAGTCTTGAAATGCGTGAACATTTGATATTTTTTGAATCCCTTGAATGATTTTGATGAAACTCAGGCGAAATGTTCACCATATCAAGACCATCTGCAGAATCCATGAGCCGGTCACGCCGACTCAATATGAAGTTTGAGTCTTGAAACTCGTGTCCATTCCATATCTCCTTAACCCCTTGAAATATTGTGACGGAAATTTGGTGAGATGTTCACTATTTCAAGACGATGAGCATAACACATGACCTGGTCATGTTAGGTCAAGGTTAAGAAAACACAAATTAAGAGCAAAATGAATTTTGAATTCTCTGTCCGCTCCATACCACCTTAACCCTTTGAAGGATGTTAATGAAACTGTGGTAAAATGTTAACCTCATCAGGTTAATGAGTGGAACCCATGATCTGGTCACGCAGATTAAGGTTAATTTCACACCTGAAGGTTAATGAGCAGAACCCATGATCTGGCCATGCCAATTCAAGGTTAATGTCACACGTACAGATCAAAGATTTAAATACGTCCACTCACAAAACCTACACACCTCAACTTAACAGATGCCATTTCCTTGACCACTTGGGCAGATCAGTGACTTTATTTGCCTTTTAGAAATTCACGGTCAGCACCTCTGAGGGCAATCTACACGCAGCCACATTTAATTCCTTCAATGTTCCTATTTACGGTGGGGTATAAAGCTGTCTTTAGCTTTTTATTTTACTTGACATTTAAGAACCGTGACGTATAGTATCTCTGATGTATTATATGATACAACCACAGAAAAAAATAAAAAAGGGATAGAAATCAACTACAATACATGTACAAGACCTGGCAATCTTTTATCGGCTGACCCTTTGAGATTTTATCTGTCAACTACGACGCACTAGTAGATACCGCGGTGCGCACAATTTTAAGAATATAGAGATAAAAGCGCACACAGTGGTAGTTTTATGGCTGTTTTTCTCCAGTATATAGTACACTGTAATTACAAAACCTCAGATTTTCTACTACATGTAGTATTTTCTTTCCGTTCGGTATTGACTATTTTAACTTATAATGCAAATCAATATTTGATTTAAGAAAATAAATCACAAAACGTACATGTTTAAGACCAGCTTATGATAAGAGGTTTCCATTTGATACACACTGGTTTTTTGTTTTTGTTTTGGTTGTATGTAAACGCCGATACATTTTTGGGGAAATAAAAACACAATGAATTTCGTTATTGTTTACTTGGGTACTGTATATTGCGTACTATTACAAAATATTTTTTTACACATAAGTATTAGCTTATTTGAAGATTTTATTACTTGCAGACACGTCTAAAATCGAGATTTTCAAACTCTAATTATCTTAAAAAGAGACGGTAAAACATTGTGAATTTTGGCATGCTGTTCCCAAAATGTTATAGATAATTATAAATATACAAAAAGTCATGCCCCATTTCTAGAAAATGTTGATTTTTCTTTAAAACTTTGACGTTCCAAATTGAACATGGCCAAAAAAGTATATGAAAATTGTAATAGTATCTGTTATTTTAAAAAAGTTCTATAAAAAATTGTTAATAATATGTAGTAATAAAGTGATTTTAAGAGATATCTCCTAAAATAGATGATATATCTCTTAAATTAATAGATATCTCTGTAAATTTGGAGACATCTTTCTTTTAACAGAGATATCTCTCACATTTTAAAAGATATCTCCCAACACTAAGTAAGGTGATGTCTTTCAATGTAATAGAGATATCTACCTTACAGAGATATTTCTCCTACATCAAATGGTATCTCTTAAAAAGAGATATCTGTTTAAAACAGAAAGATATCTCTGTAACATGGATATATATCTCTGTAACTTTGAGAGCCATCTCTAAAAAATTGAAATATATCCCTCAAGTGATGTTAAACAGCTATCTCTGACAGTAGAAGAGATATCTCTTGGCGTTAGGGGGATAACAGAGATATCTCTCATATTTTGAAAGAAATCTCCCGACACTAAGAAGATGTCTTTCAACGTAATATAGATATATCTCTACCTTACAGAGATATCTCTCCTACATCAAATGATATCAAGAGATTTCTGTTTAAAACAGAAAGATATCCCTGTAACTAAGATATATATCTCTGTAACTTTGAGAGACACCTCTAAAATTGAAATATATCTCTCGAGTGATTTTAAACAGGTATCTCTGACCGTAGAAGAGATATCTCTTGACGTTCAGGGGATATCTTTCTGTGGTATAAAGATAGCTCTAAGCGTAAAAGAGATATCTATAAAATTCAAATATATCTCCTTCAAATAAGAGTTTTATCTCTTACTATTAATCAAATCAGAGATATCTCATATATCAAAAGATATCTCTGAAAAAGAGATAGCTATTTAGATTAGAGATATATCTCTGTTACTTTGAAATATATTTTTAAAGATAGATATCTCTCAAATGATGTTAAACAGATATCTCTGTAAGTAAAAGAGATATCTCTTAAAGCTCAGGAGATATCATCTTGTGATACAAATTTATTCGTCAGTGTGAAAGAGATATCTCTATTAAAACGAAATATATATCTTTGAAATTGGAGAGATATCTCTTTTTGGAATAATATTGAAATGGTTTGCGATACGTATGTATGTAATGATTATGTACTTTTGGCGAGCGATGATTTAATTTTCATTATATTTTGGAAAGATTGCTTTCAAATTGAGTTTATAATTAAGTGAATGGACAACGATACTAAGAAGAATGGAGGGTGCTTTAGATGCTTCTGCTACTTTAAAGAAAAACAGGGAAAAAATAGAAAAGAATGCAACTGAAAAGGTTGACGCTTACAAGGAAAACTCTCATCTAAGTTTCCTTATCTCTAGTATCCTTGTTTCAAGTGGAAACCCGAGTGGTGGGAGTCGCTGGCTTGAATCATAGATTGAGGGTCATTGGTTCGCGCCCTGTTATCGATCATGTCTCTTTATGTGAGAACGTTGGCAGTTTCTTACGGAGGATAGGAGTCTTGTGCTGGTTCTTCCCAGGAACGATTGTTAGATAAACTGTCCACCTGTTAAAATGACCAAAATACGATTGTACCGGACGTTAAAACACCAACAAAACAAAAAACGCTTTAAGTGATATTCGAGAGTTTGTCATTGTTCTAGATCAGCGAGTTATAAACAACCTCCTTCTGGAGTTAAAATAACATTACAATGCATAAGTGTTCGCACTCTAAATGAACTTTTTAACAAGATATGTTTCATAACTTTTTATTTAATACCATATTCAATTCATACTCAAATAACACTCATTTTATTCAATGGTGGGGTTTGTTTTTACTGAATGGAAATAGAATTTCTTAAACTTAAGGCACTTTTGTGCGGTCATGGGGGAAGTAAATAACACTGGTGTGTCGCCTTTATCGAAACAAAAAACAGATATGTTAATTAACATAAATGAATGAAATAGTTGCAGTTAAAAAAACAAAAAATACAATCATGTTTATGGCATGAGTCAACGTCGGTTAGACGCACGCTTCAGTAACTTCGCTTCAGTAGCTCATTGAATCGCCCTCGACCATTCATGCGTGATACATCGCGAAAGTGAGGCAGTGAGTTTTTCGTCGCTGCGGCATCAGTGTTATTAACCAAGAAAACACTTGTGCTCCGACAGAGATTCGAACACAATACCTTCCGCACATATTAAACTATATTTCCAGAATGAAAGCTTACGGCAAATCACTATCAATATATTATCTTCACGAGATAACTACAATTTATTGTTCTAAATTCATCGTAGTCTTATAGTAGTTTGAACAGACACTTTTTTATTAGTTTCGCCAGGGTGAGCTTTTCTAATTGATGATTGTCCGTCGTCCGTCAACATTTTGATTCAAATGACATCTCCTCTGAAACAACCTGGCCAATGATGATAAAACTATGCAGGAATATTCCTTGCATGAAGCTCTACAAAAACTGTTGCTATGGCAACAAATAGGAAAAACTTTAAAAAATCTTCTTCTCTGCAACCACAAGGCCTAGAGCTTGAATATTTGACATGTAACATTGTCTAGTAGACATTACCACGATTGTTCAAATTATGACATCTGGGTCAAAATTGACCCCGCGCGGGTGGTCACTTAGTTTTGCATAGGCTTATATAGGATAATCTTTTGGAATCTTCTTCTCTGAAACCACAATGATTGTATGCGCATTTTTAAGAAAGAGTCATTATTTTGAAGAAATACATTTATACTACATAACAAATAAAATCGTACCCTTGTTTGAAGAAATCGAATACAATTAAGAACATGGGTGCATTGACGGTAGGATTTTTCAGAAACTGGACACTTTTAAGAACTCGTTTAAGCGATATTTTGGCCAGTAAAATAACGGAGTAGCTCCTCTAAACTACGGCTACTGGTGCCCTAGCTAAGGCGAACCTTAAAAATTAAACTTTGTCAGAATTAATGTAGTTCTTTTTATTACAACTGATTTGAACACAAACTCCCCTAAAAAAGTACTCATTTTAAATGACTACAAAGTTGGTTACTTATTCCTTATTCCTTTTTCGAATAAGGAACTGGTTACTTATTCCTTATTCAAATCCGAATAAGTAACTGAAGTGATACCGCCGGCGACACGGACAATGTCGTCGTTATTCTTTCACACTACTAATATCTAACTGTTTTAAGGCCAAACAGACTTAATTTAAGCTATTACAAAGGTCATTTTTGAAAAAAAAGTAACAGAAGAGATACCGCCGGTGACACAAAATACGTCGTCGTCATTCTTTTACATTACCAATGTGAAACTGTTTTAAGGCATAGCAAACTTAATTAAAGCTATTTTAAAGAGCATTTTTGATAAAAATTGAAAAAAGCCGAATAAGTTACAGAAGTGATACAGCCGGTGAGACGAAAAATATCGTCGTCATTCTCTCAAAAATACCAATATCTAACTGTTTAAGGCCAATTAAACTTGATTTTAGCTATTTCAAAGAGCATTTTTGAGGAAAAAATGAAAATGCCGAATAAGTAACTGAAGTGATACCGCCGGTGAGACGAAAAATATCGTCGTCATTCTTTCGAAATACCAATATCTAACTGTTTTAAGGACAATTAAACTTAATTTTAGCTATTACGAAGAGCATTTTTGAAGTAAAGGAACAAAGTCGAATAAGGAAGTAACTGGCGTGTTTGAAGGCCAAGTTTGCTTTTTTGGTTCATTATCATTATATAGGGGTTATATATACTGCAACAGAACCACAGACATATACCTGATTTACCTGTAGGGGACTTTGTACTGCAATGCAGTACTTAATTTAGTGAGCACACACCAACATGTACAGTAAACATTGAGAGTTATGATTAGCGTGTAATGCGCGAAACCAAAATACAGTATAAACACCTTATTTACATGTATCAGTTAAAAGATAATCGTATCAGTAAAATCACGGCGAGTTTATATTTGAAAAAAAAATTGTACCTCACGAGTATGAAGTTAGCCCCGCAGCCCCGTTTATCCCCACAGCCCCGTGAAGTTAGCCCCGTGGCACCTAGTTACCCCGCATCCCCGTGAAGTTAGCCCCGCAGAACCTAGTTACCCCGCATCCCCGTGAAGTTAGCTCCGTGGCACCTAGTTACCCCGCAGCCCCGTGAAGTTAGCCCCGTGGCATCTAGTTACCCCGCAGCCCCGTGAAGTTAGCCCCGTAGCACCTAGTTACCCCGCAGCCCCGTAAAGTTAGCCCCGTAGCACCTAGTTACCCCGCGGCCCCGTGAAGTGAGCCCCGTAGCACATAGATACCCCGCAGCCCTGTCAAGTTAGCCCTGTAGCACCTAGTTACCACCTCATCAAATAGGTGATAATAATAACTAGTTTCACATCAGAAACTTTTATGATATTTTGATAAATGCCGATGTATGGTATATATTAATATTCGTGTGTCATACTTGTTTTGCAGTACATGTATATCAGTTACTGATGAAAACGGTCCGAAATACGCACACATACAAGACAAGACTGTCACAATAATACAGCGTGACATGTATACCGAACAAAATAAGTAACTTCTGCAGATGTACGTAAATATGTAAAGAAGGGTTCAATTATTTTTACATGCATTCCATACTGGCACCAGAGTACTGAACTGCCCTGCAATTTTAATAAAATACCAAAAGTATACCTAAATAACACCCTACCATGAAACAAGAGGGCCATGATGGCCCTATATCGCTCACCTGACTACCATTTGCTCTAATAAAAGGGGTCATGATTCTAACATAATTCGTAGAGGTCCACTACACAATGCTAAGTAACATTTCAAATATCTATTATCTGCCTGTCGGCATTGTGTGTTTTTTTTTAAAGTTTTCCCTATATAAGCCTATGTGAAATCAAGTGCTTTCTCCCCCTCCCAGGAAGGGTTAATTTTAACCAGGGGATCATAAAGTTCAACTTGGTAAAGGTGCACTAGACAATGCTAACATGCTAAATATCTCAGCTCTAGGCCTTGTGGTTTCAGAGAAGAAGATTATTAAAGTTTTTCCTATATGAGCCTATGTAAAACCAAGTGACCCCCCGGGCAGGGTCAATTTTGTCCCAGGGCTCGTAATTTGAACAATCTTGGTAGAGGTCTACTAGACAATGCTACATGCCAAATATCTTAGCTCTAGGCCTTGTGGTTTCAGAGAAGAAGATTTTTAAAGTTTTTCATAAAACCCTATTAGTCTATGCAAAACTAAGTGACCACCCGCACGGGGTCAATTTTGACGCGGGGGTCATAATTTGAACAATCTTGGTAGAGGTGCACTAGACAATGCTACATACCAAATATCTAAGCTCCAGGCCTTGTGGTTTCAGAGAAGAAGATTTTTAAAGTTTTTCCTATTTGTTGCCATAGCAACCAGAGTTCTGCATGGAATGGAATTCTTTGAACAGCTTTGATAGAGCTTTATGCAAGGAACATACCTGCAAAGTTTCATCAACATTAGCCCATTGGTTTCAGAGGAGATGTCGTTTGAAGGAAATGGTGGACGGACGGACAGACGGACGTACGGACGGACGACGGACGGAATGCGATCCTAATAGATCACTCTCGCACTTTGTGCCAGGTGAGCTAAAAATACACAAAAAGTTGAAAAATAGGTCATTTTCTGACAAACCCCCGTACAATATACACTGTTCTATTGAATAAATATAGCACAGTGTATACGGGGGTTTGTCAGAAAATGACTTTTCAACATTATTACAGGGCAGTTCAGTACTCTGGTTCATGGTATTCCAAGAGTTATTCACTGTGAATTTGTGTGTAAAATTGTATCGCTCTACGTTCACGGAAAACTGATGAAATGATTGATTAAATGTGGTAGGGGTCGTAGACCAAAATCACACACTAATACCGGGTATGGCCACCTTGAGCATGAATACTCTCTGCCATCGTTGGCGCATAGAACCGACAAGTGTGTTTTATTTCGGCCTGTGGAATGTTGTTCCACTACTGGATTAAGGCTTGTGTAAGTTCGTATAAGTTCCATACAACTAAAACAAGTTGAAATATAAAGCAATCATAAAGCAATAACAAAGTCAAACATAAAGCAACAACATGTAAAATCATAATTTACAGACGGACAGTTTATCTAACCGGGACTAGTAGAAGTCTTCAAAACTGCTCTCTCGCAAAAAGATGACCAATATAAATGTAGTTTCAACATTATCGACACCAACTGCGACTCGAACTACTGACTCAGACGAATCTTTTTTCACAGAATATTTATTCAACGTGCAATTTTTTCAAGACTTGCTCAGACGTTGATTTGCAAGTCAGTAGTCACGGTAAAAACAGGGGTTCCGCGGCCATGTTTGGCGGTTTAAACCGCCAGCACTGCCGGATCCAAGATGGCGTCAATAGGTCGGAAAATTTTTGGCGGCTTTATTTCGCGGGCATTTTGAACCACCAGCACCGCTTCGTGGGGAAATGTTTGAATGAAAATCCTTCGTGATCAAGTTTTTGTGAAATTTAGAAGTATTTTAAACTTGGCATTTATCGATTTTAACGTTTACTTTTATTTTGAAAGTTGAAATGTTAAATCTGTTAGAAAATCTACCAAGGACGGATTTAATAAGCTATTGTCCACCTTTTTTATATGGGTTCTTTCACCTTTTTGTAGCTTTTTAAAAGTAATACAATGTATATGGAAAGTCATTATTTCGTACTGGTAGCAGTAGTTTGGTGTATTGAGTTAAAAGCTATTTCCTCTACCCTTTTTACACACACCTATTTCAGCTGGATTTTTACTTGAAAAAAAAACTCGCATAATTCCACTTTAACAATGAAAGAACCTTCTCTCAATGTGGGCAATGCTCAGTATTATACCCCTGTATCACATTTCAAACTATAAAAAGATGAAATAACCCATATAAAAAAGGTGGACAATAGCTTATTAAACCCGTCCTTGAATTATATGACATTGCACATCTTCTCTGGGAGACTTCTTTTTTCACGGCATTTTTACAAAATCTTAGTCGATTATATTAGGTAACAAAGAGAAACAACATGCAATTAGTATCAAACACACACGATAGTCGTCTACACATCTTGCTGCAGTTTCATTACTAGTTAGGCGTAACCCATTTGATGCTTTCTAAAGCAACCAACGTGTAAATATGTGGCGCGTTTATGGTGTGGAGTTACATTACCCTCTTTCCTGAACATACTCATTAAAAGGATTCCGCATGGCTAAATATACAAAGCATAAAGAGCCTTTACTCTTAAATACAACGCAAACATGTTTTCTAGTTCGTTAATTTACTCATTTCCCTCTTGTACAAGGCAACCGGTATAGTAAACCAGATAACATCAAATACTGACATACTTTGTTACAAGATGCGTAAAAAACAATGAGCGCAAGTGGGTTTTCAAGGCAATCGCGTTACATCAATATCGGGGTGTGAATTACCAGATTCCGTGCGAATTATTCAATACCACGAAGTAAAACGAAACCTAGACGAAACCTGCACACTGACACGATTGACTTTTACAATATTCATGATATTCCAATTACAAAGTAAAATACCGGATACCGGATACAGCTCCTTTCGAATACAGCTCCCCGGAGTGCTGTGATCGTTGTAAATTAACGCATACAGCTCCCCTAATCAAATGGGAGCTGTATTCGGGGTTCTTGTACCTTTTTTCGAATAGAGCTCCCCAGAGACCCGATGAATGTCTTTTTGTCCGTATGCGTTCGACGGACGGTTGAACGAAACTCTGAGGTATTGTTGGTATCTAAATATTATTTTCTTTCAATAAACCTACACAAGGCGGCAGTTTAAGGGGCTTTGTACTCCATTTTATAAATAAATTGTTGACGGAATGAGTAACATTCACACCAGGGTGTAAGGCCCGACAGAAAGACTGATAATACAACATACAGGGTAGGACAACAGACAGATGGTCAGCCAGATGGATCCGAGCTTTCGAACTACAATTTGGCGATTGACTTAAAAGTTTTCGGAACGACCAACCTTCTTCCTAAAGTGTAGACACAAATTCATTTGCCGGACAGACACATCACCACGTACTCAGACTTTTGTTATTTAATCCGTTTTACCATCCGTTTTATCAAACATAGGGAGCTTTATTCGAGTGTGCATATGCTTTGGTTCGAATACAGCTCCGCTCTACCAAAGGAGCTGTATTCGTTAATGTGCAGCGAATACAACTGTAACACCGGATACAGCTCCTTTTGAATACAGCTCCCCGGAGAGTTATATTCGGTGCGCATTAACGAATACAGCTCCCCGGAGAGCTGTATTCAGCGCGCATTAACGAATCCCCTAATCAAATGGGAGCTGTATTCGGGTTTCTTGTACCTTTTTTTCGAATAAAGCTCCCCATTGACCCGAGGCAACATAGACGTGTGTTTAAGGCGTATCATTGCGGCACGGACTTTATTATAGAATAATAAGGATACATAACGCTATTCAGGATGCAGTACTTAGCCCTGGGATGTCTGTCCTTTTGTCCGTCCATGTTGGACGGACGGTTGAACGAAACTTAGAGGTGTAATGACTTTTTTGTTGGTATTGAAGAATTATTTTCTTTCAATAAACCTATTTTTTTCATACATGACTGTTGCACATAAGGCGGTTTGTACTTCATTTCATAAATAAATTGTTGACGGACTGAAGCACATTCACACCAGGGTATAAGGCCCGACAGACGGACTGATAAGACAACATACAGGATAGGACAATAGACAGATGTTCGGACAGATGGACCCATTTCGAACTACAATTTGGTCATTGACTTTCGGAAGTTTTCGGAACGGCCAAGCTTCTTCTTCAAGTGGAGACACAAATTCATTTGGCCAAACGACACATCACCACGTTCTCAGACTTCTGTTATTTAATCCGTATTATCATCCGTTTGTTCAAACATAGGGAGCTTTATTCGAATGTGCATATGCTTTGCAGCTCCGCTACACCAAGGGAGCTGTATTCGTTAATGTGCACCGAATACAGCTCCCCGGGGAGCTGTATTCGAAAGGAGCTATATCCGGTGTTACATACCACCACAATCCTGTCTCGTTTTCGTGAAGTAATTAAAAACTTACGTATATTCGCATAGTTGTCGAACTTTCATAGAAAGTGGTACATGTGTACATATATTTTCTTTTTTCCTTTGATTGTTTATAAGTCTCGGCCGACCCTGGGACTTCTCACTGTGTGAACTTGCCAAGACTCCTGACATGCGCAGGTTGAAGAGAGACAGATACAAGAGAATCCGGATAGCAGACTCTAGCTCTTTTACAGATAGACTCTTTGTTTTTTTTACATGCCCGGTGTATAGCACCAATAAACGTAAGACTACCTCTGGGTTTCTAACCAGTTCATCTCTAGATGGGTGGAAACACTGAAAAGCGTTCCTTAACTTTCCAGTGCCCCGGCAAGGATTCGGACCGGGCGAGGACCTCCGGTTTGTAAGTCCAGAGCGTTGCGTTAATCACTCGACCACCCTTATACAATTTTTTCTGTCTTATGAGCTATTTCCTTTTTAATACAACAGACTAGAGAGTATACCGAGTGAAAAGTAGAATGGTTCGAAGGGGTTTCATGAACATAACAGACTATTATTTCCATAGTTTCCTTCAGTGAAATGCTACGGGCAGGCTTCGTTGGTGGGAATATCAGGATTTTATTTTATACTAATTTATTTAAGCTCGATTGTGAAGAAAGCTTTGAGCTTATCGAGTCACTCTCGAGTCCGCTTCCTGGAAAAACCAGTACTGGTGTCATATGAGGAGGTACGGTCGTGACCTTGGTGGGGCTCGAACCCGCAGCCTCCGGGATGAGCGGCAGACACCTAAACCTCTACACCACCGCTCCCCTTGTTATCAGGATTTTACTCGCATATGTCGTGTCCTTAAAGATTCCTATCATAGGGACCAGTTTTTGTGTCTATTATTTACAACGTCCACAGGGACCAGACATTGTGTCTTTAAAATTATTCTAAACTTGAATTGTTTCCAATTTGAGCTAAGCTTTCCCACATGTTAACTTTTATATTATACCACTTAATTACCCGTTATTTGAAATGACTTTGGTGACATTTTTCACGGTTCTGTGTTGGTTTCCGTGACGAAGTAGTAACAAAAGCTTAAGGAAGTATAAAGTTATTAAGTAGTTGTTGCCGACATTTTAGAGGATGTTAATATGAAGTTTTTTCACGAAAATGCAGTGTGGTTTACCCCGCTTACAAAGTCAAGTGCACTGCAGTATGCATTGTGCTGCAGATAACTATATTATATCGCAAGCCATCTTACTATTTATTATAAAACGAGATATCACTCTAATTTCAAAGAAATATCTTTCGTTTTAATAGAGATATCTCTTTCACAATGAGAGATATATTTGTATCTAGAAAGATATTGCAAGCCAATTTACTATTTAATAAAACAATATCTCTCTGATTTCAAAGAGATATCATCGAAAACAGGCCAGGTATTTCTTAAATTCAGAGATATCCATTTAACTAGGAGATGCTTTTGGTTAAAAGAGATATCTCTCTTGTTTTGAAAGATATCTCCCAAAACTTATGAGATATCTCTCAACATAATTGAGTTATCTCTCTACGGCACAAAGATATCCCTCTTACATCTAAAGATGCATCTGAAAAGATGTCTCTATTTAAGATAGAGATATATCTATCAAATCTCTGTAACTTTGATATTTATCTCTCCAAATTATAACGATATCTCTCAAATGATGTTGAACATATATCTCTGTAGAAAATATATCTTTTAAAGTTCAGGAGATATCTTTCTATGAAATAAAAGAACTATATAACTATTAAACATATATCTCTTTTTCGTAGATATTTTTGGAGGCAGGAGAGATATGTCAGTACACTAGAGAGATATATCTATTACATTGAGAGGTATCTGTTTAGTATGTCTTTCAAAATATGAGATATATTAATAGAAAGATATCTCCTTATTTACATAGAAATCTCTAAATTAAAAAGATATCTCCTATTTAAGGAGACATCTCTATGAAATAAGAGAGATAACCCTTCTTTATTATATAGTTAACTTGCTTGCATTTTGCAAGATATGGAATGCTACTGCTGTCTCTCTGTATCATATTTGCTTCTTTGGCTCACATAATTACATGTATTTTGTTACATGTGATGAACATTTTGGCATATGCATTTACTAATTCATTATATGTGATGGATATGTATGTGGTACTGTAAAAAACTTCACACAATTACATGTATTCATTATTTATAGGATAGACACTGACACTAAAAGCCTTGATGCTGAAAAATGGAAAACGTATTTGAATGATACTTACAATTGCTCGGCTATTAAATTTTCATTCAGGTTGTTCAGTACTAGTAAACGAGTTTTTCTATCTGTTTTCAGGTACAGTATATGCAAATGAAGAATTTGAATTAACTCCACAAGATGGTTGGTTTAACAACCTCATACATCCAGACTGGGGTGCAATAGGTTAGTATGGTCGTAATTGCTCCAACGCTCAAACAAATACTGGTGTGCCAGATTCGAATCCCAGCCCGAGCAAGAGATGTGTCCTTGGGCAAAGACACTGATGCCACACGTGCCTCAGTCCACTCAGCTGTAAATGGGTGGCAGTAATTATCTCTATCTCACTAATGTTATGATATCTGGAAAAGTGTTTGAGAGCGATATCATAAACTGCGAAGCATTCTCCGTAATCGAACTAAAATGAATTCGTATGAACTTTAATCAATAGAGGTCATCTGCTAATCAAGACCAACCTTCACATCAAGTTTCAAGATGCTAGGCCCGAACGTTCTCGAGTTATCTTCCGGAAACTGTTTTCCTATTTTTGGTCACTGTGACCTTGGCCTTTGACCTACTATCCTCAAAATCGAGATGGGTCATTTGCTGGTCATAACCAACCTCAACATAAAGTTTCAAGTTGCTAGGGATAAGCTTTCTCGAGTTATCGTCCGGAAACTGTTTTACTATTCCGGGTCACTGTCACCTTGACCTCTTTGACCTTCTAACCTCAAATTTGCTGGTCATGACCAACCCCCACATAAAGTTTCAAGGTGCTAGGCCCAAGCGTTCTCAAGTTATCGTCCGGTAACCGTTTTTCTATTCGGGTTACTGTTACCTTAACCTTTAACCTATTGATCTCAAAATTAATATGGTTCATTTGCTGATCATAATTGACCAACCTCCACATCAACGTATAAGATCCTAGGCTCAAGCGTTCTCGAGTTACCGTCTTGAAACAGCTTTGTAGCCGGACAGACGGTAGGACGGACGGTCGGACGGACCGATCGACCGACATTTGCAAACCAATATACCTCTCTTCTTCATTGAACTATTGTCATATTTATGCACCTGTGAAAAGTTACCACCGATATCAAAATAGCGGCGCAACATATCCTATCACTTTACTTCCAGACGCTTTCTTAAAGGGTACTGTAGTATACAATGAATTAAAAAGAAGCTTTTTGGAAGGCTAACACTTTTTGAATAAAATCTATCAATGTCGTTACCGGACCTGCTGTTACATGGAGATGGGCAATTTCATTTCGAAATTTTGCAAGGTATGGGCTAAACTACAGATGAACCTTGACACATATTTAATCACAAATACTTGCAGTCATTTTCTGACCGCTTAGCACAGGTGTAGCTGTATACAGTCCAAACATTGGTTAAAATAAGTTGAATTCGTAATTAACAGAACATTTCTAATGACATATTTAATCCTCTTTTTTGTGATACAGATGGCCAGTTGTTACGAAAGAGCAAGGTCGCGTATAGCGATGGGGTGTACATGCCATCAGGGAAAGACAGGCCAAATCCTTTCGAGATCAGTTATGCTGGCCATCATGGTCCGGCTGGGCTAGGCTCACTTAGAAACCGCAGTGCATTCATGGTATTCTTTGGTGAGTACTTTTTTCTAATTCGCTTCATTATAATGTGTATATTAATTGAAATTATTTCCTATTTCATGAATGACTGAACAGTCATTCTCTTCTGCTACGACTGGTACGATTACTTCAGCTACAATAACGACTACTACAGCTACAAGTACGACTACTATAGCTACAAGTACGACTTCTAAGTCGTCTATCATGCTTACAACGACTTCACTTCAAGTTCTACGATAACTGTGATGACAACTTATACAATAGTTAATGCTTATTCGACAACTACGACTACGATTTTAACGACCCCTAGTAAACTACGACTTCTCTTATACTACTTCTGTGACGAAGAATATTACTATGGCTTCTACTACGATTACAACGACTATGACGTCTGAAATTAGTTCGACTACGATTCAAACGACTGTTGTTACTGCAAGGGCATCTCCTCTTATAAGTTTGGACATCATAATGACGACGAATACTTCTACGATTTCTACTTCGATAATGTTTACGACTTTTGCTTCTGCTATAAATAGACATGTTTAGAGAATTGCGTGTGCATTTTTAGCTTATTTGAATATATTCGTAAATACGTAGGAGAACTTATAAGTCACAGTCAATTATACTTTTTGTGATACGAAATCTTTTCTTTATGCGAACATTGCAAACCTTCTGTTGTAAAAACTTGAGGTGACTTTGAGTATCATAATGTTTGAACATGTTTCTGTATGAACGTTGTAGGCCAGCAAGTTGTTGAGGAGATACTTGATGCGCAAAGACCCGGATGTCCACGTGAATTTTTCAACATTCATTTTCCACCTGGGGACAGGAAACCAAACTATGACCCAGAGGGTAAAGGAAACATTGAAATGCCCGTGTTTCGATCTCGGTATGACCAGCGTACAGGATACTCTCCAAATAATCCGAGGCAACAGGTGCGTTCTTTACAATTATTCATTATATATACTAGTCCGTATATCTAAAGTAGCACTGTCGGTTGTAAACCACAGTGTAACCCTTCAGTAGCGAACATCCATGGGGACAAAGAAATGTGCTTGTTGTAGAGAGGTGTTGTTCTATAGAAGTCTTTTCCTCACATGATTGACGCAATAGGAAAGGAAAGGTGTGTCTTTTTAGAGAGGGTATTGCTCTAGGGGGGGGGGGGGGGGTGTACCTCGAGGAGGTTGGACTGTATTTAGTGGTCAACACTTTGAGTGGTACTTGTGACCAGCATTGAATTGCATGTTTCTATGCATTTTGATTTCTGTCTTTTACGTAAAAAGCCCGGAAATGATATTGGAAATCAGCCTTTCCCGTTTAGTTGCCGCTTTTAGTCACGTGGTCCCTGCATAAACAGTTCATTTACGAAAATGTGATAGTGACGAAACAGAGGAGTGCCATATATTGTATGCTAGCATGATCTACTTTTTTATGTAATGGTGTACATATATAATCAATACGTCACTTTCACATTCTCCAAAATTAACTGTACTTTGTAACCGATTGAACAACGGGTTAAAGTCACGTGGGAAATCTTAAAATGTTCGTTCAGTTGTATATTTCTTGGTATGTCAGTTCATCCATCGTAATATGGACAAAAAAGTATCGTAATCAATTTTAAAGTTCTCGTCTGAATTGGGTGAAATAGTCACATAACACCTAAAGCATGTTGCTATCAGAAACTCGAAAAACAAAAATCTGCTTAAGTCAAACGTTTTAGTGATTAGTATTATGACATGATTGCATGACACGACTTGTGCCGCTTTTTTTCTTCTGTTTTTGCTTATCAAATTCACCGTCTTGCAATGCTCTTATTCTATAAAAAAAAATACACATACAGTATCTTATTTACAAACCGGCGGACGCATCAATGATTTGAAAAACAGAACTATTGTTTAAGACTGCTATTTAGGGTATTTGATGTCATGATAGTTGAACAAAAATGCTACCGATGCTGTGACGAAAAAACAACTTTAAAACGTTTCACATACCGGCGTGATTAATACTTCTATCCCGTTATCAGTACAAAGCAGCATGAAAAGTTTAAATGTTAAAGTTGAAATTTATTGTGTCGAGTATAAAGACCACCATTCTCATGTTTCACGAATTTACATTCTTTCAACGTAGTGATATATTAAAGTAGTACATCATTACAATGTATTCTTCTTCCTTGTGTTATAACAAGACTATCTGTAAAAAAAAGATGGTCCACGCGATTTTTAAGTGTTTGAAAAAGATTTTTTTACCTAGATTTCATAGTAAAAACTACAGCTGTGAGGTTTTATCTTAATGCAGTAAAAAGGCGCCCTCAGCTGGAGGATAAAAGGGCAAATGAAAGACTGAAACCGCAAGAGATTTTTATTGCCCATTTTCGTACAGTTTTATCCAAGTAAAAGGATTCGTACAGAGAATTTTTTTCAATCCAAAAATGTTATACATTCTACTTGCCATTTCATTGGCTGTTGAAAGGTTACCAACTTCCGGTCAAAAATGCACCGAAAAATAGCTACAGCTTTATCTACCGTAAACGCTAAAAATAGCAACGTGTTGAGTGCAGTATAACCTCTGTTTAATGGCCAGTAAAGCAGGTTAGTGTTTGGTACAGGTGTATATATTTTAAGTATTTTTACAACACAGGTCAAACGGTACATTGCATTTTATAAATGAATACATCTTTTTGCGCAATGTGCAATGTACATTACTATTTTGTAGTAGAAACATATAACAATGAAGGCTATGTGTCAACAAAGATCATTATTAGTTTCTTCTTCCCAGGCGTCTGTGTTTACATGTTTGACTGTATTAGATTACGTATGAATAATTAACTTGCATGTTTAAATTGAAACGTCAAGTCCCATCTTTTAATATGTAAACGTTTCATTGATGAATAGTCTGTATGTCTACAAATGGCATTTGAAAATTTTAGGCTTCTTCATAGTAAATTTCTTTATGTTAGACCTCTTTATATTCGAATTTTTATATTATACTTCAGATTTGAATAAATGAATAAATACATTAAATTTCTTTGCAAACGGTTTGTTTCCCAGATTTCTTTATAATCGACTTCAGTTTATACCAAATTTCTTTATATTAATACGACTTTTTATATGGGACATTTTATTATCGACATATTTGTATTATAATTTTTATATTCGATCTCATTATGTTACTTTTTTATATTTTGATCTTAATATTAGTCTTTTCTAGTTGTTTATACTAGATTTCTTTATACATCTATATACTATATTTCTTTATACTTCTTTATACTAGACTTCTTTATACTAGACTTTTTTATACTAGACCTCTTTATACTTCTTTAATAGACTTCTTTATACTAGACTTCTTTATACTTCTTTATACTAGACTTCTTTATACATTGTACTTCTTTATACTAGACTTCTTTATACATGGTACTTCTTTATACTAGACTTCTTTATACATTGTACTTCTTTATACTAGACTTCTTTATACATTGTACTTCTTTATACTAGACTTCTTTATACATTGTACTTCTTTACACTAGACTTCTTTATACTTCTTTATACTAGACTTCTTTATACTTCTTTATAATAGACTTCTTTATACATGGTACTTCTTTATACTAGACTTCTTTATACATTGTACTTCTTTATACTAGACTTCTTTATACATTGTACTTCTTTATACTAGACTTCTTTATACATTGTACTTGTTTACACTAGACTTCTTTATACTTCTTTATACTAGACTTCTTTATACTTCTTTATAATAGACTTCTTTATACTTCTTTACACTAGACTTCTTCTTTTAGCTCAACGAGATAACGCCATATATAGACGGAACTCTGATGTACGGCGTCGGTAAGGCTTGGACCGACGCCATACGAGAACTCAGTGAAGAATATCCAGGAAGACTGAAGGCCCAGGATCCTAGCATACCTATATCAAAAAGTTTTCCTGCAGACAACGACATCAAGTTGCCCATGGCCAACCCTCCACCGCCGAGGGAGCATAAACTCAAACCCGTCGATAGATTTTGGCGTATGTATATAAATTGTTCAACTTAATCTGGGAGAAAATGACATTATGTTAGGGGTTTGTAATTTCAAATTTTTATAGATACGCCTGTTGCATTGCGAGGATGTTTATACCTGTTCAGCAAGTACTAAAATCAGAATCAGAAACGTGGCAATAGCTGTTGTTCGAGCTGTCTACTTATTTCATGAGAAAAGTCAACGCAAGAGCTCATACGTTTTATCTTGTTATCTTGTGAAGCAATGTTCAAGTCGATTTGAGCAGCATCACATACCTAATTTCTTGCTGCTCTGTGTTAAAGTTAAGCTTCAACAAATGCCTATGTCATCAATTGGCAAGTTGCTCCAGTTTTCAACTTTAACATTATTTGGCAAGATAATATGTATGTGCTATAACTCCTGTTGCCGACTTTAACATTATTTGGCAAGAGAATAGGTATGTGCTATTACTCCATTTGTCGACTTGAAGATTACTTGGCAAGATAATATTACTTCAGTTGTCGTCTTTTAGATCAGTATGTGCTTTCGTTCAAGATGTATACTTTAACATTATTTGGCAAGAGACTGGGCTTGTGCCATGACTCCAGTTGTCGACTAAAACATTATTTGGCAGGGTAATAGCTTTGTGCTATTACTCCAGTTGGCGACTTTAACATCATTAGGCAACAGAAATATGAATGTGCCATTACTCCTTTGTCGACTTTAAGATTGTTTGCACAAACATTATTTGGAAAGAGAATAGGTATGTGCTATTATTCCAGTTGTCGAATTTCACATTATTTAGCAAAAGAAACAATTATGCGCTTTTACTCCAGTTGTCGACTTAAACATTATTTGGGAAGAGATATAGGTATGTGCTGTTATACTCCAGTTGTTGACTTTAACATTATTCGACAAGCCAAATAGGTATGTGCTATTACTCCAGTTGTCGAATTTTACACTAGTTGGCAAGAATATATGAACATGTATGTGCTATTACTCCATTTTACGTGACGGTCATGCTGTCATTTCTTCAGGTCTAGGTAATCCTCGGGGCAACGAAAACCCATTTTTGCTGACATTTGGTGTCCTTTGGTTCCGGTACCACAATTATGTGGCGCACGAAATACATATGAAACATCCAAAATTAAACGATGAACAAGTGTTTAATCTGGCGAGGAAAAAAGTCATAGCAGTCCATCAGGTGAGATGGCTTTTTATTTGTCTTGTCACAGAGTAGTTGTAACGGTATAAAGTTATTTTGCAGTGAATAAGTGATGTTAAAGCATTTTACGTAACTGCCCAGGAATTGAAATAAGTAAGTGAATGCATCACATTGTCTTGAAGACAACATGCATCCTAACGGAAAGACATACTGACCTCCATTCTTTAAAATTGGAACAGAAAACCACATTTACTACATGTATTTGAATTCATTGATTTCTCGTTGGTCCTTAAGGCACAATCGGTACGAGACTACACACGACATAATATGTCAACAGTGTTTTAGAGTAAATAAAACACAGTTCTATCATTCTATCAATAAATACTCATTTTTTCCATTATATGATTAATTTAAAGTGATCAGGGAACTTTAACTAGATTTTTGTTGATATTGCAGAAAATAGTGATGTATGATTGGCTACCGAATTGGCTTGGGCTTGGAAAGGACGGCAAACCGCTGAATGTAATGCCACCATATGACGAACCGAGTGAAAACAGTAAATCTTTGTTTTAGAAATGCATTCAATTGATAGACAGGTGTAATACCCTAAAATCTCGATAAATATTCATTTTTACTTGTTTTGTGATAAACGAGATAAGATTACCGAAGTTTCAACGCCATTTCCACAGTTAGTTTATAATCAATTTTAAAACAAATTGTTATGTAAAACACATTCATTAGCATAACTATATACTCAGTTCCAAAAGAAAGTGTGCACTTAGGTTTTTGTTAATTTAATGTATTATTTTTGACAGAAGTATACGATGTTTGGTATCAACATTTTGAGCAATATTGCATGTGCATTGACATCACATTCAATCGATAGCAAATTGTGTACAAAGGTAGTGTTCGAAATTCCAGACCGATACGTTTTATCAAAATGGAGATATTTAAAATAAAAAAGTGCACACTTTCTTTTGGAACTGAGTATAGATAATACATGGGCTACAGATAGACTGTAGTCTTGAACATTCACCTGTACTTTGCAGACCCTTACAAAGGATATGATCCAAATGTACATCCGGGCATCTCACAAGAATTTCAATCGGCAGCGTTCAGATTTGGTCATACGCTTGTTACCCCGGGCACATGGATCAGGTCATTTTTCTTTCCTACGCATACGTATACTTATAATTAGAGCTGGGACGAGTACTCGAGTATCGGATCGAGTAACGCTACTACCCGGGTACTAAATCGTTACCCGGTACCCGTTCAATATATAGCTACAGATTAACATTGTTTGGATCTGTTTAGATCGAGAAACATTCTACCTCGACAGTAAATAATGAAGCCCGCGACGCACAAAAGATGCTGAGGACGCAAATGATTGAAACATAATCATGCGTCCGTTAAAGGCATTCACGGATATTCAAGTTCTTGGTGCTTTTTTGCGGGTAAAAAATGTATTAAGAATAAGTTTCACAGAGAATGGATCAACTGCAAATATCTTGTACTTGAAATGTTTTCTTTGAAGAAACAAAGATCTTTTAATTATTTGCCGATCAATGTTGTTTGCGGATAAATATATAACCAACGAGGGTGAATTAATTAGCACCGGGCACACTGTCCCGTGATTTTTACAGTCCATGTGAATTAATATGTTATTGATTTCAATCTGGATGCGATTATCTAAACACATCAATGCGACTTGATCGCTGCTTTGTAGTGTGTGAAACAAGCACCGCTAAACACTCCAACACTATGAAACTGAAACAAGCACCGCTAAATACTCCAACACTATGAAACTGAAACAAGCACCGCTAAACACTCCAACACTATGAAACTGAAACAAGCACCGCTAAATACTCCAACACTATGAAACTGAAACAAGCACCGCTAAACACTCCAACACTATGAAACTGAAACAAGCACCGCTAAACACTCCAACACTATGAAACTGAAACAAGCACCGCTAAATACTCCAACACTATGAAACTGAAACAAGCACCGCTAAACACTCCAACACTATGAAACTGAAACAAGCACCGCTAAACACTCCAACACTATGAAACTGAAACAAGCACCGCTAAATACTCCAACACTATGAAACTGAAACAAGCACCGCTAAACACTCCAACACTATGAAACAAGCACCGCTTTAAACACTCCAACACTATGAAACAAGCACCGCTAAACACTCCAACTATGAAACTTTCTTGCAAGAAGGTGACAACCTTTCCAGTTTTAATTCAAGTGGAAATAATAATAACGGGTAACCGCGGGTAATACGGCAGCGGGTACCCCGGTACAAAAGTGCTACCTGTCCCAGCTCTACTTATAATGTGACTCCATAAGCTTTAAATTTACTCAACATGGCTAAAAGCTAAACTATATTGGTAAAAATTGAAAGGTTACTCATCCTAAAGTAGTCAGCATTTTTTTGTAAATTCGAAATATTTACTTGTTCGTGTAAAGCGAAGTAAATGAGAGCTTGCATTACGTATGTACAGAAAGAAGTGAGGCTTCTTTTCTTTGTTTATGAAACTTAAATAGTGCACGATTTTGCTTCTTTTGCAGGGACAAACAGTGCAACTTTAAAAAATTGCCAATCAAAACACCGGGAGGAAAGGGTAACAGTCATGCAGTGCGGTTATGTAATGCATTCTGGAATCCTCAGGTTTCAACCATTTATTTGCTTCAGCATTTTTGAAATAATGATACTAGTAATTACATTCGAAGTACAGAGACTTGTATTGAACTAAACTGGCTGCAACACCGTGCCGTCTGCTTATTTTTTAATCAATCTAAATACGACTTTTTAAAACCATAATTTAATTGGATAATTGATCTTGAGAAAATCATCAAGCAATCAATCGAAGGGCTAGATTTGACCTTATTTATTGTTCGCGAGCAATATATAGTTTGCCAGGGTATTCAATGAAGTTTATTTGTTTATTTGAGTCAAATCTGCATATATACATACAATGCATTTCATATACAAAGACACATAAAACTCTAGTACGCAGCCAGTCTTTTCAGACGTATAAAGGACTATCACAGATATGTATTAACAATATCTATTATATACTAAAAAAATAAAACTTTTCATAAATAGTACTCTGAAAGTGATACACATTTACTATCACAGTTGGTACTGAAAACCATAAATATACAAGGATAAAATTTGCGAAGCTGGCATTAATCCTGACTAGTTTAAGCCTAAAAACTTCTACTGAAGAGAATTCATATAAACTTTGACAACAGAAAAAAACAGCACAAATGTGCATTAAGTAAAAAAAATGTTTTAAGAGAACAATTATTACCTCAGATCAGATCTGGTGCAACCTGATTAATACCAACCTCCCAAAGAACTTTACCATCATAGTATTTCAAAACGATTAAAATTAATCAAATGTTGTTAAACATCTAAAACATTATATAAGATTATTTACACAAATACAATTTGCGACGGTCTAAAATTTTGCAACAGGTTTTGGCAATAGATGTTATTAACATATGTGCGTGAAGTTAGCTGCCAGTTGCCAGTTGCCAATTCAATGCCAATTCAATTGGCAACTGGCAACTGGCAGCCATCTTCACACTCTTGTTGCCAATTCGTCTTCACTTGCAAATATTAACCAAAATCAAAATTGTTAAACCTCACGAATTGGCAACTGGCAAGTGGCAGCAAGATGCCAATTCCATTTTCATGTAAAAATCTTAATAAAAGTTGAATTGGCAACTGGCAACCAACTTCATATTCCAGATGCCAATTCAACTTTCACTTGCAAATAGCCAATTCGTTCAACCTAACGAATTGGCAACTGGCAATTGGCAGCCAGATGCCAATTCGATTTTTATGTAAAAATCTTAATAAAAGTTGAATTGGCAACTGGCAACTGGCAACCAGATGCCAATTCGATTTTTATGTAATTGGCATCTGGCTGCCAGTTGCCAGTTGCCAATTCGTGAGTTTGAACGAATTTGTTATTGGCAAGTGAAAGTTGAATTGGCATCTGGAATATGAAGTTGGTTGCCAGTTGCCAATTCAACTTTTATTAAGATTTTTACATAAAAATGGAATTGGCGTCTGGCTGCCAGTTGCCAGTTGCCAATTCGCGAGGTTAAACGAAATGGTATCTGGTTGCCAGTTGCCAATTCAACTTTTATTAAGATTTTTACATCTAAATCGAATTGGCATCTGGCTGCCAATTGCCAGTTGCCAATTCGTTAGGTTGAACGAATTGGCTATTTGCAAGTGAAAGTTGAATTGGCATCTGGAATATGAAGTTGGTTGCCAGTTGCCAGTTGCTAATTCACCTTTTATTAAGATTTTTACATAAAAATGGAATTGGCATCTGGTTGCCAGTTGCCAATTCGCTTTTTATTCACAATTACTGACAGAAGTCGAATTGGCATCTGGCTGCCAGTTGCCATTTGCCAATTCGTGAGGTTGAACAAATTGGCTATTTGCAAGTGAAAGTTGAATTGGCATCTGGAATATGAAGTTGGTTGCCAGTTGCCAGTTGCCAATTCCTTTTTTATTAAGATTTTTACATAAAATCGAATTGGCATCTGGGTGCCAATTTCCAGTTGCCAATTCGCGAGGTTGAACGAATTGGCATCTGGCTGCCAATTGCCAGTTGCCAATTCGCTTTTTATTCACAATTACTGACAGAAGTAGAATTGGCATCTGGCTGCCAGTTGCCAGTTGCCAATTCGTGAGGTTGAACGAATTGGCTATTTGCAAGTGAAAGTTGAATTGGCATCTGGAATATGAAGTTGGTTGCCAGTTGCCAGTTGCCAATTCAAATTTTATTAAGATTTTTACGTCAAAATCGAGTTGGAATCTGGCTGCCAGTTGCCAGTTGCCAATTCGCGATGTTGAACGAATTGGCATCTGGTTGCCAGTTGCCAGTTGCCAGTTGCCAATTCAACTTTTATTAAGATTTTTACATAAAAATGGAATTGGCATCTGGCTGCCAATTGCCAGTTGCCAATTCGTTAGGTTGAACGAATTGGCTATTTGCAAGTGAAAGTTGAATTGGCATCTGGAATATGAAGTTGGTTGCCAGTTGCCAGTTGCCAATTCAACTTTTATTAAGATTTTTACATGAAAATGGAATTGGCATCTTGTTGCCAGTTGCCAATTCGCTTTTTATTCACAATTACTGACAGAAGTCGAATTGGCATCTGGCTGCCAGTTGCCATTTGCCAATTCGTTAGGTTGAACGAATTGACTATTTGCAAGTGAAAGTTGAATTGGCATCTGGAATATGAAGTCGGTTGCCAGTTGCCAGTTGCCAATTCCTTTTTTATTAAGATTTTTACATAAAAATCGAATTGGCATCTGGGTGCCAGTTGCCAGTTGCCAATTCGCGTGGTTTAACAATTTTGTTTTTAGTTAATATTTGCAAGTTAAGACGAATTGGCAACAAGAGTGTGAAGTTGGCTGCCAGTTGCCAGTTGCCAATTGAATTGGCATTGAATTGGCAACCGGCAACTGGCAACTGGGAGCTAACTTCACGCACATTATTAACATTGGGTTTGTAAATAGGTATTTCAGCTGTTCATATTCCGACAAATTCTTAAAATTTTCATTGCCTTTAACTACACAATTGAAAAGAGACTCCCTTAATTCATAATACATGGGACATTTCAAAATAACATGGTTCTCATCCTCCACATTATTTGGACAGAATGGGCAAACTCTGTTTTCAACTTGTAAATTTTCCCAGTCTCTACGTATTGGTGCAACACCGCACCGAAATTTACATAAGGCAGACATATGTTTTTTCGGCAAAATAATTTTACAATATTCCTCAACAATAAATTCTGATTTAAATGTACAATACGTCCTCAATTTATTGTTGCCTTTACCCATATCACTAGTATTTCTATTGATACCGCTAAACCAATCATGAACATATTTTTTCCATAATACATTTCTCAATTTTACCAACAACATATGACTTAGATATATAACTCTGTATATCATATGTAATATTACACTCTTGAAATTTCTGTTTCACATAGTAAAACCAATTCTTACACCCTAGCTTAGAACTAGCCCAGACTGCAATCCGTCTATTTACTCTAGTCATTGCGGTGTTACACAGACGGCCCACAAAACCCGCGACTGTTTTCCACTGACGGACCACAGTAGGAGTCTAGGCCATCTCCCCCGCAAGAGCCAAATTAGGAGTATATCTCCCTACTTTCAAATAGAACCGCATGGCTCTATTTTGAACAGCATCAATGCAGGAAAATGACCTGTGCCCCCAAAATGGCTGAACCATAACTGATAACCGGCCACACTACAGCATCGTAGAGCCTTGTGAACACTTCATATGGAACCCCACCCATCAATTTGCATTTGGCAATGACCAGACCAAGTGCACGACTTGCACTTTGTGCCACAGCTTTAACCATAACATTTAAATCCAGATGCTCATGCATTGCTAAACCAAGATAAGTATATCTATCTACTATTTTAAGTGTGTCATTACCACACGTAAAAACCTGATCTGTTCTTCGACAACCAGGTGGTCTAAAATGTATAATATTACTTTTAGAGTTATTAATGTTCATATCATTTACATTGCACCAATCATGTAATGCATTCAACAGCTTTTGTAGATCAGTAGCATTTTCTGCTAATAATACAATGTAATCTGCACATAGTAAGATGCATAAAAGTTCATCACCAATTTCAACACCTATGTCTAAAGATTTAAGAAATACAGCGAGATCATTAATATACAAATTGAATAATAACGGTGACAAAATACACCCTTGTCGTAAGCCTGATTTAACATCAAACCATTCAGTAGAAAAACAATTTACTCTGATTGAAGCAGAGACTGTGGAATATAGAGATTTTTTAGCATTTAACATTTTTCCATTTATACCAGTATTACATAATCTATTCCATAATTTACTTCTATTTATAAAATCGTATGCTTGACGAAAATCTATAAAGGCTGCAAAAGTTGATTGTTTCAATTTTTTCCTAGTATCTATTACATTACACAAAGATGAAACTTGGTCTATTGCACTACGCTTTCTCCTAAATCCATTTTGTTCATCCACCAAAATTCCATTGCGTTCTACCCAATTACTTAATCTTTCATTCAAAACAGAACGATATAATTTATACATTGCTGATGCGAGAGCTATTCCTCTATAAGACATGGGATCTTTAGGATCAGAAGCTGAAGATTTTGGAATAGGGTTAACAATACTTTTACCCCAAATTGTTGGTACAGTACCATTATTATGAAGTGTAGTGTAGGTTGACGATGATGAGCTACTCAGAGAATGCTCTCTAGTGTTCTTATCAATATACCGAAAGAGTCGAAGGCTCATGGTCTATTTCTACCATTGACGTGATTCTAATCTGAGACCTATGGATCAGGAGCCTGGTATTTTTAACACGTTATTCCCTGTCTCAGGTTGTAGCACATTTCTTTCTTTTTTCCAGGAATTTCTAACCGCAGAGGATGCGTACGATAACATGATTATGGGATTAGCAACTACAAGAGTTGAAAGGGAAGACCACATTGTTGTCCCAGATCTCAGAGGTAAACCTTGTAACATTCGTGTTTGGTTTCTAAACATAATGGCATGCTAAAACTTGCTAAAATTTAAGTTAAACTGTTTTAGATTAATTGTTATTGATACTTCATATCTGATGTTTTGTTATTCGTAATGTTAATGCCATCCTACCGACAAAGGCCCGTTTGGAAATACAGGTGTGTTCGGATCCGTCCGTCCATCCGTCTGTCTGTCCGTCCGCATTCTGTGTCCTACCTCTAAGTCCTATATGCAAGGTCTGATTTTTTAATTACTTCATACAGTAGTTGCCCATACAACAAGAGTGTGTCATCTAGGTGCCAACCGCGATGGTTAAGGACGCAGTTAAGGCTCAAACCTGTAATATAAGGATATATACCAATACCGGTATTTCGTGTATGGGTTGTAATTTCTATATGCAGACTCAACTTGAAATAACTTCATTCAGCTGTTGACCATACCCCAGGTGTGTGTCATTCATCACACAAGGTGCTAACGTGGTCACACTTTGGGCTCAAAGCATGTCATATATGGTCATGAACCAGCATTTCGTGGCGGGGATGTAACTTCTACATGCATTAACAGATTTTGATATAATATCACATAGATGTTGCCCATACAACAAGGGTGTGTCATGCACAATACCCAGGGGGCTACCTTTAATGTCGCTTTCAAAATTGTTACACTTTGGGCTCAAACTTTTAATGTCATAACTCAGAGTCGTGTTCTATTATTTGTTTTGACATTACTGTAATTTCTACATGCATAGACCGATTTTGAAATGTATGTGCCTGCCTATACATTGCCTGTTGAAGGCCAAGGTCAAACTTCTGGGTCAAAGGTCATAAAACTACATCTCATCAACCCTGGAATGATGTTTTTGAATCTTAGGTCAAATGATCAACTCATGTAGACACCATTCAAAATCCATGTTTCAGTCAACTCTGTTCAAGTTCAAGGTCACATGGAAGATTAAAGTGGAATTATGCACATTTTTTTTCGAGTAAAAATCCAGCTGAAATAGGTGTGTGTAAAAAGGGTAGAGGAAATAATAACTTTTAACCCAATACACCAAACTCTTCCTGCTACCAGTACGAAATAATAACTTTCCAAATATTACTTTTCCTATTTTGACTGGGAGAGTCAATTTAAGAAAAAAAACAACTGCATGCAGGAGTTGCTCCCCTTCCACTGCCAAAATCTACCACCATCAACAAAAACACAAGGGAGATCACTGTGAAGAAAGGAACTGTTATTTTATTAGTCCAGTTTTTTTTATTTCTAAAGCACCAACTTCGAATACTAATGCGGCATTATCATTAATTTAACACATTTAAATGCACAGCAACCGAAAATTACTTCTATAAAACTGTTACCAAAAATACACTATGTGTAGTAAGATGCGCATAATGTCACTTTAAAGTGTCGTGTTTTTAACTTTTTATTTCTTCAAACCTTTTGAATGATTTTCTTAAAACTTTCGATAAAAGTTAGTTTCAATGAAACGGTAGTCATATGTTGATCTGATCGCGTCATATCCGGTTTGGGACTTTGTCTTGCATGGCAATACTCTATTCACATAATCTTTTAGCTTGAGTATATTCGAACATCTTATTGTAAAGTCACTATCACGTAAACAGGCCAATGATGCTCAAGTGTTAATTTAGTTGGTAATTAAATACAACAGGTATACCCATATTCAACAATTTTGGGAATGTTACTGACAGCGTTCGTGATTATTGACATTACATTTTCTCTCTCGTCTTGCCGTTTTCATACACAACATGTTTGTGAGAGACTGCCCTGCCTTGTATGTTCTCTCTAACGAGTAACAACAAATTTCAAATGATATCTCTATTTTTTCATTTTGCAGAACATTTGTTTGGTCCTCTTGAATTCTCTCGTCGTGATCTCGTCGCTATAAATATCCAGAGAGCACGTGACCATGGACTTCCCGATTACAATACTGTGAGAGAAGCATACGGTTTAAGACGACGAACATCATGGGAGGAAATCAATAATTATAAAATAAACGCAAGTGACTTTCCACACCCTGATGATGAAGCATTGTTTCATTATACAGATGGTTATTACATGCGAGAGGTAATTGTTTGTGTAGAAGACTGATGCTTAGGGTCGTCAGTCCAGTCCGTCCGTATTTGTGTCCATCCGTTTATAAAATACCATATAGAAACTAGCTGAAAAGGGCCAATGCCTTAGCATACAGAGTTTGTTTGGGTTCATTCGATTGTTGCTGGGTTTAAATTGTATTGACGGGTGAAAAAATGGTTAAAAACAACATCCGGTACTATGCAGCCGACGCAATTTAAATCAAAACGATTAAAGCGGTACTCCCTACATCTAGCAGATTTTATTCTCGAAACATAGATTATGTGTTCAATGAATGTAAAATGATAAATGAATACAATTTGAAAGAAGAACCTATGTCGAAAAATGTATCTTTTTACCACAATTAATCAATATAGAGGCTTTCTGTAATAAATCACACCCACTCTTTTATTGTACAACAGCAACTCTACATAGATTAGTGAATGGTTAACGGTACCGCAGTAAACTTTAAATCGCTGATTTTATCGATAATGACTGTGAATATATAGCTGAAACATTTAGGTTAAGTTATAATACTTCCAAAGTATCTATTATCTATATTTTGGAGGTTATTTAGTTCGACATCAGATATAAGGTGTGTCCCTTTAAGGATTCCGAATGGGTTTAAAGAAAAAGCAAACGTATATCTAACATGTCGATCCCGAAGGTGGGCATACTTAAGTCGCACCGTCCGTCCGTCCGACCGACCGCCCGCGCGCCCGCCCGTCTATCTGAGCATACATTTGGATACTTAGGTGGCTATAGGAAAATAGATAATAGTAATACTCTTTGATGTAATTCATTCCGTAAGCTCTTAAGTGGCTATATTTTTCTCTCACGTGGCTAAAAGAACAATAGAGTAGCCACATAAGTATCCATATATTTGAACATCTGTCCGTCTGTCCGGCATTCCATTTTATCGTGTCTGGGCTGTAACTTTGTCCTGCATGCAGAGATTTTCAAATCTTATGGCACAAATGTTCACCATATGAAGACGATGTGTCGCGTGCAAGACCCACGTCTCTACTTCAGTGGTCAATGTCACACTTAGATTTCAAAGGTAACAAATGCTTTTTAAATGCACATTTTCGTGCCCGAGCTGTTACTTTGTCTTGCATGGAGGAATAAAAGATATGGTACAAATGTTCAGTACATGAAAACGACGCTTTGCTTACAATCTAACATCCCTACCTCAAAGGTTAAGGTCACACTTAGATTTTTAGAGATTAAAGGTAATTGAATGCATGAAAAATGCAACCTCCATTGCATACACAGGATTTTTCTATGACCACATTCAAACTCGACCAAGATTTTATCACGACAATTATACTGACTAAGTTTCATGAAGATCTAATGAAAATGCATTTTCTATTGCATACACAAGGTTTTTCTGAGATTTGACTCCGTGACTTAGTTTTGACCCTAGATAAACCATATTCAAATTTGATCTAGATTGTATCTACGCAATTATACACAATGTTTTTCTACGATTTGACCCGGTTGACCTAGTTTTTGACCCTAGATAACCCATATTTAAAGAGGCCGGCCTAGATTTTACCAAGGTAATCATACTGATTAAGTTTCATGAAAATGTAATGAAAACTGCAACTTCTATTGCATACACAATATTTTTCTATTATTTGAGCTCGTGACATAGCTTTTGACCGCAGAAAACCGATATTCAAAGTCGACCAAGGTTGTTATTTTGACAAAGTTTCATTTAGATCCAATGAAAAATGCAGTATCTATTGCATACACAAGGTTGATTGTGAACAGACAAACGACAGACAGACGATGGTTTCCAGCGATCACTTTGTGCTCAGGAGAGCTTAAATCAATTCAAGAAATTTCATTCAAAGTTTATTCATTTCAGCAAATTGAAAATGTAAAGACACTTTATGGCAACACTACAGCTCCAGACAATCTAGATTTATTCAGTGGCGGTATTCTAGAGACGACGCCAGACGGTCCTGGGGAATTATTCCGCACCATCATTCTCGATCAGTTTCTTCGAATACGCCATGGGGATAGATTTTGGTTTGAAAACAGAGACAACGGGTATGTCATTTCCATGTCCTTTTATGTATGTGGAAAATAATATCGTCGCCTGGGATCTGTTTTGTTCTTATTGCCAATTTACATTTTTAGCGAAAAACACGCTTCAAAGATTCAACTATGAATAACTTTTTAAGTTTCTGCCAGATTTTGACAATTTAAAAACTAACATGTTTGTTTAATCTAGCACACATAACAAAACTATGGTGGTTTACATCTTGTTAGCGCTAGAATTCCTACAGATTCGTTCTCTTACAATACACGAAATCTTTACTTTGGTAAATTATGATGTAAATTAATCGACCCACCTTTTGCATATTATTTGCATACGCATCAGAAAGTGATGTTCATCCACGGTTCTTAGTCAGAATTTAATGTAGTTATACAAACATAATTTAGTTGATATTGCATGATTTTTCTAACAAAACGTATTCGAAATTAAAATCTTTCACGTCTGCAATTTTCAATGTTTTGTAATGCAAAATCATAAATTTGGAGCTATATCTTGACCGACGCACCTACAGTTTGTATTGATGAACTACTTGCATGTTTGGTACATAGTAGCAGGTATCAGAAAGCATGTAATACCATAATACAACATGATTAAGAAACACGAAAACAAGATAAACAAAGAAACAGCAAATGTCTTTTTGAACTACCCATGTGCCGAAATCGTCCGCTGGTAAAGATATTAGTGGTTTATTGAAGCATTCAAATGCGACATTATGATCGTTTTCAACTCATTTAAGTAGACATGTTTTGTTAAATGTATTTGCAAACAATTTCTTGATCTTTTCGCAATGGTAATGACATTTGTCTATTGAAAAACACATTTGTATTCTTGACTAGCAACATGATGTTGAAAGTATGCGATCTTGAATCTGCAACAGTATTACCGATGATATAACTGCTAATTGGTAAACTATTTAACATCCCGTTTCACGTACTATAACTTAATGTAAGTTACAAAAAATCGCAAAGAAGTCGAGTTTCTTTCTTCGTCCATTTCTAGCTCAAAACATCACTTTAATTGCGAGTACTGGCTACCCTTGCATGTAGAAAATCCTATGTTGGTTCGTAGCTACTTGTGACAGACAAAATGAAATGAGATCATATTTTTCATTTGTCTGTCTCACTTCAGCTCGAAGTATAAGATATTCGATAATTTTCCTCATCATTGGTGTATACATTTATTAACAGTCATTCTTTAAACAAGCTGTTTTAAAAAGGAGAATAATTATGTCGGAACTCTTAATCTAAATGGACTTGACAGGGAGATTGAACATGTGAACTAAAATTGGATATAGAATAAAACAGTTCCCAGGCAACGATATGTCAGCAATAACGACAATGACAACCAAAGAAAACCCGTTCCGCTTTACAGAACTTTCAGTGCTTTGATCAGCCAGATTAACTAGTCATTGCGCTACACTACAGCCAGTGCTATTGGCGAGCGTTTCGGTACTTTCAGTGCTTTGACCCGGTATCGGGTGCACTGGTACTTCCAGTGCTTTGTTCCGGTGTTCGAATGCGTTAGTACTTAAATTGTTTTGGTCCGGTATTCGAGTTTACTTATACTTCAAGTGCTTCGATCCGGTTCTCGAAAGCGCTTGTACTTTCAGTAATTCGATCCGGCGTTCTAGTGAGCTAAACCTTTAAGTACTTTGGTACTTCTAATGCTTTGATCCGCTATTAGAGTGCGCGAGTACTTTCAACTTGCATTTCACTTGCATTTGTCCGGAATTTGAGTGATACAATTGTAATGTTGCAACGTAAGATAGTGTACGAAAGTTGTCATTAAATTAAGTTGAACAAATCAGATTGTTTATAGTCTCGACTGACCTTGTGAATTGTCCCCGGGTGTACTTGCCAAGACCCCGTGCAACTCCCATGCAAACTGGTACTTAACAAAATTTTAAAGAAAAGGACTTTTGATTTTCCTGACTGCAATTATGCAATTCCAAGTCATTTTGTCCAAATATTATATTTATTTAGCCAAGCTGTGAAAAATTACAGTAGTCAAAGATAGGCGTGTGAGCTTTACAGACCTGACACGCGTTGCCAGCAAGCTGGTGCTTGAACCACTAGTGTTTTTTCTATTTTGTGTTTAAATTAAGTTGTAGAAAATATGTAAATCAGATTTTAAAAGAAACAGACTCTTAACATAAATGATAAATTGATTGCGTATGTATGCATGAAGATTTCTTATCATTGTATATATGATAACTGGATGACTTTTCTTCATTTTAGTTTATTTGACAACGCCACCATAGCAGAGATTTGGGATACAACAATACTGGACATCGTTATAAACACCACTAGCATAACGCAAGCCGACATCAACGAAAACCCGTTTGTTATCCAAAAAAGTAAGTAAAAAGTTTAAAGCTATGGGGTCGCTCAAAGTTTACACAAAAAAAAAGAATTGGCCCTTTTCTAATGTTTAGGAGAAACAAAATATATATTGGCAGGATATAAATGTCAGACTGAAATTGAGGTAACATTTCAACAGAAAGGGGGAAATGCAAAAAAATATGGTAAATATATTACAATTTTTTTTTTTTGGTAAATATGATAAATAGTAGTGAACATTTAATTGGTGTTTTCGTCATGGTAATAAGTTTACCAGATTTCTAATACTCGTATTTAGTTATTGCAATGAATTTTGAGGCAAATTATATCACAAAATAAGCTATGGGCTGTTGTCAAAATTTCCACGATTTTATGGTTAAGCCTGAACACTCGCAGGAGCAAGGTTTGTTTCGGCATGTTATTACCAAGCATTGTCATAAAATTGTTATATCACTAGCACGTCATTTATGTATAAATGTTGCAGTGTAAACTTGACCTTTGCCTCCGTGTGTCTTTACCATTTAGTCGTTTCATCTATTCCATTGGGTACATTATTCCAGCTAATTTGCGTCCCAATTTACCACTTCCATTTATTCAATTTCCAGCAGTTGTGCGTCTCTATATATGTTCATTTCCAGTAACCATGTAACTAATCTGTCTTACTTTAGCGTATCTTACAGTCTAGCTGATCATTTTTCGAGGGACCATTTCCAAGCACAACCTCAACTAATTCTTTCTCATATTCTCTGCTTCGCACATTCGGGTACTGATAAATTATTTATATTCGGGAAAGGTTATTCCTCGGCTTTCATCGCAGGTCTCTATTCTTTCAAATGTACAAAATGAACGAAGACGACTGCTTACCATTAGCTTACAATACATATTCAACTTTTTCAGCCGATCCATGTTTCCAACCAGAACAGTTGAAGGCGGATTCTTCAGAGCAACTGGATAGCGTCCCCGTTCTAGAAAACTGTACAGTACTACAGCATTATGACTATTTCTCCGGAAGCGAGGCATCTTTTGCCTTATCATTCCTAGCACTTGGCCTATGCATACCAGGTTTGTAGCCATCATTTTATTGTGATGTCACTGTGGCCTCTAACGTATTTTCAATAGAGCATGAATAGTGGATATAGCATATAACACTTGAAATAGTGCGCATATTGACGCAGCGTTTTCATGCTACAAACAAATCATGTATTCATCACGTTCTACCAATAGAAATAAAATCTGGTTTCATTTCAGGTGTATTAACTATTTTGTTTTATCTGAATTAAACGCTTGAAATTGATTTGTTACAGGGACAATTGGTATAATGTTATTTATGGCAAAAATGAAGCAAAGAAAGGTCAACGAAGCTCGTAGACGGCAAGCTCCTCGGCGCAAAGAGGAAGATCCAAATACACATCTAGGTAACCTTTTAATTGTTGTGTGACAATATTCACCGGTCATTTGACATAAATGTATAAACTTTTAAATAAAACCCATTGCGGGCCGTTTACCACATTCCAGCCCGGCTCAGCCGTGTATTGTCCTCTAAATATTGATTTTTCGGAGTTTTGTACCGATAGAACGTGTTTGATATGGTATGGTTTCAAACTAATAAATGCATTTGCTTCTCGGAAAGCCGAAGTCCGTGTTATTTGTCGAAATATTTGACTTAAAAGGAATCCGAATTAAACATTCTAAATTTAGTATGAAACTTTCATGATGAGACTATGACTTTAAAATTAGACTGAAGGACATTGACTTATCAGAGTTCGAGATAACGTGTCTACTTTATTTCATTGCAGCTGTGGAATGGGTTGGGTTTAAGGACGGGGAGCGAAATATCAAGATCAAATTCGACAAAGATCGTAAGAAGTTGCATATCACCGACAGAGGAAAACGGCAACTGCGCATGATCGACTTGCGTTACACAGACAAGGTCAACTTCCGGGTGGCAATGGACAAAGGATGTTCAGTTCTGTCCGTTCGAGTTCCTGGAGAAATTGACCTGGTTTGTAGAAGCTTGACATCTGTGTTTGTAGAAACTTGACATCTGTGTTGGTAAAAGCTTGAGACCTGTCAGAAACAATATACTCTCAAAGATTTATATATATATATATATATGATTAGTTAGTGCTGGTAAGACTTGCATGATAATGATGTGCAATAGTATACTAGTAAAACAGAGGTCGTCAATACCTTGATAACTTCTTAAAACTCATAGTGGTTCAAGAAAGAACTCTTCCCGCCATATGGTAAATATATCTTTACACAACATGCTCCTAACAAGGAATAGCATAGAATGTGCATCTACACAAACTTATGAACTTGCTTTGCAGTAGAATAATACTGAGCAATGGCATTGCAGATACATTGTGTAAAACAAATGTGTGTTTGCCTATACTGTATGATAAAAGCATATTATACACCAAAACACTTTTATTTGCTCAATTTACTTCAAGGTACTGAAATTTGCTGACCAGATATACCGAAGTGAGTTTGTTACAGCGCTGGAGAAGTTCTTGAAAGAGATACATGTTGACAGGCACAACCACGAAATGAAGGAAGATATGATATTAAAAGATGCAACGACTAAGGAACAAAGACAGAAACTACTGGATCAGTTTATCAGGGTCATATGTCTACAGGTACGTTCGAATGAATATAAACATTGAAGAATTATCTCTAAGATACTATATGTACAAAAGAAAACCAAGAAAAATAATCCCAAAATACGTTCAAGCACATCACCTACCAAAACCTAGGAATGAATCCTACAAAATATGAAAAAAGTAGCAGATCATCCACAAACTGCAGCTCAAATAGCTACTGCTATGACGGCAACAATTTCGCCGAATTCAGGATATAAAAACAACTCGTGCACAATACCGAGATAGAACTAACATACAGTATTACGTTTAACGAAGTAAAAGCCTGAATCTGAAATTACCATCTTGTATTGGTGTGACGCCACCAGGGATCGAAACCACGACCCTGTATTATAAAACAGACGGTCTTCGTGTAGGCTACTGAGACACTCGTAAAGTCTGTATAGATGTCAAAACAGAAAAAAAGTTTAGAGTTTACCTATTAATGTACGACAAAAGGATTCCATACCATTTAATACCCGAGTCGTAGCAATACAGTTGGGCATCATTAGTGTTTAGAGTCTGGAGTTGTATAACTTACTTGTTGCATGCGAAGACTTAGAATGGAGTTTATTTTGAACTCGCTAGTATTCTTACTTTGCATTAGGAACAATTCATTTCAGGCATACAAAACGGAAACAGCAGACACACCTGAGTTTGATGCTGAAACCGCTAATGCTGTGTCTAAAATCCAGCTGACCAGAACGGAATTCGCTGACGCACTCGGCCTCAAACATACGTCTATGTTTGTAAGGAACATGTTTCTGATGGTAGATACGGATAAAAACGGCTTCGTAAGCTTCCAGGAGTTCATGGGAATGTTCACAATACTTGCAAAGGGTAAGTTAATCTTGTTAACTTTACGTGTGTAAACAACTTTAGAATGTTTCAATAATATACCGGTAAAAGATGTACTTGTACTAAAATTTGATTTGTGATTTTCTTATTTTGCCTGTACTTAATTATAAGAACTTAGAATTTCCATGATTTAATTTGTTTAAATCTTGAACCTTAGACAGAGATTATATTAGAGGTTCTTACTGTTGGATGTTTGCTTTGCTAATTGTAGGCGGGGCTAACGAGAAAGCAGAAATGCTATTCAACATGCACGACCTTCGAGGCAAAGGCGAACTCACCCCTGAAGCTTTCACAAAAATGATCAAGTAGATATTCATTCCCTTACTTTTTTGCTTTACTAGATATTTATTTCTGCTGAAAGTAGTTATCAAAATGAGGGCGTTGGGGTTCTTGATCAATGCGTAATTGAATGAAAATATTAGTATATTTAAGAAATGAAATAGTGTAACTGCCGCTTAAATTATATGAACAGTGAGTAGTGATGTATTAAACGGTTTGATAGTTGTTTGGAGACATTTTAAAAGACACATATATGGCCTAACATAATCCAACATTTCTCCGATACCAGCCTTAAAGTTCTCGCTTCTCATTGGTTGGTTTTGTAACTGAGCAAATGTTTGATTGGTTGGCTTGAAATTGGGCTCATGTCTGATTGGTTGGTTTGAAACTGAACAGCCCACTTCCTGTCAGTGAGATACATTATTGGTTTATTTCATTCCCGGTTGAGGCCTGAAGAGGGATATTAAAATGGCTTCGTCCGTCCGTCCGTCCGTCCCAATTTTGTCCGGAGCATAACTCCAAAAGTACTTGAGCCATTTTCTTCAAACTTCATACACTGACAGAGCACATTGGGGGAAGTGCAGTGTGTAAGAACAATAACTCTACCTTGCCTACTTTTAGAGTTATTCCCCTTTATCAGATTTACTTGAAAAACTTTGTCCGGAGCATAACTCCAAAAGTACAGGGGGATTTACTTCACACTTAATACACTGACATAGCACATTGGTAGAAGTGCAGTGTGCAAGAACAATAACTCTACCTTGCCTACTTTTAGAGTTATTCCCCTTTATCAGATTTACTTGTCCGAAGCATAACTCCAAAAGTACTTGAGGGATTTTCTTCAAACTTAATACACTGACATAGCGCGTTGGTAGGAAGTGCAGTGTGCAAGAACAATAACTCTACCTTGCCTACTTTTAGAGTTATTCCCCTTTATCAGATTTACTTTAAAAGTTTTGTCCAGAGCATAACTCCAAAAAGTACTTGAGGGATTTACTTCAAACTAAATACACTGACATAGCACATTGGTAGAAAGTGCAGTGTGCAAGAACAATAACTCTACCTTGCCTACTTTTAGAGTTATTCCCCTTTATCAGATTTACTTGTCCGAAGCATAACTCCAAAAGTACTTGAGGGTTTTCTTCAAACTTAATACACTGACATAGCACATTGGTAGAAAGTGCAGTGTGCAAGAAAAATAACTCTACCTTGCCTACTTTTAGAGTTATTCCCCTTTATCAGATTTACTTTAAAAAGTTTTGTCCAGAGCATAACTCCAAAAAGTACTTGAGGGATTTACTTCAAACTTAATACACTGACATAGCACATTGGTAGGAAGTGCAGTGTGCAAGAACAATAACTCTACCTTGCCTACTTTTAGAGTTATTCTACTTTATCAGATTTACTTTAAAAAATATTTCCGGAGCATAACTCCAAAAGTACTTGAGGGATTTTCTTCAAACTTAATACACTGACATAGCACATTGGTAGGAAGTGCAGTGTGCAAGAACAATAACTCTACTTTGCCTACTTTTAGTCAAATAGAAAAATATCATACCTATACTGATAATGAACATTAATATAATTTTGCAAACTTTCTTTTCATTGCCTTATTCTTTTTCCACTTACTTGAAAACTGTACTCAGCATGACCATAACTATACGGCTTTTTAAGGATTTCCTCTCACCAAGTAAAATGTACGAAAGTACAACCTTCAGGTAACTTCTTCCCGGCGGGGGGATTAACCATGTGTAACATGGCTCTTGTTTCTTTTAGCGTTGATGTGCCTGTAATAGATATCATTCCCATACCTTATTGCCTTGAATCTATCATACGATCATATATAGTTTTGTTTCTTCCTCCGCTTCAGATCAATGCTGGATCTTTCTGACTCGAGCCTAGACTCCAGTGACATCACCACATTAGTGTCCACTTTATATAATCAAGCTGGTCTCCGGCCTGGCCAAAACATGACACTTGAAGCGTTCAAAAAGATCTTTGCCTCCGAGGAGTATGAACAGACGTTGGAAAATGCAACACTTCAGCTGCAAGGTAACTTGATTTGCATGGCAAGAGACATATTTTTTAATCTTTATATATCAAAACAATTCCAAAAGGTATCGGCAGTTTAAAAGGCACGATCATGTTAGCTGTAACTGTTACTTCATTCAGGTTAAGTGAAACAATTTATCATCTTACTCTCCTTGTTGTTTCACTGTTGTCGAATTAAGGTTAAAATATGTTATATGAAACTAAACAAAGAATTGAAAACGGAAAGATACATGTAGATTATAATTCTGATGAATTTTATATCAATTCTAGGTTGTTTTTATCAAAAGTATATATAAAAATGATAATTTCATACTTATGACAGGAGCGAAGGCACAATGTAAGTGAAGTCAATGTAAAACTAATGAATCACGGAGAACTGTGTGTTTTCTTTTCTGTTTTATCTCTCTTCTTCATGCTTTTTACGCAGTCTTTACGCTTTATTTTTTGTACGAGGGTTAAGCAATAAGTTGAAACACACTTACTTGTGACTTTGTTCGAATCTCAAATAAGGAAATCAGATTAAAGACAATTCTGTTCATGAACTTATTGATTAACCCTCGTAATACAGAGTCTGAAGGGTAATACGGTTTGCTTAGAGTCAGAGTTTGATAACCACTGAACTAATGCAGCTAGCTTTTAATGACTTTTAAAATATACTAACCTTTGCACTATGAACTTTTCTAATAATCAAAGAGGCATAACCCGATAGGGGAGTTTAATTGATTTGAAATACGTTCAAATGCATCTTTAGCTCTCTTGGCAGGTTGGCACTTAATGCCAGTGTGATCTGATAGAATCGCTCACCCACCATTTCCTTCAAACGACATCTCCTCTGAAACCACTAAGTCAATGTTGATTAAGCTTAGCGGAGATGTTCCTTCCAAGAAGCTCTACCAAAGTTGTTCAAACAATTCCTTTCCATGCAAAACTCTGGTTGAATATGACAACAAATAAGAAAATCTTTTAGCCTTCTCCAAAACAGCAAAGTCCAGAGCTTATGTATTTGGTGTGAAGCACTATCAAGTGGACCTCCATTAAGACTGATCGGAATATGCCCTTCTGGTTAAAATTGATATGTTTTACATAGAAATGTACATGTAATAAAACTTTTAAAAAAATCTTCTTGTCAGAAACTGTAAGTCCTAGATATTTAATATGTAGAACTGTGCGATGATCCTCTATCACTTTTATTCAAAGCGCAAAATATTTGCTATGCAGCATCACCTAATGGTCCTCTGCCAAGACTTGTATCATGTAATATTTATATAAGGAAACACTTTAAAAAAAAAGGTTTTCAAAAACCATGAGCCCCATAGCTTAGATAGTTGTTGTGTAGTATCGCGTCATGGTCATCTACCAATAGAGTCCAAATTATGCCCTTAGAGTCAAAACAGCTCCTGCCCTTTTGACCTAGTTTTTAGTGTGTTTTTTAGAGCTACAGTATACTGTACCTTTTACTTTGTTTTCTATGACGCTGTTGTTGATATTGTACCTGTATAGCCAATGGTACCATGGAGAGCGATATAGGTATACATCCATACAAATCCATACACACACGAGTCATAGAATATATTATAAGAATGGAATATTATGTTTGAGGAATATTACGATAATTACTTGTAAAACAAAAGGGCCATAATTATAATAATAACAATTATAATAAATGCAACCTTCATAAAATAAAGTTATTACTACTATTTCTATTATTATTATTATTATTATTATTTTTATCATCATTATTATTTTACTGCTCGTGTGTGCATATATTTGTATGGATTTGCTTATACTCTATGTGCTTTCCTTTTTGTGCTTTAAAGGATATGATGATTGCTAGAAATAAAATTGAATTAAAAACGGGTTTTCTCTCTTATGCTATTAAATCGTTTGGTTACATACAATATCATTCGTTGTATATATACTGTAAATCAGTTATCAAGGACAGAATTAAAGTAATGGTGTTTTTCTGTGTTTTATTTTTAGCGATATTTATAATTATACAAAAACGATACATTGTACAGTATCCGAGAAAAATACCGATGTAATATACATACATAAAACCTACTTGTGTACAGAGTAAATGTAATGTGTTTGCAGTGTTCGATCGCTATTATATAGCATGCATACATGTATATGTTTTACTTTTATTGTGTATGGTCGAGAATGAATGGCACCGACAGCACATTAAACTACAGTAGGTGAACTGTGGTGTGGCTGTAAAAGAATTAACGGTTGGCATTGCACTGTTCGTTTTTTCCAGGGCAAGGACACAGGTCAATCAAGGAATCATTCAGCATCAGAAGAAAGACGTTCATAGAATCATACGGGTAAAATTGTTACGTAAATTGGCGACAATTAGTATTTTCATATTTACTAAGATCAACTGTGAAAAATAAGCTAGAAGTATAGGCGTGTTTAAAGATAAAGAAGCCTTATTTAACGTCGCATATAATCAACAGACAACAATTAGCTACAAAGCTATTGTGCGACAAACAGCGTATCCAGTAACTAGTACTTACCTTTTCCCAGAAGCAGGAAGCTCCCTTTTATCTTCCTGACACTATACCCTTTTTGATGCTGAGCGCCAAGCGTTGTCCGTACCACTTTTTCTCGTCTTATGACCTCCCGCACACGATCCGGACGCTGTAACCTCTAGGATATCGAGACGTTTAATTTTAGAAAAGAAAAGGCACATTATCCTTTTGGTATAATGATTATTTAATATCGATCATTATGAAAGTTCTTTCTTCATGTATAAATATAGTTCACAAAAATTAAGAAGAATGTTTGCATGATTTTAACTACGCCCGATATCACAAAAATCAAGGGAATTAAGTGAAATTTCTGATGTGATCACGGTATCTCCAAGTTACCCTTCTTTTATTGCTATCGTTTTGTATATACATGTACATCTGTTTCACTGTTCCAGACAAGAGGGTGTTGAAAATGGTCATGCTACAATGCAACGACGGCAATCTAAAGTTCAAATACCAACCAAACAGACGAGTCTGCCGAAGACAGGCTGGCAGAAACGTCTTTACAGCTTTAATAAATACGTTGAAAACTACAGACGACAAATTTTCTGGATCACGCTGTACATCTTGATAACCATCGGCATATTTGTGGAAAGAGCATATTGTAATTATAGCATTCATTATTATTTCCAAACAAATGTTAGAGGTAGTGGAGTGTAATATTAGAAATTTTGAACACTACTGTCTCGCCCCGTCAATAATTTAGAATAAAACCAGTAATCGTCCGGTCACGGTTCGTCGTTCGTCTGGCCCGTCCGTCATTTCCTTCAAATGACATCATCCCTGAAACAATGTATACGTTCCTGGCATATATTGCCAAAGCTGTGCTTTCGGAATTCTATTCAATAAAGAAATCTGGTTGCTATGGCGACAAGTGTTGAAAACTTTAAACACATTTGAATATATCTGTGGTTGATATTGACTATGTCCCTTCGACAAACATTCTTGTTTGTGAAGATACACTCTTATAAAGTTTGAACTATGTGTGCAGTTTTGTAAACTAGTTTCAATGTTATTTTTGCACACCTTCTTGAGTGATGTCCCTGAATTGATTGTTTTCTGTCTTCAGTCAACATACACGTAGCCTTTACGTAGACTTGAAAACAGTCGCTGTACTCTCATTTTGTTTTCTGTAACCCTGTTGTTGACCTTGGTACCAAGTGAACGATATAGGGACATCTCGACCCTCTTGTTTACAATTTTTCTATAGAAATTTTTTTTTCTCTTTTAATCATTTTCTAAATATTGCGTGACTGTTTTAAATTTAAAAGACCGAATTTTGGTAAGCACATATCATTGCCCACAGTGCAGACTGTTTTAATGATTTAAAATTGTTTGCAGACTATTCGTTCGAACGGGAACACGTTGGGTTACGACGCTTGGCTGGGTACGGTGTTACAGTGACACGTGGGGCTGCCAGTGGCATGATGTGGACGTATTCGTGTTTGTTGGTCACAATGAGCAGGAACACAATCACTTTTCTCAGAGAGACGTTCCTGCACCGTTTTATTCCATTTGACAGTTTCATTGGCATGCATAAGTTCATCGCTTCACTGGCACTATTCGTTACAGGTTGTATAGATTCTCGATCATTTATTCACCATTAACTATTCCAAATTGTTAAAGTCTCACTTCTTCATCGCCCATTTTATTTGATTGTTTAACTTCGGCTTGTTTAACTTGCCAGTCCTTCATCGTTCATTTCACCTTTTACGGTGTTTCGAGCTGTTTAACTTTTCTGTCGTTCATCGTTCATTTTCACTTACTTTTCTCAGTGTTTCGACATGTTTAACTTTTCTGTCGTTCATCGTTTATAACTTCTCAGTCTTTTAGACTTTTAATTGTATATTGAATTTAAAATCATATTACCATGGATTCACGCGGTATCGTAACAGTATTTTCAAAGATGGCGCTGTTTACTTGTTTAAACTTGAATATTTTCCAAGACTTCAGTATGAGAAATGAGAAAATAACTGGGCATATTTCTTACGTATGAGTGGAGTCTTGTTCATTATCTCGCTCTGCTGAAATGTATGTTGATCATCTTTCAGTTTCAGCAATATAATTTATGTTTACTTTTTTCAGTAATGCACTGTGTTGGACACGGGATCAATCTGTACCATATATCAACATGGGCCTCTAACGACCTGAACTGTGTCTTCAGGGAATACTTCAGGGCGTAAGCTATTTTATCCAGATATAATTATACACGCTAATTATTCAAATTTCTGTTAATTTGTTCCGATAAGACGTGTATCTACAGAGAGAGGAGATAGGATGGGCATGTTGCTAATGATAATTGTGAAGTGTAGTTAAGTAAGTTACGTTTCACCAGTCAAGTTCGTAGTCGACGTTTTATAAACATGCACACTCGTTAATATACTTTCTTGGAATGTGTAATAAGATACATTGATTTTTTATTTATTTTGTTTTTGCAGAACCGACAAATTAGCATCTTTCCATTACTGGGCGTGGGAAACAATTACGGGTATGTTGTTATTTATATGTTATTTATGTGTACAAATGTATCAAGTTCAGCCTCGCTATCATAAGGACTTGAACCAAATTCCTATCAGGCGACAGTAGTACGCCTCTTTACACCATCTTGCCGCTTCTTGCAGCTGTTTTTGTATTTACTTACTGAGTAACCCTTAGATGGAAAAGGAAGTAATCGACTTTTTTTCTAAATCATGCGTCATTATCGAGGACAGTCCCTGATTTCTGGTCATGACTTAACTGACACATCCCCACAAAATTCCCCCTTTTGTATAAATCAATGAAATATATTTTTTGAACACCATACCGGGACGAATATTTTCAAAACTGATTTAAGTGCCAAAATCCTTGGGTAAATATTGAGCATATTGTTGTCTATGTACATGTTTCCATATTTATGTTTTCTATCATGTATGTGGCAACCGTATTTGTTTCTCTTTGCAGGTCTGACGGGAATAGTTCTTACAGTAATAGTGATCGTAATGTACGTGTTTGCTGTACCGTACGCCAGACGACATTTATTCAAACAATTCTGGTTTACTCATAATTTCTACATTTTCCTCTACATCTTCATGATATTGCATGGGTCTGGGCGTCTCGTGCAGAGTCCACTAACACAGAACTTTCTGATTGGCCCACTTGTGGTTTACGTCATAGACAAACTGATTAGCTTCAGTCGGAAGAAGGTGGAGATCTCTGTACAGAAAGCCGAACTCCTGCCGTCAGGTAACATCTAGTATAGCTTTGTGGAGACAGCAACTGAATGTTGAAGGTTTTTTTATCAATATGCCATCATACGTGCGCAGCAAATCCACACTGAAATTTCAGAAAGAAAGTTGAGAGACTGAGATCAGATTCAAATTGGAAAAAAAGGGTTGTAAGAAAATAGCTATGTCGTGTAAAGTCAGTTTTTGAAGATAATAAATTGTTAAAGACCGACATCCGCAGAAAAACATTTCTATTACGATTCCATCGTTCTTCAATAGATTTTGCTGTCATTTAAATATACATGTATATACATTGTATACACATCATTTAGCGAATGGTAAAAATCTCGCAACTTCGGTTTACAGATGTACTGGGTTTAACTTTCAAACGACCTTTGAACTTCGAATACAAATCCGGCCAGTGGGTCCGTATCGCTTGCTTGGAGCTAGGAGAAGGCGAATACCATCCGTTCACCTTGACCTCGGCCCCTCACGAAGAGCATCTAAGTCTCCACATCAGAGCTGTCGGACCATGGACTATGAATATGAGAAAGACATACAACATTAACAACAGAAATGGGAAGCCGTTTCCAAAGGTATCTCACTAAAATTGTTCTAGATTTAACCTATGCTTGAACTTACAGGTCCTGTATCTAAATAGGCTGAAGTTCTTTGATGGATATATTCTGAATTGTTAGTTTCTAAGATGAGATACGTTCTTTGTTCATGATGATTATCTATTTTTATGTGAGGTTGTGTAAACTCCGATTTGGTTGTGTAAACTCCGATTTAAGTATCTTGTCAATCTTAAGGTATTCGACCAATAACAGATCGGTCATTTCCGTGCGATGTCGGTACTTTTCGTAAGTAAGCAGATTACACTGTTTTTACATAATTCGAGCGTTAACATAATTCAAGGAGTAGATGGCCATGTTCTGCTTCGGTTACTAGTGATTGATGTATGCTTCAATTTTGTTCCTTTCAACCTGAAAGATTTTTAATTTCATTATAGCTTTATCTGGACGGACCGTTTGGTGAGGGCCATCAGGATTGGTACAGATACAAGGTGTCTGTTCTCGTTGGTGGAGGTATTGGTGTCACCCCGTTTGCATCAATTCTGAAGGACATTGTGTTCAGATCAAAGACTGCCAGTGTAAGGTTTCCGTGTGAGAAAGTCTACTTCCTCTGGGTCACAAGGACACAGAAACAATTCGAATGGCTGACAGATATTATCCGTGAGGTAGGTCTTAAGAGTTAATGAGAGTCAGAAATATATAGAACATCTCACAGATACCTTTTGATACGCAAATACCAACAGTTCAAGCGCGACCAACAAACAAGAAGCAAAGTTCAAAGGTACCTCTCGGCGATTGGTAAATGCATAGAATAGTCCGCAGGTAAGCGCAAACATTTTATAGAAGCGAGAAATGCATAGTGTGGTCAAGAGATGCCTTTAGAAAGGTAACTGCAACTAGTTCGAAGGAGCAATACACATTGTGAATAGATAGAACGTATCACACTGCCGCTTGTCAGGTAAGTACAAACAGCTTAATTGAGTCGGATATATACGGATGATGACTTACCTTTCGGCAGATAAATGCAAACTGTTCAAATTAAGGGGCCAGAAATACGTTAGAAAGCTCAGAGCTGCATTTTGGCAGGCATCAAGAGTTTAAAAGAGCAAGAAATATGCAGAACGGCTCACATACGTATAGATTCTATATCATTTTGGGAGGAAAGTTTAAATGATTAAATGGCTTGCATCTATCACACTTTATGTAGAAAATAAGAATAGTATAAGACTACAAAAATGTATTGAAAATTTCAAATGTTTCGAGTTTAAATATGCTGCAATATTTTCTAAAACACTATTTTCTGTGTCTTTAATTGGATTACAACATTTAATAGTTGTGACTTTTGTGCTCTTAATATAGGTGGAAGAGAACGACCCTAAACGACTGGTGAATGTCCAGATCTTTATAACACAGTTTCAGCAGAAATTTGATCTACGCACAACTATGCTGGTAATATTTGTTTATTATAATTGGCATTGCTGCTAGATAATACAGTGTTCATGAATATTGCAAGCCTGAAATTTAAATTTCGATTTACCTTAAGGATAACAATTAAATTCTTTCTTTTTATGTTTCTACGTTATATCTATCTAAAACAAAGTGTGTCAAAAAGGAAACGGACTATTACATATAAGTTTTAACCTAAAGAAATTGTTCTAGATATTATGTACCGTCAAATGGTAAGGTTCTGCGAATTCTTACTGGGAATTACATTTTAAGCATGACAACTACACACTGAGGCCCCTGTCGGGCGGTTTTGTATAATAATCTAACTGTGCTTTGATTTCAGTACATCTGTGAGCGAAATTTCCAGAAAGTTTGTGGCAAAAGTTTGTTCACAGGTCTAAGGGCGACTACACATTTTGGACGGCCGCAGTTTGAAGAATTCTTCAAATCCCTTCATTATGAACATCCAGCTGTAAGTGTCTATACAACGAACTTACACATTTTAAAAAAATATACGGTGTCACCAAGTAATTAACCGTTAGTACACACAGTAATGTTGTTGCATATACATTGTAATTACTAAACGAGGATGACCTTGTAATGTGTCTGTCTCCACAGGGAACCGTCTGCTCCTCTTATAGTAGCTAGAGAGCTGCTTCACTTGAAAAAAGGCCTGCAACATTTCGACAGTCTTATGAGTTTCTTACTGATAAACTTCATCAACTCGTCGACACTTACGATACACATGTAGATACACATTTCAATTTTCTATATAAAGTAAACTATCTTGTCCATCTACGTACGTACCCAAAGAATATCTACCTTCACTCAAAGATTCTTTGTGCGAAACGAAATAACTAGATTTCTAAGACGTTTTCATTATTATCACATCGTTAAATTAGACGAATCGATGACAATAAGTCCGTTTAAATGTCGAAAATATGCACAAACTCTAGGTTTGGGCCTGATCACTTATGAAAAGTTAGATTGAAATCCACCCAGCGGTGACAATACAAAGTCACTGAAATGAATTACCTTGCAATAGTGGCCGACCATAAAACCGCATAAATCGAATTACCCATGATAGAGTTACCCGTGACAGTGTTTCAGGTGCAAAACGTCGATTTTGATCAGTATCGCCGAGGTTAATGTAACAAGTCACGAAAGGCATGTACAAAAATAAACAGTACATGAAACAATATGGCTACCAAAGCCGGTGATAAAAATCTACTTCCGCAATGGAACCAATAATTTAATAAACAAGAGTTGTCCATAAGACAGCAAGCTCGACTGTTGTGGGTGTTTGCTAATAACTTTTATCAGTATAATAGCTAAACAAAATTCTGCTAACTATTAAGTATAAACTAGGAAAGTTGAATCATAAAAAAAGTCAAAATCTATGACTACATATTTAATTTTTGGTAAATTAATAGTTTGATACAAAATGTACCCCTTAACACTATTGCTAAGTTTGATATAACTACATGTACCATAAGTGGATACTGAGATATGTGCATGATAGTACCTTGCATGCAAAACTTTAAACAAATTTTCAAAGTCAAACAAGGGCAATAATTTGCATAAATTTTAACAAGAGTTATCTGTCTTGACTGTGTGACACCCCTTAAGACATTAACAAAGTTTCAAGTCAATATCATAAGTGGTTACTGAGATATGTGCATGATAGTACCTAGCAGGCAAAACTTTAACCAAATTTTCAAAGTCAAACAAGGGCCATAATTTGTACTAAATTTATACAAGAGTTATCTGACTTGATTGTATGACACCCCTAAAGACATGAACAAAGTTTCAAGTCAATATCATAAGTGGTTACTGAGATATGTGCATGATAGTACTTAGCAGGCAAAACTTTAACCAAAGAAGCAACGCCGACGCCGACGCACAAGTGACTGTAATAGCTCTCCACATTCTCCGAATAGTCGAGCTAAAAATAGTTTGCTACAAAAGCAGTATAACACCACCAAGGTCTATGTCACCAAGGCATATACCAAATAAAGTAAATATAAAACCTAATTAAATCAAGCTGAAAAAATGCAGATAAACACACGTCTTCCCGGACCACTGAATGACGTCATCATCTACAGTTCATTGCTTATATCACTGAGGACATGTTCTGTTGTTTGTAATTGTGCTTATTGGGTCCACCATCCTCTAAAGAGGCTATAATCGGTACGACCCGAGACATGTTCTGTTCTTGACATGTTGTTTCATTTCTATTTCAGGTAAGACAAGTGGGCGTGTTCAGTTGTGGTCCTCCACCAATGACATTAAACGTTGATCGCGCATGCTCAGCAATGAACAAATATGATGACTTCCCCACATATTCTCATCACTTTGAAAACTTTTAAATATTTAGATACTTTATCGTGCGTGTTTGGTGATATAGCGTGACATCGGCACTGCAGTCCTTTAACACTGTACAGTTCTCTGTACAAATTTACATTAACAATACATTTATGAATTAAAAGCAATGTATTGAAGTATCACTGACATAAGAACTTATGATATTAGCGACCACAATATTTTGTTACATTTGTACTACTATGAAGGCAGACCAATTTGAAAGACCTTGGGCAGACAGAAGAAAAATTAGAAACTTCCATGAATTTTTGTTACAATATTGCAGCTAACTGCGCGAGATGGTTGTCTTAGCTTTTACCCTTCTTTAACAAGCAACTTTATATTATAGATATGTTGTTTTAGCATAAAAAGTGTTGTTTTAATGTATTGTGCCTTTACTGTTGTCATGGAAGAATCCGTTTCTGGTGTCTAGCTTTCATTTTAAAAAGAGTAGTAGCAATGCAAAGGAACATCTTCGCAGCATTATTATGTAGAGGAAGTGCAGTGTGTTTAGTGCTAACATTGTATGTTTGATCTACATCGTTTTAGACACTGCTTTCCCATGCAGCTTACATATTTATTATGAAATTAACATTTTTATATACCTTGAAGTCCCAGGAGCACAGTTATAAGTAGCTCTTCTTTTACCAAGAAAGATGCCTAACCGGTGGAAATGATCTTTATTTGTGGGAAACATTCCTAACATCGTTTTTATCCAAACGATACGTACATGTTAGAGCGTAGTATTTTTTCTTCAATGATATTGTGAAAACAAGAAAGGCTATCTTGTAACTCTTTTTTTGTAAAGAATCGACTTGAATACGAGAAAGTCATATGGTTCTGTCCTTGTCCTATCAGTAAATGTATCAGTAAATTCAAAGTGATCCTAGGACTTTAATATTTATGTATTTGCTTTGATTTGTATATACCGCGATTAAATATACGTTTCTTGTTATTGATACATAAAATGTACTAGTATTTGTTTTATTATATTACTTACTTCGTTATGATACCATCTTTTCTTATTTCACCAGCTCTATTTCGCTTTCTATTATATGTCTAGCATCCCTGGAGAGGCAAGTGCAAAATTTGAAAACAACATTGACTAGAATGTTTTATAAGAACTATTTTAATTTGTGTGAAAAATCTCTCACATATTTTAATGTTTTGATGTAAATTTACCACTGTTAACTGCTTCTGTAATTCTAGTTTTTGCTTAGGATCTGAACTGTCTTTCTAGCAGTGTGAAACACTGCTTATCATTTAATTCACTTGTTCCATCCATATGTTGGCATTATGTGTAAATATTGTTTATTTTTCATGCTTAATTGCTGATTATAATAAATTGTGTATCAAATATATTGTATCTTTATTGAAGACCTTCGTTTTTTCAATGCATTGCTGTCTATCTGTCATTTTATGACCAGTACTCTTTAAAATTTATCAGAATGTTTGGCTTGATGGTGTATTGGTCAATACATGAGATAAATAAGAGGCCCAAAAGGACCAGTATCGCTGTACTGGTCTTTCTAGACTGTTCTGAGTAAGTTTTGTGAAAATATTTCGCCATGTTATCAAAGAAAAGCTAACAGAGTTCACTATGACACTGACCAACCGACCCCCAAAAACAGTAGGGATCACCAATCGTCCTACGTTTGTAGACTGTGGGTGATGTAGATCTCAAGATATTAAGTGGAATATATTTTTCGAAGCTCAGGTCACTGTGATCTTGACCTATGACCCAATGATCCCCAAAACGATAAGGATCATATACTCAGTAAGACTAATAATCCTATGAAGTTTGAAGAATGCTGGTCAAATAGATCTAAAAATATTGAGCGGAAAATATTTTCAAAGTTAGGGTCAATGTGACGTTGACCGTTAACTCACCAAATCGGTAGGGATCATCATGTTACAGGGAACCTTCTGAGCAAGTTTGGTGAAAGTTGAATGAAAACTGTGACCCAAAGAGCTTTATCAAGGAAAGTCTAGGTCAGTGTGACCTTGACCTTTGACCCACTGACCCAAAAAGCAAAAGGGATCACTTAAATGTTGCAGGGAACCTTCTAGCTAGTTTGATAAAAGTTGAATGAAAAAGGTGACCTGTGGAGTGTTATCAAGGAATTGCCATTGGAGGTCACAGTGACTTTGACCCACTGACCCAAAAAATAATATGGAACATCTGCAAGTTGCTGGGATCCTTATCACCAAGTTTCATCAAAGTCAAATGAAAATTGCGACCTGTATAGCGTAATGGAGGAAATGTTTACGGACAATCGGACAAACCACAATGGCATAAGCTCTACTGGACTTAAAAACTAGATGTCCAGGTTAAATTGTTAAAAATGTAAACAATGTAGATGCTACATTTTGTATACTGTAGTCACGAATGACTTGAGGTCTCTACACGTCTACCATAAGACATAGAAAGCTTGGTACCTGGTGGGTAGAATGTTGTCTTTCTTTTCCTTTGTTTATTGTTTACAAGTCCCGGCCGACCCTGTGATTTTTCCCTGCCAAGACTCCTGACGGGCGCAGGTTGAAGAGAGACCAGACCCTAGGTATTTTACGAATAAACCTCTTGGTTATTACATGCCCGGTGTATAGCACCGATACAAGTAAGACAACCTCTGGGTTTCTAACCAGTTCATCTCTAGATAGGTGGGAAACATTGAAAAGCGTTTCTGAAATTTCCGGTGCCTCGGCCGGGGTCCTCCGGATTGGTAGTCCAGAGCGTTAACCACTCGACCACCGCACCGCCATCATAGAATGTTGCCCTGCATCTGAATTGCTATTTCTTCCATTCCCTTCGAAATAAGTGACAAACCTGGTCCTGTGCTAATAACGTTTCTTGAGCACAATCTCATGCTAAGCACAAAATCATGCTCAAGTATGTGAAGTCAAATCAAGTTATATTTATTTGCAAAGTCAGGTTTAATATAAAGGATACATAAGCTCAAGAACAAACCATCTGATTATTGTTATTGAAACCAACTTTGTTTAAAGATATAACTTGACTTTAGTTCATATTACTCGAGCATGATTTCATGCCGAGCATGAGCCCAAGAAACATTTATAAGCAAGGGGGCTGGTCAATCAGTTTGTAATGGGCGAACATAAGTTCTGCTCATTGTCACCACTCGCGCAGTACTTGGTCTCGAAATTTCTCGTTGGTACGTTACTGAACGTCTTTGATTGAACGGTGTAACATGCGGACGATTGATTTAATCCATGTTGATAATGCCAATCAAATTCATTTTAACATGTTTCACACATTGTTTTAACATCTAACAAAATTGTTTGAGCTTTAAATAACAATTTGTCGCACTAAGCATGCATACTCACGCGATATGTGCGAAAGTCTGTGACGCCATTATCAATCTTTTAGCAATCTTCTCGGCTAACATTGTTTTGAAACTGCAGCCACTTTGTATTCTACGATATAAGAGTTAGAGGGAGACATACAGTGTTCGAACGCGGCATAGCTTTCTAATAGATTGAACTTCATAACACCCAGCAACAAGTGGGTAAGAATTTGAGAATAAATTAAAGGAGGTAAGAGTTACTGTTGAAAATATACCAATATGACTATGTAGTGGCTTAGTTCAATGCCTTAGTATTTAAAGCTAATTTTAGTACAATGCACTAGTATTCAACCAAACCAGAGAAACAGTTATTGTCTGTATAAAAATTTTATTTTCATTAAATCGCGTTATCAATTTTATTAAATGGAATATTGAAGGAAATTAATAATGTTGCAAACAATAATATTTAATCAAGCACACAGGAGCCAACAATCAAGCTTAACAAAACAGTAAATCAGGATATAGTTCAACTGAAATAATATCCATAAATAATGATACTAAATCACAGCACGCATATATACCATTGCACAATTAATCACATACAGCTTTACACAATGTGTTACAGTATGTAAGATACTATAAATGATATTATTTAAATGTGTTTCTTAAATAAAATATTTCACTCATGTATAATATATTCATGGCAGTTCAATTCTGCATCTTCTTTAAAACATTTTAAAAACAAATACAGGTATTTATGAGAACGAGAATTCCTCGATTCAATTTTTCAGGAAGATAAAATAAAATGTACATGTAAATGCAAGAAAAATGCTATTTGTGAGACCTAATTTTTATGTAGAAGGGATTCTGCTTAGATTGGAAATACAAAATATGTGAATGAAAAGTATTTAAGATGACATTAAGTCACACTTTCAAATAGAGATTATCTTAGTTTAACAATGTATTTCAGGCCAATTGGCAAAGAAATGTTGAAGCTTGTCGCGTCAATGGTGATTTTAGGGCCTGTGACTTCAAACACGTTTTAGCCTACAATATCATACCTTGCTCACTTTTCTTACCAAAGGAAAACGATTTTAAATGTACATGAAATTTAGTAACAAACATCGAAGTTTACAATGTCAACAACGTATTATCATTTATAAGATTTTACAATCCACAATAAAATACTCATGATATGTTTTGCAATCGATCTACCGATATATATGCCAAACAAGAGCTGTCCCTCACAAGTGACGAATGCCCCCGAAAGAGGTGCCTCACAGTCTGTGTCCTCTCCATGTGCTCAATAAATGTGCTATGTAATTGTAAAATCCTTCCATGTATGACAGAGTAACCATACATACAATTTTCCATTACTTTAAACACTAAGTGTGACCTTGACCTTTGAGGTAGGGACTTGGGTCTTGCATGCGACACATCCGCTTGATGTGCTAGACATTTGTGCCAAGTTATTTTAAAATCCTTCAAAGCATGATAAGTTATAGTCCGGACACAAATGTATGCATATATACAGGATTCCATTACCTATAAACTCTAAGTGTGACCTTGACCTTTGTGGTAGGGATGTGGGTCTTGCACGCGACACGTCATCTTGATGTGCTAGACATTTGTGCCAAATTATTTTAAAATCCTTCAATGCATGACAAAGTTACAGTCCGGACACGAATGTGTGCATATATGCATATATAGAGGAATCCATTACCTTCAAACTCTAAGTGTGACCTTGACCTTTGAGCTAGGGATGTGGGTCTTGCACGCGACACGTCGTGTTGATGTGCTAGACATTTGTGCCAAGTTATTTTAAAATCCTTCAATGCATGACAAAGTTACAGTCCGACACGAATGTGTGCATATATGCATATATAGAGGAATCCATTACCTTCAAACTCTAAGTTTGACCTTGACCTTTGAGCTAGGGACATGGGTCTTGTACGCGACACGTCGTCTTGATGTGCTAGACATTTGTGCCAAGTTATTTTAAAATCCTTCAATGCATGACAAAGTTACAGTCTGGACACGAATGTGTGCATATATGCATATATAGAGGAATCCATTACCTTCAAACTCTAAGTATGACCTTGACCTTTGAGCTAGGGACGTGGGTCTTGTACGCGACACGTCGTCTTGATGTGCTAGACATTTGTGCCAAGTTATTTTAAAATCCTTCAATGCTTGACAAAGTTACAGTCCGGACATGAATGTGTGCATATATAGAGGATTCCATAACCTTCATACTCCAAGTGTGACCTTGACCTTTGAGGTAGGGATGTGGGTCTTGCACGCGACACGTCGTCTTGATGTGCTAGACATGTGTGCCAAGTTATTTTAAAATCCTTCAATGCATGACAGAGTTACAGTCCGGACACGAATTGTAAGTGGGGACACACAGACGGACGGACGGACAGACGGACGGACGGTGCGATTTTAATATGCCTCCCTTCGGGGGCATAAAAAGCTCGTATTATGAACACTTACTGGATAAACAAACCACTAAATATCTAGTTAAATTGAATACTCAGTAAGAATAGATTCTTGACTGTGCTATTATGGTGTACAATTTTACCACCGCACATTGCTCAAAAATACATTTTACACAAAATCTCGAAATAAAAACACAACACAACATATCATAAATTGAAAGCATGCCCTAATATTAGTGATTATACATGTGACATGTTGTTTTATATTGTCAATGTCTGCAGTTTAATTACTTAAATCATACACTAAAACTAAATCTAAAACTAGGAGTGATCTGCTAAACTTGTGAAAACAGTATACTGGGTTAAAGATACAGTAGCTTTCCCAACCCCTCCCAGACTTGTAACATTCTTACAAACCAATTATAAATTAAATTCACGTAAGTTCAATATCAAAGGTAAAATTTTGTTAGGATAAAATCAAAATAAAGCTAATAATAAGACAGAGCTGACTATTGTGGGTGTTTGCATTACGAGAAAACTTCTATCAGTGTAATATGAAAACAAAATTCTGCTAAATTAAGTAGGAACTAGGAAAGCTGAATCATAAAAAAGGCTAAAAGCTATAACTATAGATTTACATTGGAACTAACTGTTTGATACACTGTCCTTAACCTATTGCAAGGTTTGATATAGCCCCATAAGTGATTGAATGTGATATGTCATGAAAAGACCTTGCATGCAAAACTTTAAAATTGTTAAAGTCAAACAATGGACATAATTTGCACGAAATTCTAAACAAGAGTTATTGGTCGCAGTGTGACACCTCTTAAGACATTAAAAGCATAGTCAATATATAGAGAGGTTACCGAGATATAGGGATGATCGTACCTAGCATGAAGAACTTTAACCAAATTTTCAAAGTGCAAACAAGGCCACAGTTAGAACAAAATCTTCATACAAGCAGTTATCGATGACTGTGTGACACCCTAGAGACATTATCGAAGTTTCAAGTAATGGCACAATTGGTTACTGAGCTGAGCATGACATGTACCTACATGAGACTTAACCAAATTTTCAAAGTCAAACAAGGGCCATAATTTGCACTAAATTTTTTCAAGATATCTGCCTTGTTGTACAAGTCCACTTAAGACATGAACAAGTTTAAGTCAATAGATAAGTGGTTACTGAGATATCATAAGTACCTTTCAGGCAATACTTTAAGCCAAATTTTCAAAGTCAAACAAATGGCCATCCCTCGCCCTAATTTAAACCAAGAGTTAATCTTGATTTGACCCCCTAAGGACATGAACAAAGTTTCAAGTCAATATTATAAGAGGTCTACTGAGAATTGCAATGTCTAGCAGGCCAAACTATAACTAAGCTTTCAAAGTCAAACTTGGGCTCATAATTTGTAAAAATTTTTAAAGAGTTATCTGCCTTGATGTATAAACCCCTAAAGACATGAACAAAGTTTCAAGTCAATATCATAAGTGGTTACGAGATAGTGCATGATCCTAGCAGGCTCAAAACTTTGAACAATCTTGTAAAGGTCCAACAAGGGCCATAATTGTACTAAATTTTTCAAGAGTTATCTTAGCTCTTGGCCTTTGGTATACACCCTAAGGACATAAAGAAGATTTCAAGTAATATATAAGTTGTTACTAGATATGTGCATATTTGCAGGCAAAACTTTAAAAAGAGGCCACCCACGCCGGGTCAATTTGACCACAAGTGACATAATCTTGAACAATCTTGGTAGAGGTCATAATAAATAATACAAGTGCTATGGCATGCCGAGAATCTCTTCAATTTATGCTTTAGGACAAGATGATAACAAGGTTGAAGAACACAGATCATTAAAAACTTTCTTCCTATTTGTTGCCATGGCAACCAGAGATTCAGGATGGATTGGTAAAGATGCTTTGAACAACTTTGATAGAGCTTCATTGCAAGGTTACAATATGTCGCTACAAAGACTACATAGTCAACATTGGAGACCACAGTGGATCATCATGAGATGAAGAACTTCATTTTAAGGCATACAGTCACAGAGAACACAGTCTTTATATAGCAGTTGGTGAGTGACACGTTGCTTATCGTTTCAATGGCCTCTTAATCACTGACCTGACAAACATGTCTAATTAGCTACAATTTTCATAAAAAGTGTCCATTAGAATGTGATAGCAGTACCTCTGTGTACAGGGAACCGTTTTATAAAAAATCCCCCATTAATTACCCATAGTCAATACGAAAACAATTTGTGTGCAGCAGGCCTTATATAAGTGCAAAATGCTCTTAAATATGGGGCCAATATAGAAGTGTTCAACCAGTTAAAACCTGAAATGTGTCAACAGGACATAAAGTCATTATTTTATTAACATATGGGAACTTTTGATTTATTAAAATAAAAAAAAACCTATGCTATAATATGGGGTTTGAAAAAGTATGAATGACATAATTCTATGTCCTTTGTGGTTTAATGACATCTGGAACGCCAATTTAGACATGATACTTGTCTGATTTAATTTTTTTCTCATGGAGTAATCGTACTGAAGTATAAGTCAAAACTGAACGAATTTTTAGGTCAAAAAGAAGTGATTACTAGAGGATATTTTCAGAAAAAAAAAAGTAGCGCCAACCACGTCTTAGGATGCGGTGTTTATAATCACAACTACATTAAGAATCCTAACCGGGAAAAGCCAAAGGATGGGTTTTTATTCAAAGTTTCAGTAATATCCATCCAGGCGTGTAGAAGGAGATGCGCGGACAAACTTTGTGACATACAGCCAGCCAGCACCAAATCAATATGTCTCCCCACCACTAGGTAGGTGACATAGTAAACTAGTTTGCAAGTTATTGGCATAAACACCAAATCAAACCAATCAAAAAGGGTCGTTATTCTAGTCGGAATGCAGGATAAGATTATATAACTTGTCAAAATACTACATTCTTTTTACTTTTTGTGACAGCAGACAAATATTATAAGTTTAATTTTAAGTTTGAAAAGTTACAGCTTTGACCCTAACCCTTTCTGGAAAACTACCTAAAAAGCATAGCAAGAAAGAAAATCAAATTAAACAATAAAAATAGAAACAAGAAAAGCAGTGGAGAACAGTAAGCAGATGTGTGAAGAACTGACATGATATTTGAAACAGTTAAGAGAACGCATCTTGAATACTCCAAGTCATATAGATTTCGATAAATTTCAATATTTTGTTACAGTACATACTTACAAAATTAGAATGCTTAAAAATGACTTTGTCACATGATAATAATGACAGGCCCGATAAAATGACGATGATTATGAACAACTTTGACTGTAAACAATTTCAGCTAGCTATTGGTATAAATACCAATCTAAAATAAATGCTCAAACTGCAAAGAAACAGTTTCTTTGTTAACATACCGAGGGTTGACCCTAAAACTGTTGTAACTTACATGAAATAAAGAAAGACATGCAACAGTTTCGCGGTCAAACCTCGATATATTGCTTCAAGAGCTGAAACAACTAATCATCAAATTCTCCATCATCACTGTCACTTTCAGGCGAACTTTCCCTCGTAAACACACTTATTCTGTTCAAACTTTCCACAAGTAATTTCATATGATCTTCAGAGGGTGACTGCAGTTTCCCTGGATCTGGTTTTGGGTTCTCATCTACTTTCCTCTCTGATGCTGGACGTAGCTTCACCCCTTTCTTAATAAGATTGACCATCTCTTGCATTGGGTCTGCTGCTGTTACTGGAAAAGAATTCTGACTTTGAATAAACTTATGGGAAAAGGTTTAATTTTGATGAGTTTGTTTGGTTTTGAGTTTAATGCCCGTTTTTCAACAGTATTTCAGCAATATACTCCGTAAGAAACTTCGAACTTTTTCACATACAGAGTCACAGTCAGAAGTGTGTCTCGAACCCATGGCCCTCAATCAGTGAAAGGTTTGAGATTACAAGTAAGCAATCTAAACCACTGCAAACTTTTCATATAAAGAGTCATATCGGTCATTGGGTGCGAACCCAATCCCCTCAAATCAGTGCAAGGTTTAGTAATTTCATTTCAACAACCTCAACCAATCGACTACATAGGCAGGTACATGCAAAGAAAAACATGTGGCAAAATTTCAGCTTGTGTAACAACTTAAGGAGCAAGCTATTTTAGGAACTTATTCAATCATAAATAGTCATATCAAGGGCAAGTTTTCAAGCCTGTATGACCTGTCAGTATTGAGAGTTTACAGTGGTTTACAAATCGGCAATTCTAGTCATATGAATGGGGCCATTACTTAAAAACAACATTTGAATGCGGTCATTACTCCAAAAGAGAAAGAAATCTACCTTTAGGTCTCTCAGCTCTATTTGCAGCAGGTTTGAGTCCTTTTAATCCCAGTTGTATAGCTGCTAAATTTGGTTTAGCATCCTCTGCCCCAGTCTCTTTCTTTAAATGTGATTGCAGACTATTTGCCTTTTTCTCTCCTGTTTTGGCTGCTTTCAGTGGTGTCACCATGGGTGGGGGTGGACCTGGAGCTGGTGGTGGTGGCGGCGGTGGTGGAGGAGGTGGAGGGGGAGGAGGCACTCCTGGTGGCGGTGGAGGTGGAGGAGGCACCACAGATACTGGTGACGGAATGTTAGACGAAATTTCCGAAGCACTTCCAGACTGGAAATTTTCTCCTGCTGGTGAACCACTTACATATATAGTCACAGGAATGTCTTCAGCACCATCTACTTTATCTTTACTTTTGGAACGAGGTTTTGGAACAGGTTTCCTCTCACTGAGATTGTAAGTTGTATTTTTGTTTTTCTGAACTTTAGCATTTATTGTCTTGGTTTTTGATTTAATTGCTGCCGTTTCACGGATGGTGGAAAGATTTTTCGTTGTTTGGGGTCCAGCTTTTGCTCCTTTTTGACTAGGGGGCTGGTACCTTGGCGGTTTGATTGTTGCTGGTGTTGGGTATTTCTGGAATGTAAGGAATATATGAACTTATTTTCTAAACATTATCAGAATCATTTAAGCATGCACAAAATTACTGTAATAAAACACATTTACAAAGAAATCAAAAGAACCAATAATGCAAATATGAAATTAGCACTGTATACATTTAAATAGATGCGCAAGCCTGGATGATATCGGTTTATACTTACCACCTTAAACGTTTTTAACCTGTCTATAGTTCTCTTTCTTTCTTCGTGTATCAAATCTTGTTTCTTCTCTAACTCTTCCTTTTTCATATCTCTTTTCTGCAATGTTTAAAATTAAGATTTTGTATTACTTTTTAATGCACAAATTATACTGAAATTTCATAGTACATCCAGCAAAATGACACTTACTTATCCTACTACAGTTAAGTTTGGTATCTATCTAAATCATGGTGTCACTTTCTAAGAGCAAATTAGTTCAGTATCAGCGGTAAGAGAATGCAAATTTTTCTGTCGCTTAAATCTGATGGGCAAATTTTGACAGTGAGCTCCCTTTTAGCCAATAGAACCACAAGACATTACATTAGTTTCAGAATTATTTTTTTATGTTCCAGGATTTTGTTGCTATGGCAAAGGTCCTACGTGAGTTTTGTAAACTCAAGCCTGCTGGATATTTTATCACAAACCTCTCCAATAGAAAATTGATGCCTACTTAGGAAAGCTTGCCATTAAAGACATAACCGTTTAATTGAAAACATGTTCAGGCTTTATAAAATGATCGCTTGTAGACAAAAACAATCCTTTTGCAAAGAAGCCTACTTATGTAATGTCTTTTTTTTTCATTTGTACATACCATTTGGATTGAATGATGTTGCTTGAATTTATCCTGAATCTCTCTTTTATTCACTTCCTTAGTTTGAAATTTGGCTTGTAAGTTTCCCTGAAAATGTCAGATCATTTACAAATGAATGTACTGTCAAGTTACCTTAGATGAAATTATTATTTCTCTATCAGACTGTTTTTTCCAAATATAGAAAAACTGAAATACTTAATTAGCAATGAGAAACATTTATTCAGGGTTAAGCCTAGACTTTGAAAAATAAGAAACAAAATAAGAATTTTCCACCTTGTGCAATTTTAACTAAACAAGAGAGCCATGGTGACACTATATCGCTCACCTGAGTACCAGTGCACTTACCTCAGGAAGTGGTCAATTTTTACCCCAAAGAGCATGATTTGTGCAAAGTTGGTACAGGACCACTAGACAATGTTACATACCAAATATCTTAGCTCTAAGCCTTGTGGTTAAGGAGTAGAAGATTTTAAATGTTTTTCCTATTCCAAGTGACCCCAGGGGCAAGATTTTAACAGACTTTGAAGAGGTCCACTAGACACAGTTACACACCAAATATCTAAGCTCTAGACCATGTGGTTTAGGAGAAAAAGATTTTTAAAGGTTTTCAAATATATTTAAAACAAGTGACGCATACTAAATATCATAGCTCTATGCCTTGTGGTTTTGGAGGAAAAGGTTTTTGAGGTTTTTCCTATAGAAACCTAATATGTAAAACCAAGTGACCACAGGGCGGGGTCAATTTTGACCCAGGGGTCATGATTTGAACAATTTTAGTAGAGGTCCACTAAGCAATGAAACATACCAAATATCTAAGCTTGCATTTTTCAATGTTTTTCTGTATTAATTTAGCCAATGTGAAATAAAGTGACCACCCGAGCGGGGTCAATTTTGACCCAGGCGGCATACAATTGTGTTATTTGAACAATCCTGATATTGGTCCACTAGTCAATGCTACATACTAAATATCTAAACTCTAGGCCTTGTGGTTTCAGAGAAGAAGATTTTTAAGTGTTTCCTATTTGTTGCCAGAGCAACCAGAGTTCTGCATGGAATCAAATTCTTTGAACAGTTTTAGTAGAACTTCATGCAAGGAACATCCCTGCAAAGTTTCATTAACATTTGCCAAGAGGTTTCAGAGGAGAAATCTTTATAAGCAAAATGTTGATGGACAGCGGACAATCATCCACCCTAAAAGCTCAACGTGGCAACCAGTGCCATGTGTGCTAAAAACAAACAAACAAGCTATGGCCTTATATTCTTTCTATAGATTGTAGAACTGCTATTCCTAAAACTTAGATTAAAGGGGAAAATTTGGCAACTTTGGTTAAATATTCCTCAAAAGTCTCCCTGTCAACTTTCATGTCCGAAACATTTTCTCTTTAAATATTAAGTCTGAATCATGCATGTTAATCGGGTATAGATATAAAACTTTGCCTTGCTTATGAAACAGGCCTGTGTGACTGGTCTCATTTCTCATTTCCTGACATCTAGATAACAGGCAGCAGCAACCTGAGTCTGGTGCCAGGAGAATTTGCCTGTAAGAGCCTTGTCTTCTTATGAATGTTTATGTATGAGCAATTTGAGGCAAAGTTAAATGTTTCATACAACTGTTCTGTCCAGCATAAATTTCTCCATTTCTGCAGGGGAGGTAACTAAAGCCTTACAATTAACATACAATAGAAGGGAGATCTGCAACAGTCTAGGACAAATGACAAAATTCCTACCCTTTTATTCCTAAGCTTTGCTCTACGTGTGTTTATCAACTTGAGTTTATTCTTAAGGGCCTTCAGTCGTGGATCAGTGATCATCATAGATGGCATCTCCTCTTCAGAACTTAGCTCTTCTGTGTCCTCCACAGCATCGTAAAATACTACACGCTCTTCTTCAACTTTAGTCACAAAAAGTAGGAGCTAAATTTATGCAATATCTTATAAGGGAGAGGGTTATTTAATTTATTTATACTAATTCATTTAATCTCAATTGCAAAACAAGTTCTTAGAACTTATAATATTAATCGCTCTCAAGACTCACTCCAGATAGAATCAACCTCGAAGAGAGAGTGAGGCAATTAGGAATTATCTGTGTCTTGCCTAAGGACACCACCGCCTTGGCACTGGTGAGGATCAAACCCGGAACCCTCTGATTCTGATGCGAATGTGCTACCACTGCACCAAAGTGACTCCTCAAAGGGTTATTTGACTACTCTAAACCTAGAAGCCATCATAAATCTCAGTTGTGTATTAATCCATTGCCAATATAAAAAATTTCCCTTGCACTTAAAGCAAATATATGTATTTTTTGCATTGTTTTTATTTAAATGAAACGAAATTTATCTTTATTTAAAGTATGTAAAGACAAGTCACATCAGAGATTTAAAATTTTATCTTCAATATGACATATTATCAATATTTGTGATTCAGATGCTGGAACACTGCATGGTGGATTAGCATAAAACCACACTTTGGATGGAGAAAAATGACTTTCTGTAAAATCTACAAACACTAACCTTCAATATTTCTGGTAATTGCATCTCTTTGTGTTTTGGCTAATTTTTCTTCCTCCCCAAGAATGTCAAGGTGAAGGTCATATATTTTAATCTGCCAATCGAATACTCGATTTTCCAATTTTTCAAGTTCACCTTTGACCCCTGGCCTCTCATCCAAGCTAGCAATCTAGTGTGAAAGAAGAAATAAGACAGCAAATTAAATAAACTATCTATGTTTACAGCATCGTATATTTTTCGTTAATTTATGTTTGGGTGCTGTGGGCACTCCATTACAAATGTTAGAACTCTACTCAGTATAGAGATATATTTTATCTACACAATTTTATTATTTGGTTAAGTCTGGGGAAGTGTGAAGTTGGCATGGTACACCAGTTGTCAGAGTAACTTGTTAGCTTGTGAAAAGCTGTCTTCCCTTCTTGTAGAATGATGGGTCCAATATTGTTGTCAAAATTTGCAAACATGTTGAAACTAGAACTATCACTTAAAGTAATGAATACCCTGCAAACACTGCACTGACAGTATATAAAATGTATGCAACAACTGATAAGAGCATCCATCGCTGTTTTGGGTAATAAAAGTGACCTGAAACATGTCAAATGCACAACAAGGCATGGTACTTATCACTTCTGTGAAGTAACATGAAATTCTGACCATGGATTTTGGAGATAAGAGTCCACAAGAATTTACTATCTCAAGCCCCTGTGACCTTGACCTTTGACCTAGTGACCCGAAGACGGACAGCCAGACAAGCTGAATCCAGTATAGCCCCCTTACACTTTAGGGGAAGGGTCGGTGGGCGGGGGGGGACGTATTTGCCTCAATCATAATACAGCATTATACTGACTGTAATTCAAATTTAGATCTATTAGTATGTTATTCAATCTTAAATAAAGTTTACCTGAACATCTATACTGACTGTAATTCAAATTTTGATCTATTAGTATGTTAAGCTGCGTAAACTTTCAGTACTACATAACAACTGTAACAACTGACGCAAGTACAATTGTAACAACTACAACTTTCTAAGACAAGTATCTGCTTCATTAATATGTCTAATTACACAGATTAAACCGTGTCAATTATTGACCTATAACCCCTGATATTCAAATATAAAACAACACAAAAATTTACCATTTCTTTAACTTTGTCCCTTTCCTGTACATACTTTGTTTTCTTGTTTTGAAGATACTGTAAATTTTCCAAAGAAAGATCTTCTTTTACCCTGAAAAGAAAAGCAGTTGTTTTTATTTTATTTTATCTATAACATAATCTTCTTATGATTTAAAGAAATAACCAGCGGCATATTTTCAATTTTAAATGTTAAATTTCAATCCTTAAATTCTGTATCTGTTTTCACTAACACACTGCTACAAGCCCTGCTCTATAAAATAGACAGTTGTCAAAATGATTGAATTACAATACCTACATTTGCTTAAGACACTCATTTCATTCCTGTATTGTGTATCACTTGTAAGTGCACTGACCAATTTGTACATACAAATATCATTAAAGATCACTTTACAAAATTATCACCTCACTAGTTTTCACTTCACCCTTACGCTACTTTTAAGTCTCTAAAGTGAACCCTGTCTTGTCTCGATTTGGCTGGTTCCATCACAACCATGTATTACTTATAGATACAGGTTTTGATTGGACAGATTTACAGGTATGAAAATTTGTTAAATGTATGTAGACCATGTTTAGAGTGCTGTGGTTTGTAGCCTGTTCATAGTCTAAAAATTGCACTAATCAAGGGCCACAACTCTGAAAAGGCTGGTAGGATCAGGCTTATTATCAAACTTCACTAAGATATTGCGCATATAAACATTGTGACCAAGTCTGGTGATGACTCGCTATTAGTTGCACAGATGCCTGTCATTCCTATATGCCCTTCGGCAGGGCATAAAAATACCTTTGATATACGCCTAAAACAATTTTTTTGGACTCATTTCACACACAGTAATTTGAAACAGATATTCAGGGACAAATGCATTTCAATTGGGGTTTAAACCAGCAGTGTATATTACCTGAAGAGCCTCTCAAGGGCAATGAGTTGGAAAGACATGTGACCATAACGTTTACGATCATCTTCAAGTCTATTCAGCATATCTGAAATACACAAGAAACACAAAAAATCTTAATTAAACTTTGCTTATAGTCCAATATACTCAGTTGAACTAGTCTGAGACAGAAAGTATTGTAATTCCTAAAATAGCCAGTTTTAAGATCAGTATGTGTACATAATTTTTTTATAATGTTCTAAGTGGCAATTTTTATTGTACCAGTTAGTTAGCTGATTAACATAGGTGCAACTGAATTTATCTTAACATAAAACATACATTGTAAGTGCATGACGAGAACATATTACACAATCTTCCTTTCACATAATGTAATTTCATACCGTCTCTTGGTTAATTTTCCCATTTTATACTTAACTAGGGCCATAACTTCACTTTTATGAGTCAAAAGCTGAAAGAAGGAGCACTGCTTCACAAGCAAATTCATTTTCCTATCATAACTCTAAGTGATATGCAATAAGAAAGTCATTTACCTTTTAAAATCTTTTTGGTTTTTGAATAATATTTCATGTAATTTTCCTGAATCATGTCCAGAGCTTGTTCATAATGCTGTTGCCATTCTATCAAAAGTTCACAAAATTCTCGCCTCACTCGTTCCCCGTTGTCTGGGTTTTGAATCTCAGCTTTTGCTTCACGAACCTTCATACACGCCACTTCTCGTAGATCAAGAAATGGCTGTAGTAGGTAGTTATACAGTTCAGCCACAGCAATGTTTAATTTGAATACAGCAGTATCTTCAAGACCGTACACTTCCGCCATTTCCGTCATATTACTTGCATTATCACGTTCAAAAAGTACATTCTTCAACTCCTCCTCTGCGTTTTTTATTGCCTGATCATACCCCTGTCTCTTTAACTCACTCATGTTTTCAAAGTATTCTTCCTGACAGTGTTCCTCAAACATTGTTGACATGAGCAGCTTTTCTTTACACGTCTCTAATGCAATAGGAAAATATGTTTGTTCTAAATACAAACATATATCGTCAATGTTTTCGGGTGTTTCTTGATAGCTGACATACGCCCAGAGACCCCATGGCTCCTGAGGGAGTTCAGGTAGATATGGTGATAGAGACGGGTGTATAAGGCACAGCATATCGTGTATTCCTCGTAGTTCTTGGAAACTAAACACTCCTGACCTGCCGTGAAGCTCCTCTGTGTCACTCACAACTCTGTTTTTCAATCTGAAAACAAGAGACGTTTGTAACACATATATGCCCCCCCCCCTGACAGCCATCCTCATACATCAGTGGCTTACCAACCTTTCAGACAAACTTTGAAATTATGTAATGAATGCTCTGGATGTACGAGAATGCCTGACAGCAAGCAATTTGCAAATTCTGTTGAAGATCAGTGTGACTTTGACCTTTCACCTGATGACTTCAAAATCGACAGGGGTCATTTACTTGCCATGACCTACCAACCTATCAAGTTTCAGGAGCCTAGGCCAAAGTGTTTTCTAGTTACTGATCAGACAAAGTTTGGTCTAAAGACAGACAGACCAATCAACATGTGCAAACCAATATACCCCTTCATCTCTGATATGGGGCTTAGTAACGAAGCTAAGCTATAAAACACTGATTTACATGTACATTAAGAAGTTTGTTCCTTGGTTCATGCATCCCGTTAAACACCTAACTAATACTCAGTCAATACATATAGTACTGTACACACTAAGTAGTTGACTGCAGACTTCTGTATGTACTAATGTTGATTATTGTACACAACACCATCTTTAAATTAAATTGGTATGCTGTACTTTCAATAAAGCTAGTTATACAATGTAATTTATAGTATTTGTTGTTCATTTCCTCTTTGGAGTAACTTATAGAAACCTTTCTACAACACCCATATACCACTATATAACAATGATTCATGGCAAAGTTGGAAAATGAATCATGAAAATTGTTCAATAAAACTGCTTTTAAAACCAAAGCATAAGAGAGAAACTAGTTGTCACCTGCAGGTAACTGCAATTTTCCGATGTACTTCATTCCAAGAGACAAAGAACAACAGTCGAGGTGGTATAGTATTACAAGTGAAAGGGTTCTCTTTTATGGCTACCCAACCCTCGAGGCTGTCAGGCTGGTCAAAGCATCCATACGCAGCTGGTTCAGCCATCTCTGACAAGTTAGTGTGGCGGATTAAGGGGTTGGAAAAAAAATATTTTCCTGATCATCTTAGTCCTGAAAAATAAACAAAGCGTAACAAATATATAAAGTAACTTTAAGTTATTTCTTAAAACATGAAATACATATAGATGTCTCTTTATCTTATCTTTTAATAAAATACAATCGGGATATGTTGCAATTAAATCATGTATGAGCTGCAGACATAGAGTGAACAATATCAAAGCTAACTTAGTATATATATTAAATGACAATAATTGCAACTTGTACTTTATTACTCCTCTTACATTATCCTGATTATCGAGATGAACTATTATACAAAACAAGAGCTGTCAGTAGGACAGCGAGCTCGACTTTTTAGTGCTTGCCTATAAAACAAAACTTTGACAGTTAAGGGCACACAAGACTTTAACTAGGAATTTCTAAGTACAAATCAAGAAATATTTTCACAGAGTTATCTTCTCTTGCTTACAGATAGGTCTCATGAGGTACATAAGTACTCCAACTTTCAAAGTAATATCTCAAATGGTTAAGTCAACAAGTGGACAAGAATGAAAATTTTAACTGAGTTTCTAAGTCAAAAAGGGCCATAATTCATATAAAATCCTTGACAGAATTACCTTCTCCTGCCCATGTTTTGGGATCATGATGGTAAACAAGTATTCCAACTTTCAAAGTAACATCTCGAACAGTTTAGTCAAAAAGTGGACTGGTAGGAAAAACTTAACCAAGATTCTAAGTTGATAAAGGGCCTTAATTTTTAAAACAAATCCCTGACAGAGTTACCTTCTCTTGTCTACAGATGGGGGTAATGATGTAAACAAGCATTCAAAGTTTCAAAGCAATATCTCAAAGGGTTAAGGCAATATCACAAAGGGTTAAGTGGATTTTACCCATATTCAATGTATCAAAGTAAAAAAGGGGCATAATTCTGTTCAAAACCTTGACAGAGTTATGTACTCTTGTCTGTTGATGTAGGTCATGATGGTAAACAAGTATGGTTAGTTTCAAAGCAATACCTCCAATGGTTTGGAAATAAAAAGAGGTGGTACGAAAAACTTAACCAAGCTCAATATACACTTTCTAAGTCAAAAAAGGGCCATAATTCTGTCAAAAAGCTTGACAGAGTTATGTACTCTTGTCTGTAGATGGACGTTATGATGGTAAATAAGTATGGTAAGTTTCAAAGCCATACCTCTAATACTTTTGAAATAAAGTGGGGTGGTATGAAAAACTTAACCAAGGTGTGTGACACCAACGCCGACGCCAGGGCGAGTAGGATAGCTTCCCTTTTCATACAAAAGTCGAGCTAAAAATGTATGATTAATGATTAAGCATGATTACTTGAAAATATTTATTGATTATTAATCATTATGATTACTTTTGATGATTACCCCATGTCAGCCTGACATAGAGTGAACAATATCAAAGCTAACTTAGTATATATATTAAATGACAATAATTGCAACTTGTACTTTATTACTCCTCTTACATTATCATGATTATCGAGATGAACTATTATACAAAAAAAATGAATTACGGACAACCAGACTAAAACATGAGTTTATAGGCTGCTTTTCTGATTACTTGATGACTTAACAAACAAAATCTAGGAATCTGGTTACTGGATGAGCAGCCACTTCCTGGTTATAATACTATATTTAGTAACATAACTAAATAAAGTAACCATTACTAAATTCAGTTATGAAAATATGAACAGATATTTTTTATTTTATACAATTACTATTTATTTGTTGTGCATACTAGTCATTATGTGTACAATGCTGGTAGATGAAAAGTGGAAATCTAACATTGCTGGAAATAAAGTGTAAACAAGGAATTAAAATAAAAAAGTTTTCTCAATTTGCTAATAATGCCACAGAGGAGTTTTTATTATCAACAAGCATCGTGAAATGAATTTATTATAAATCAAAACTGTCAATGTAATTTATTGCAATAACGTTCGCAATATATTGAACAATGTGAAACCAGGCTACAGTATTCTTCACAACTAAGCGACTGTATTTAGTTATCAGGCTGGTAACAATGCCCTATCAGGCTTTGAAGGCCAATCAAGCTTTTATTGCCTGCTCGGGTTTAAATCTATGAAAAGAAACTAAGAATTATACAAATCTTTCAAGAAATATTTGATGAATCGTTTTGAAAGTCCTACAATTCTGCAGCTGGTGTTACCTTGTTATTGAATCACCTACTTTTTATCCAAATAAAACATTCACTGCTTTATTTCATTTAGTTCATGCATTTAGTGTAGTAAAAGCTAGAATTCTGGTGCAAAAAGTGACTGATTATGTTGACAGCTTACATAATGTTATGTTGCAAGGAACATGTTCTAATAATACTTTGCAAAATATTTATGAAAAACATAATTTCTATTGATAAATTGAAGCTCAATAATAGTTTAATTGGGCTTCTAAGCCAGATCGGGCATTTTTACAGCCTGGTTACGTTACTGTTACTAAATATTCTCAGCTTAGCCGTGATGTCATATATTGTCATACTGACTTTTATAGTTAACCAATCAGATTATTAGGTCATGTTCATTTCTTCATTGGGTAAAAGGTGAAAACTAGGTCTTTATCATAAAATCATAATTATGCAAGTTTAATTTTATTTCAAATGAAACATAAAGCTTTTAACAACACATGATTATTATAAATACAATTTGATACTTACAAGCCAAGTCGTGTTTTTAGCTATAGTATATACAGGGGGTGTCAGTGTTTTCGGCTAACTGAAGTTTCGGCTTACTCAATTTATATAGTAAACATGGAGTGTTTTCAGCTAAGTCTATTAGAGTAACACAATAGAATAATCAAAAGAGGTGTGATTAATAGATGTGTCAATTAGGTGCGAATGGTAATATATTGTCAATGACAACTTGTCAATTAAATGTTAGTTCATATAAATAATATAAGTCTTTAACATGTTGCAACAATTTTTTTAATTTATATCTAATTCAACACTTTGATCACATCTCTTATGATCTATTGTGCAACTCTAATTAATTTAGCTGAAAACACTCAGTTTACTATATAAATTCAGTTAGCCGAAACTCCTGTCAGCCGAAAACACTAGAATTCATATACAGGTATGGGGCTGTAAGTGTCATGAGTCATGTACCTGTGGTTTTTAGTACATATTAAAAATAAAGATGCATAGAGACCAGCAATCAAAGCCAAGAAATCACCTTTTCTGAATGGAAATAATTTATCAGTACCTGGATGTGCGAAGCCGAGGATAGTGTTACAACAAACCTGTTTAAGGTAGCACACCATATTCTCCTTAATTTTGGCTTCAAGAGGGCATGTCATGAAGATATTTAAGATCTTCTCGTATTTATGATGTTTGCTGAAAATGAGGGTTACTACGGCAGCACTGACATGTTTTATAAGAACTCTTACTGATACTTATCCACACAGTCTCAAGTAATTTTATTTCAGCGAAAAATGTGATGTTTTCTTTCTTCGTCTTTGTTTATGTTTTCATGATCAGCTGACTTGAGGTAGCAGACCACTAAATTTTGACATCGATAACAGCCGTCCTTTGCCGTTCTTTAGTTTATACTAATTTATTTTACAAGCTTGTGGCTTATCGAGTCACTCTCGAGTGCGCTTCCTGGAAAAAAAGTGATGGCCTGGTGTCATATGAGGAGGTACGGCCGTGATCCCAGTGGGACTCGAATCCGCAACCTCCGGGATATTGAAATTGTGAATATATGTGAGAATGCATTTATTAAGGTATTAGTCTCCTAATACTCAAACCTTTCAAAACTTTTTTTTTTCATAGTGTACATATATATCTGGACTTATTTCTAAAATTCTAGAGAAATTTACCGTCAATTAAGATAGTTATTGTAATTTTTGACAGTCACCCCCATACAAAAAGCTTTCTCAAAATGTATAAGTGTCAGAGAAAGAAAAATAAGCGGTACCACGTTTTAAGTTATACATGTATTACTTGAAATAAAAAGCATTTTAAGGCACAACATACTTAGAGTAAAAAGAAAATTGACAGCTTTTAAAAGAAATTCCCAATCAGTAGTTGAAACAGACACATTTATGCACAAGGGGGTCCGTAAAATAGCTTCATTTTTCCACAATTTCTAAGTGTGCCCAGGAATACGAGTTCCTGAAGTGTTTTACTTTTAGGGGGCCTGAAATTTGATCCTTTCACTTTTTAATTTATACTTTACTTCAAACAATATAAAAATTTAAGAAAGTTTACCGTTTAGCTTTTTTTCCCGTTTACCTTGTCAACGTGTCATCTTATTAGGTCTATTTCACATAGGCCTAATACCTTCTTATTGTCATGTTATGTTATGTGAAACATACGTGTTATATTGTTTCTAATTAAAAAAATTCTCAATATTTTTTTATAATAGAAATGTCATATTGAGCTTAATTCAACAACAGAAAAAGACGTTTCCAGTGGGTTTTGAACCTGCGACCTTTTTATTACAATCAGGCAAAACTATAGTGCATACATCATATCCACTGCACCACGGCGTAATTACCAAAATTTCAATGTAAACGGCTATAAAAGTTTGAGGACTAGTTAGTAATGCATGCTCGGATATGTATTGAAGGACATCTTATTAGAGATCTAATACCTTAATAACATCTCAGCAGTTAGTATTTCAGTGTGCAGTTACCCCAACTTTTTTTTCAACGTTATTATGACTTCAGAGACTTTAACTTCCGTCTACGTACACGTACAGTCAAACTTGTAATATAATGTACATTGATATTAGCCATTTAATGGTGGCGATTGTTTAACACACGTGTTTTTCATAAGAATTTATTCTGGTGTCGTATTTATATTTTAGCCCAGTATTACCACAAAGGGAAAGTGGCAGTTTTAGGAGCTACCAGTATTAAGATTTCTGAAAAATGAAACCCTGAAGTGTGCTTTATGTGTTTTCGTGTGCAAGCTCTTTCGTCGTTACTAGTGACATAATCTCGATAAGCTTATCCAATAAACCAGAGAACTATTATTCATTGTTATTATATGTTTCTGAAATGAATCCAATCATATCCAGAAATAAAAGGAACTTCTTCTCTTGATTGGAAGTACTTATTACCCCTTTTAGACATTTTCACTGTTTGAAAAAACATGAGGTTACACATGTACACCTGTATCTATTGAAGCAGAGTAACTTTTTTACAGTTCAACCGAGCACTGAATATCAGTACATGGATTTCAAAGGAGAAAAACCAAAACCAACTCGGAGTAAAGCTCGTTTTTTTTTGTGTCGCCCTTTCAGAGAAAAGGCGATACATAGGGATCGCTTTGTCTGTCGGTCCGTCCGTCCGTCACACAAACTTAACGTTGGCTATAGCTTTGCCATTTTTAGCTCGACTTTTCTATGAAAAGGGGAGCTATCCTACTCGCCCCGGCGTCGGCGTTGGCGTCACACCTTGGTTAAGTTTTTCTACCACCCCACTTTATTTCAAAAGTATTAGAGGTATGGCTTTGAAACTTACCATACTTGTTTACCATCATAACCTCCATCTACAGACAAGAGTACATAACTCTGTCATGGTTTTTGACAGAATTATGGCCCTTTTTTGATTTAGAAAGTGTATTGAGCTTGGTTAAGTTTTTCGTACCACCTCACTTTATTTCCAAACCATTGGAGGTATTGCTTTGAAACTTACCATACTTGTTTACCATCATGACCTACATCAACAGACAAGAGTACATAACTCTGTCAAGGTTTTGAACAGAATTATGCCCCTTTTTTACTTAGAAAATACATTGAATATGGGTAAAATCCACTTATTGCCTTAACCCTTTGAGATATTGCTTTGAATCTTTGAATGCTTGTTTACATCATTACCCCATCTGTAAGCAAGAGAAGGTAACTCTGTCAGGGATTTGTTTTAAAAATTAAGGCCCTTTCTGACTTAGAATCTGGGTTAAGTTTTTCGTACCAGTCCACTTTTTGACTAAACCGTTCCAGATATTACTTTGAAAGTTGGAATACTTGTTTACCATCATGATCCCAAAACACGGGCAGGAGAAGGTAATTCTGTGAAGGATTTTATATGAATTATGGCCCTTTTTGACTTAGAAACTTAGTTAAAATTTTCATTCTTGTCCACTTGTTGACTTAACCATTTGAGATATTACTTTGAAAGTTGGAGTACTTATGTACCATCATGAGACCTATCTGTAAGCAAGAGAAGATAACTCTGTGAAAATGTATCTTGATTTGTACTTAGAAATTCCTAGTTAAATTCTTGTGTGCCCTTAACTGTCAAAGTTTTGTTTTATTGGCAAGCACTAAAAAAGTCGAGCGCGCTGTCCTACTGACAGCTCTTGTTTAAGATCTCTTCATCAAACTTTACAATTGTATTGCTTATGACAAAAGGGTCATGATGCCGCCACATTTTGTGGGTCAAGATCATATTTGACAACGTTATGCCCCTCTTTGTACTAAGATTTTGTCACGAAAACTTAACGTTGGCTATAACTTTGCCATTTCTTAAGATTTCTTCATCTAACTTTGAAATTGCATTGCTTATGCCATTAGGGTCGTGATGCCACCAAATTTTGTAGGTCAAGGTCATATTTGACAGAGTTATGCCCCTTTTTATATTTAGATTTTTGCTATAACTTTGCCATTTAAGATTTCTTTATCAAACTTTCAAATTGTATTGCTTATTTCATACGGGTTGTGACGCCGCCATATTGTGTAGGTCAAGATAACATTTGACAAAGTTACGCCCCTTTTTGTAATTAGATTTTGTCACGAAAACTTAATGATGGCTATAACTTTGCCATTTCTTAAGATTTCTTCACCAAACTTTCAAATTGTATTGCTGACAAATTTTGTTGGTCAAGGTTATATTTAACAGAGTTATGCCCCTTTTTGTACTTTTGTACAAAATTATTGGTTATTCTGACAAAGCGTAAGAGGGCGACACAAGTTTTCTGCTGATCACCAATCTAGTCCTATTGATTTACGGAAAGCTACGTATTTCAGAATGATGCTCCTTTTGTCGATGTTATTAAAGTATTATGGCTACTTTAGCCGTCTTGTTGTATTGGGAAGGGGGATTAAGAAGAGTTAGATTCTATACCACTATCTCTGCGTAATGTTTAATGTAATTAAGTTATAAAACTGTTCAATATATGTTACCAGAGAGTGAATATTACGTGGTCTAGAGGTAACGCACTGGATAATTCGATCCTCCGTTCCACTTTGTAGTGATCTTCCCGAATTAGATCTCAAAGCAAAGTAACATTATACCGAGCGTTTAGAACAACTGAATGTGTATCTGGAACTATGACGCTTATATAGATAACCTACCTCTTCTAAGGGAGTTGGTAAAATGGAATATCCAATACATAAGTATTTAACGTTCACGATACTTACCTTACTGCTGGTGAAACATTACAAAGTACAGTGTCATATAAAGAAATAAAATATAGTTTACCTGTTTCAATCTTGTTTAAAAATATCATCTTTTCAACATTTTAAAATCATTGCATTGTAGTTTTTGTAGTATTCAGAGACTCAACTTTACACATTCGGAATATATCCTAATCTAAAGTTATACAATTTTGATAGGTGCACATGATCATGTCAGTCTGAAATCTTTGGTTTCTTATTTGCAAAAGGTGAACCCTGTTTCATAATCGACCAATCAAAAGCAAGAGATCCAAGGTTTCTTATTTGCAAAAGGTGATCCCCATTTCATAATTTACCAATCAAAAGATAAAGATACAAGGCTGGTCACAATGATACTATCCATGCTCAACATTTCAAAACTGACATGTACTTCACAAACACAGTTCCTTTAAAGAAAGTTATCAGTAGTTTTTGTGACAAATATACACATTTAGAGAAATGAGTTGATCCCAACACAAACATTTGAATACAATAACGACAACACAGCTTCATTATTTAGATTTTATAATGTTAATGCATGTTTATATTTGTAAATATATTAAAACAGTACATTTGTATATAAATGAACAGAAATTGTCAAAGGCATGAAAGCACAAAATTCTCCAAACTTCCACTGACGGGACAGTATGAATTTAATACAGGCATTTAATTTACCTTTCATTATGTATCTTACCAGAGACGTATCATCTACTTAACAATGTTCAGTTCAACTGTTCTACACACAGAATTTCTTCTTTGCAGTGACATAATTTAAAGGGATTGTAAGTACAACTATAAATGCATTGTGATAAAAAAAATCACGTAAATTCAAATTTTCAAAATTAAACAGCTTTTCAGTGCCGCAGTTAAATTACAATTTAGCCTCAAGTCATGGTATTGTAATTTTCACAAAGTGTTGCATGAGAAAACAGATACAAGGCTTCTGCGGTAAAATTATCTTGTTAATTTAACATCTTAAGATGTTTTGATGTGGTAAATTTAACTTTATTGTTTAATATCTATTTCAATGCTCTGTTTGCATTAACTTTGTTACCTTAACTTGTGTTGTCATGTTTTATTCATGTAGTTAGTAAAAGTGCATAGGCACATGCATTATGCATAGGCACATGCATTATTTGAAATTCAAAGTTAAATATGAATCTAGTACACATTAAACACCAATTTAAAGACCATAAAGGTTCTTGCTTTGTTAACAAATTATTTTTGTTGTTCATAATTATACTGGTATTCTAATATAATATAATTTTCTAGCATGTCGAAGGAGGGAACATTATTAGAGGTGGGTCTATCTTATAAAATATTTGTATATCTGCTAGGGTCAAAATAAATCTGGTACATTTTGTTGGAAGGATATAAAATAACTTTTTTCTCTCTAACTAGAACTGAACAATAAACAAAAATCTCAAGGCCCTAGACATGTTATGCCAAAGGTTCAGTGAGGTTAAAAAGACTGAGCCGGCATTTATGGTGTCTACATCTAAAATGCAAATGGTTCATGGTTAATGATGATTTATTGATCTACTTTTGATAAAATGACAAAAATATACACCATGAAATTTGAAGTCGATTCCTCTTAATACAAAGATATCATCATACTATAATTTTTGGGACAGTATAATTTTTGTTTCGAGACCAGTCTGGAATCTGGTTTCTGACTGGCCATCAATGAATGCAGTTTAAAAACTGACCTATCAGAAGCTAAACTCAGAAGACTGGTTCACAATACATTATCAGTATGCACATATTGAATCTGGCAAATTATATATTACAAATAAACTTCAATGAAACATAAATAACTTAATATTAAAGAGCTAATTCTTTCTTCTGACTTGGATTTCAGTATTGGAGTCATAAAATACAATGCATTATAAGGGAAATGATGCATTAAAAAGAAGCTTATGCTTAGGCCAAAAACAAATATGTTTTTCCTGTCTCCCAGGCAACCTTAATCTCTTACTGCCAACATCAAACTTTTTTTATACGAAAATAATAAAAAAAGATAAATTTCAGTTGTTTTTGAGTGAAAAGGGCTAAATAAAATGAAATAAAAAAAAACCTGTTGACAAACCTTAATTTTTTTTTTGACAAGGAAACAGGAAACACCATATTTTTTCTTTTGCCTTACTACTGTAAATACAAGATCTAACAATAAGCTATCCTAACAAAACATTTTGAGCTGAAATTTTACAAGCTGCTGTCTGTGAATTCAATCATTCTAAACTTAGCAGCAGTCTAATCAATTACAGCATACAAAGTCAAAATAAGATGCCAGTCTGTGATCTGTGGCATTTGATTGGCTAACAACAAAGGCAATTTCAAAACCAACCAATCAGAAGCTTTATATCCCAGACTGGTGTCAGAAAAGATATACATTTCATCATTAGGCCTAACCAACTAGAAATGCAACAATGTAACAGAAACTAAACAGGTTAACAAAACTTTTGATGTAAAACAGAAATGTAACAGTTTTAGAAACTGATGTAACATTAATACAATAACAGCACGTTAAAAATGTACAGCTTTTAATAACACAGATTATTTCAAAGGGAAACCACTCAATATCATACTAGACTAGTTTACTATACATAAAAGAATTCTCACTGCAAAAGGCTGTGTGTGAACTGATGTACCAATAGCCGCTAGGTCTTTGCAGTGGGTCCAGTCAGGTATGTTACACAGAAACAAATCATGCATGTATTATCCTAGAGCCTTACACTTAAATGTAACAAAGTGGAAGAATTTAAACAAATCTAAACATTTGATGTAAAATATGAAAACATACTTTTCTAAATCTCTATGGACAATTATTTAACAGGTCTAAACATTAACACATAATTAACACAATGATATTAGCACTTAAAAACAAGTAACAGCTTTTAAGAACACAGACAAATTAATACTTGGAGAACACTTAACATTTCTCTAGTTAACAATACATAAAACAAACATTTTACTAAGTACGTATACATGGTGGATACAGAAAAACAAACATATTCCTGTCACTATTTAAGACTATTTTAGAATGTACAAAGTACAATTACATGTACATTTTTACTGGATCGCATTGCAAATTACTGAGGAGGAATCAGAATCATTGAAATCAACTACATGTATAAAATTTCCCAATTTGTGCAACAGCAAAGCGGAATGATCAAGACTTTCCTAATAAAGAAAACAATAACTAGTGACAGGGAATTAATTGTCCCTGACTAGCTTTAAGTTCATAGCAAACTATGGTCGTTATGAGCACAAAAAGAGCAAACTGCTTCCTCTTACCAAAGTACATGACTTTGACTTGCTAATAAAATGGTGTATGTTGCCAAAAAATATCGTCACCTAAGTGGAGATCAATGGTACTGACTGTTTTAAGAATTTACGCCAGCTTAATTTCTGGAACAGACTTGTCAATTTAGACTTTTCCATTAATTGTTTACAGGGTTTTCAATAAAATTTACCAACAAAAATTTAGAACAAGGAACACCATAGCCGTCGTCTATGTTAGTCCAACAGACCAGACAGAAGTACGTGCATGCTAGTAGGTTACAGTTAAAACATAATGACACACTTATAAGCAAGGAAAATATTGGTCCCTATTTAATCAAACCTGAGGATTATTGCTAACCTGATACAACTCTAAATCCACTACAGGGTTAACTGTTTTGTAATTTTGATATTTGCAACTGTTTATACGGTTTTAAATGGTCGCAAATTTTTTCAAAGGTGAAGGCGTTAACCGGAGCTGTTAAAACTGTTTGCAACCACCAAAACCATACACTACAGTCGCAAATGTCAAAATCACTTAATAGTTAACCCTTTTCTAATGCACAATGTGTTAAAATGCGATAATTCGAACACCATTAGATTTTTAGCGACTATAAAAATGTTATTTAATAGTCGCAAACTTAAACGACGTAACCAATCAGAAACGACATTACATCGGTAGTGTGTTAGGTTCTGATTTTCAAACAGCAGTAAGTGAGCAGATATATATCTCAAATGTGGAGTACAGTTCAACCTATATATTGGTCACCTTAAATAAGCTAACACCTGGCTTAAGGAGTCAATGTTGATGTATGTCCACTGGCAAAGTTTATATAGAATACTATCACAATTCACAATTTTTCCCATACAAATAGACTACATAGGAAAACAATCTGTACATTATTTTATGGTTTTTTATGGTAAAATACATCACATTTTCCACTGGCTACACATGCAGTAAATAACACAAGCGTTCAAACACATTCCTTGTATAAACATTACCATGAAATGTTGCTATTCATTGAACGTACTTAGGGGCATTTTTCAAAGACAATTTCGTTGTAGAATCCAATAATAAATGCTACCCAGAATTATATACACTCAAGATTTAATTCCTACGCATCCAAATTCCTGACTGTACTTTATTCAAGGATAAAGTACAGGGACACATTTATTATTTCATAAATACACCAGAATTTAACAGCCATCTACACTCCAACCTCCCTAAACAACACCTCCAAAGAGCAAAAACCTCTCTACAAAGACAGATTTTTCATTTCCCAAGGCAGTGATATATGAACAAAATAACCTCACCATAGGAACAACCTCTCCTCAACAACAAAAAGTTGATGTTCCCTTTAGCGTTGTTGTAGAGGGGTTGGACTGTCCTTTCAACTGCCACTTTGGAGGGATTTCTTGGCTGGCTGCCAAAGACTGGTTTGACTGTATAAATAGTCACACCTGTTTCTTATCTAAAACCTAACTGCCGACATGAGAATATGTTATATATATATATGGGACAAAAATGTATTTGTTAGATAGAAGTTCAAATTACCACTTTGGCAACCTTTAAACAAACATGACTATGTAAACAGGCAAGCTAAATAAAGTACCGGTATAACACAAAACACATATACACAGGGCACACAGGAAGACATTATTTCCATTTTGGCGTGGAACGAATGTTAATAAGCTCTGATTATATAGTTGAAATTATTCATACTGAATTTTACAAATAACTGATCAAACCTGACCCGCAGGACAAAAAATAACAAGGCTTCTTACTGAAAGCATACTAAACTGTCAATTTGACAGGTAAAATGGTATTTAACAGAAAATCACTTCGTTTCTTTTTTTTTCAAGCAGACAACAAAAGATCTGTTGGTTAAAAACATAACTACATTGTATTACATATTAATGTTTTGGTATGAGGGTACCTGAGTCTATAAAATCTCTAGCTCAAAATATATCCTTTTAGATGCTAATTTCTAGATTCTTTGCAAAACTTGCCTTTTTTAACATTGGTAAAGGTTAGATCAAGACACAGACCTACATACACATGGATTGGGAACTGACGTATATTCCTATACAAAATATCTATGTCTCAGGAGTGAGATTTTCCGAATCATGAATCAATCAGCCATGTTAATGAACTGAATTGAAGAAATTTTTTTAAAGGAAAGCATTTTCAACCGTGTTTTATTTTTCAATATTTATCACTCAGTGGTTGGTTTTTTGTCTTTCTTTATGTAAAGTTTGTCATATTCTTAGTGTACATAATTATTTTCAAAATAAAAGAATACAAACGAAAATTTTTGATAATAACCAAGCACACGAAAAAAGAAGTATGGGTACTTTCTTATATGTTATCGATTTTATTGATTTTTTGAAGTTACCAATCCCAGGTGTATATAGATCTGTGATCAAGATGGTAGGGCAAGTTTAGATATGCATAAGAGGTATAGAAAACAAGGGCAAGAATATGTGTTGAAGAAACCACCAGCAAAAAAGTATTTTATCACATGAAACAGTAAGACATGTACCTGTAACATTATTGTAGTGCTAATACATGTTTTACACTTTACTTGTATCTTAAAGCTGCTCGCTCTCAGATTTTGGTAAAAAAATATAGTTCTTCAAACTGTATGAAAATAACATATTTTAGAACATATAGTCAGGTTCCAGTATAAATTCCTGTCAAGTATATATGTAGATTTGAAATAATACGCTAACAAATAATAAAGCGTTGCAAACGCTTTTGAAATTCCAACATAAACATATCGTGTAGTGGTGCCGTAAAACCAGCATTTTCAATCGATTTTTGCAAATTCCTACCTGGATTTTTACTTCTATTGTTGATTTTAGCCTTTAGTTTTATATTTATGTATTAGTATGTCAATTTTTTTTATTTTATTTTTTTCAACGGCAACTGAGAGCAAGCAGCTTTAAGGAAAAATGAGTATTAAAAAGTGTTAGAGAAAAGACTAATTATTTATTTTTGTTCGGAATTATAGAGTTTTCTCAGTGAAAAAAAAGGATAATCCACAGTTTTGAAACAGTGGATTACCATTTTATTTTTCACTGTTTGCAATCTTTAACCCGGTTTCGTCAAAAAGGATACGGCGTAATTAATGCTGGAAACCATGCGGCGTGACGTCGTTTAAACGCATTTGCACTAGTTTCTGGTGACGTTTCCCGTTTTCGATTTTCGATATTTTGTAGAAACAAACTCAATAAAAGAGAATTTTAACCATAAAATAAACAGAAAAATTGTTGGTATCGGGTGGTGACGTTAATTTCACTCGGGAACACCAAAAGTTGTTATGTTCACTGGGGGGGCGCCCCGGGGAAAAAATATTTTTGGTGCTCACTCGGTGAAATTATAACATGATCTTACACCGAAACCAACAATTATCCTCTATGTAAAGACATCTTTCTCAACTCAGTTCAAGAATTATTTGCGTAAACAAAACCCATCAAACTTAAATGTTTAGTAATTTTTCAAATCCGGGCAACTTTGTCTCCCTAAAGTTGCAAATATAAAAATTCTGCTATTAATAACTAATTTACGCCATTTTCTGACTTTAATGGGTGGAGGCTGTACCAAAGTGCCGTAATGGCAAACTTAAGTGCATACTACATCTCCGGAGATCGTATATTTCTTTTTTCAAGAAAGAATGCTTGCTCTTTTCTACTGAGACTGGAAAATGAAACTCTAGTAACTTCTCAAATACACATATTAATTAATGAGCTATTACCACTACATGAACTGTTGCCCCATCAAATATCCTTTATATTATAAAATGTCTGTCATAATGATAGAATGTTTTAATTTCCATGGTAACTTATACCTAAAAAAAAAAAATTTAAATAATAAACAAAACGAATGAAGACACTATAGACAGTTGGACGGAAATTGCTAAAAGCTTTCACCCATTGGTATCTGATTATTATGCAATCTCAAAATACTGATAAAAAACTTCTCTAACTTGTAAGTTTCTCCGGCATGTTTGGAACATAAATGTATGGAATGACCTCATAATCAGCAATTAATGTCATATCCAAAGTGACATACCTAGTAGTAAAATCCTTTCTGCTTAAATCAGTTGCCTGTGAAGAAGTGTGAAGCAAATTAAGATAAAATTTTGAAAACATTTCAAATAGGTTTGAATAATGTAAAATATTCCTGTGTTTTTTCAACTGAACATACGCTTTTTTCAGAATCAAGAACATTGACAAATTTCAATCTGAAGACAACAGTTTTCCCGAGACCTGTCTAAAATGTCTAAAACGTCTAGCTTTTAATTGGACAGAACTAAGCTAGATTTTAAAAAGACCAATCAGAATAAAGAAACAGTAGACTTGAAGCAAAAAAAATCATACACTCTAAACACGTTTCATGATTTTCTTGTAGTCCGAGCTAAAAGTAAAAAAAATAATTCTAATTCAAGAGACTTTAGATGATAAAAGAAAGTATGAAATATTTTCTCTCAAGTTCAGCTATTCCATCCTATTTACACCCAAACAGTAAATATAATTTCTCAGGTTTAGACAAGATAAGAACACATGTATAATGTTGTTAATGTGCTTAAGAAATTGTCAGGTGAGGATGATAAAAAAACATGATTTACTAAAAAATATTTATGTACATAATTTTTTATCATATCTGTCAAAAAGTTTAACACATATACATTAGTGTTTATAACACAGTATATCTATAAATGCCTTCTACAAATATTGCAAACATAAAAAAACTCACAAAAGAACATTACAGGATATATCTTTTTCCCCTTACTGTAGGTCAGTATCTCTACTGATAAACCATTGCAGACTATGATCAGCTTGCACATTCCGACTGAGTGATCACTGTCTACAATGAGCACTGTTTTATAAAGCTCCTGAATAAATGACAAAAAAATCTTGTCCAAATTAAAAGAAGGCCAGGACCCAGTTGTTCAAAACTTTTATTGATGATTAAGCTAACAGCCGCTTAAAAGTTTCTAACAACCAGGTCCAGGTACAGTTGTCAGGGTAAGGATGAAGGGCAACAAAGTGAAAGCAATTACAATCATCAGGTTCTGTCATAAAGACGTATGAACTCCATGTATATTTGGCATCGATATATTACTACAATCAGGCAGACCTTTCATAGAACAGCATCTCCACCATGTATCAACTAGGCGTAAAGGTCGCTACATAACCTAAATTTCAATCGAAAATCAAATCTGGCTTCTAAAAGTCATGTAAGTTTGGCATGAAAATTGCGTTGTTAATAAAGAAGGGCTTCAAAATAATTTCAACTTACCTCTTATTCAAATGATTTATATTAGTAAGTAAAACTTTCCTCATTAGAAGTATTCCTTTACAAAAAGCAGCCCCTACTTTCCGTAAAGCCTGGAATTAAAATCTATATCTTACCTTCAATGTAACCAAACACGTAACATTCCTTTACGCATAAAAGACATATCTGTTTGTTAATACATAAGAAACTGTCATGATCAATGTTCTTAAAATGATCGCATCAACTCCTCATACACATTTTAACCTACACACCGACATACATTGTATTACAAAAATAAAAACATTATCAAAACCATTCATTGGAAAATGTTCACACAAACTTAATTTTTGCAAATTTCAATGAGTCAATACCACAAATACAAGTGAATCATGAATATTTGCACAGGCCTTTATACTTCAGCTTCTGTTTAGTTTCCTTGCGATGTCAAAGTTGTCTCAACTATATGAAAATTGCGGGGAAAAAAGGATGTTGTCAAAATTTCCTAACTGACAATTGTTAACTATCTAACGGACTATATTAGCACTTTTTAATCACAATGTTAAGTCACGGGTTTAATGGATAATCACAAAAATAACTGTTCACAGTAACTTTAAACTTTTAAACAAAATTTTCCCCGAGTCAGTTTAAAAGAGGCAAATACAAAAATAAGTCCTCTTGGAATAAAAAACTGTCGACTCGGCATATTAACGTTTAATATGTCAACAAGGTATCGGATAGAGTAAACAAATTCTGTCTGCGTTCTGCACAGGAAGTTCATGTGTTGTATAATAGTGCACCATGTCTGGAATTGTCATAAACGGTGGACTATTTTCTCCGAGAACGTATGATCCATCTGGTCTACAAGCAATCTTCATGTGCATTGGTTGCCCAGTCCATCCTCTGAAAGACAGGCCAATAGCTCAATTAAACAAAGATCATAATTTTGATAAAGAAAGTCAGAAATAAAAAGTGAAAATAGACTGTGTAAACAAAGATCAACACTTATTTAAATATCATATTTATTTAACTGCTGAAAGCTGACTTTGAATTGGCTTTACAGAAAATAGACTACATATCAACATTTAACAACCTTGAGGTTTAATGAGAGCTGTTGGTAAGACAGCATGCACGACTATTCTCAGTGCTTGACAATAAAACAAAAACTTTTGTCAGTTAATAGCAAATCAAATGTTGACTCTCTAAGGATAGATTTTCATTAAAAGAAAGTCAAAAGTTATATACGGTAACTTAATTGTTTGATACCCCTGAACACATTTCTAAGTTTCAAATAACTCCCAGAAGTGGTTACTGATTTATGTGCATGATAGTACCTTGCACACAAAGTTTCTAATTTCAACAAGGGTCATATCTGAGGTAAATTCAGTCAAGATTTATCAAACTCAATTGTTTGATATCCTTGAAAATTATTGGTAAGTTTCAAATAACTCCCATTATGTGGTTACTGAAATAAGTGTCAAATCAATGCAATAAGTAGTTACCAAGATATTGCCATGAAAGTAGCTTACATTAGAAACTTTAACCAAAACTGAAACGCTGACACCAAAGCATAATTGACTGTAACAGCTCTCCTTATTCTTATCCTAGTTAAGCTAAAAATGTACTTTTAACAGCCAAAAAAGTTTAAAAACACGTTTTTACAACTGAAAGGTTTAAGAATGTATTTTTCACAGAAAGACAAAGATTATTTCCGACAATCTTTTGTTTCAGGTTTTAATTTTAAAACACACAAATGAGTAAAGAATATTTTTTTATTTCAATTGCCATTTTTCAAGATTGTCTGGGCAAGTATTCTGACCTACAGACAAATAATTCCAGAAAAATACATTCATCATTAAGGACTGCAAACAAGCATTCACAAAAGCATTCTATTTAATGCCAGCTAAATATCAAAGTTAATGACAAAGTTAATCTACATCTATTTACATGAAAATAGCCAGCAATTATTGTATATTGACATTTTGTAATATCATGAAATAATTATGCAGAGAAATGCAATGTTTTTACAAATTTACATCCATTTATACATTTTTCTTTCCTTTTTACACATGATATTTTTAAAGTAACTTAACATAATCGCTCCAAAAACTCAAAATGAGCAAGTTTTATATTTCTTAAAAACAGTGGTTAAGGAGATGTTTTTAAAGGTTTTTCTATTATTAGCTCTGGTGGCCATTTTGTGCTGAAGAGCAGAAAAATTTGAGCACTATTGGTAGTGGACTATCCAAAGTACACTCCTGTGAGGTTTGGTTGAAATCGGCCCATTGTTAACGGAGATGTTCTTTGAAGGTTTTTTCTATTTTCAACTGTAATGGCCATTTTGTGCAGCAAAGTGGGATCCTTTGAAGCAGAAATATTAATACATACTTTAGCGTAAGGGAGAAGTCTTTTCTACTAGTCTCGCTACGCCGCACCAGGTAACTGCCTTCCTTGAATACAACCAAGGTTCTCTCGGCAACTGATCTCTTAATAGCACCATGGTAAAAACTGAAACACGTGTATTTTAAATTATGTTCTTATTTATATACTTAGAAACATTAAACGGCAGAAAAATGTTGACAATTTCTATAAATTATTTTACAAACCTGAGTTACTGTATTTCAAAGCAAATAAAAGTTCCAAGAGATGTCTCTTCCCAAACTAGACCAAATCATTACCTAACCCAAATTCTGATATAATGTTCATAAAGTATTATATGAAAAGCCAAACTTTTTTAACTAGCCTTCGAGCAATATTTAACAAAGTATTCTACCATAATGTCTGCCCTACCTTTGCTCTTCAAGTGGTATAGATTTGTCTACTTTTTCTGCAAGTGCACCTAGTGACCTGCAGCTGTCCGATCTGATCACCCTATCTGGTTCCGTTCTTCGCACTGAAATATGAATGTAAGAACATTGTTGAAGCAGTGAAAGCCAGAGTCAAGGAAGAAAAGAGTTTTTGCTTCAGGCAACATCAATATTTCTCTGAACAGTTCATGGCCGTACCATTACTCAAAAGTTTCACGGTAATTATACTGTAACTTTCATGATTCAAGGTCATATGTTTGAACTGCGAGAGCTACAGCCAAGAATAAGAAGTGCAAGCAAAATTCTTGGTACAGTAAATGTCATATTGTTACTTGCAAGGTTCAAGGTAATATTATATGTTGCATGTTTAAAGATCATAACTTATGTTTAATTGTAAGATTCAAGAGTTGACACTTTGAACTGGTGATAAAAGTGAGTATAAACTAGACTCATTTGTGCCTAAAGTTTTTAAAGATTTTAGCTTCTGCACTGTTAATTCTACCTTGAACTTATTCATCAAATAGGCGGATCATATTGAGAAATAATTCACTTTTTCCTTCAGTATAGAATCACAATGACAGTCTATCTTGTCTTGGTAACCAGATGGGAAATTTTAGTAGTGTACTTCACTATCAATTGGTAAATTTTGCTACTCTGTATTATTCACTTAACATTTGTTAAGTGCTCAAACAGCTTCTCTTTAGACAGGGGTTCTGAAATAATTGCCAGACTTGCCCGTCTCATCCAGTCTGGGCTACGGGCAACCAAATCTGCCAACCCGACTTGTCCATAAAATCCAGAATTTTTTTTACTTTTGATATTTTTAGCAACTATGCCTGGTACCATGATGATCCCAGTTTTGTCTTAAAATAGAATTCTTCTTTAATTTTTTTTTCAGAAACCAGTCTATCATGTCATAAAAAACAACCAATAAAAGGGATAAAACAACCAATAAAAAGGATAAAATATTTCTGGGCTAGTGAATTTTTTGTACTAACAGTGAGTTTCCACCTGACACTTGTGGACAAATTTCAGAACCCCTGTTGACATGGTCATATCTAATCTAAAAAGAACTTTTCAAGAAAATGACCAATAAAAACTTACATATTGGAGATGAGCTTGAAAAGGTCCTCGAACTGTGTTCTTCTGCCGGAGAACTGTCCCCATCTCGGATCTGTCCCTGGCTAGTTCGTTGTTTACGAGCTTGTAACAACTTCTCCTCAAACTCTTTCTGTTTCTCTGGTAAATCCCAAGCATCTTCATAATTAGCCGGAATATGTGGTTTATGCTGAGATGGAGCAGGAGCCGGAGTTGGAGCCAGAGCCGGGCTCCTTTGGCTTGATTTACTAGCCCAAGCAGCTTCATACAATTCTGAAGTCCCAGTCTGCTTTACATTTGCAGGCTGGTTCACTGATCTTTTCTCAATATGTATTTTACATCCAGGCTCGTCCACACTATTTCTCGTCATACCTTGAGCTGTTTTATCGAATGATTGCCGTGAATCGTGTTTCTTTTCCGCTTTGTTCATCAGACGGTCAAATTTTTTTTGACCTTCTTCAGAATCCCAGGGTTCTTCATAATTTGCCGGCAAATCCCGGTAAACATTTGTTGAAATTTTATTCATTGTCTGACTGGTTGTAAAAACGTCATCAGAAACATTAGAACACTTCCGCTGTGGTGAGGACTGCGCCGAAGCGTAATGTTCTGTCCCGCTATCTATACTACTTAATGGCTTCACACGATTTGACCACGACTGAACATGATCGTATCTTTCCTCTAATGGACTTTTACCAGAAATGCTTGCTTCTTTCCATGAGTCATTCAAATGATTATAGTGATCACCTGAAAGCACAGAAAGTTATATCTGATATAATTAGAGTACCTGCAGACTCTGTTACCATGGTAACACCTTTCTGATACAGAAATGGAAAAAAAGTACAATTACTGCTCATAATTAGTTGCATGTTAACACTTGACTAAAACTGACAATGGAAGTAAATAATGATATTTGAAGCTAAATTGGATAACAAAATCCCATTCCAACAAGAGTGAAACAAGAGGGCTAAAAGTTGGCCCAAAGTCGCTCATCTGAGCAAGCTCTATTTCAAGTGGTATAAAACTTAGTAGAGTACTTAAAGAGTGTAATACTATAACTTTAATACTGTGCAGTTCTGTAGTGTTCTATAGCACTGTAGTAATGTACAGGATTATAGTACTTTCTAATATGTAGTACTCTATAGTTCTGTTGTACTTTACTGAAATGTGCTGTAGTGCTGTAATTTTAAAAAGCTCAGTACAGTACTTTGTTACTCTCTAGTGCTGTATAGAACTGTTATATAGTTCTGCAGTTTTGAACAATACTGTTGTACTATTACAGTCTAGTAGACATTACATGGTTTATTAGAAGTTGTTTAAAGATTTGTCCATTTCTCACATTAGACGCCCGTTAAAGAATTTTCTACTTTTCAGAAACAGTAGCCCCTATGAGCAGAGACTGGACCAACTGTCAGTTTTTGAAAGGATGCTACAGAGCAATTTTGGTAACATTCCAACCACTGGTTCATGATTTTGCTTAAAATCGTTTTGTTCCATTTTTAGCAACAATGGCCCCTAGATACAAGGGATCACAACCATTTTCTGTTATTTTTGAAAAGGGGACAATGCAAGGACAGTACTGAGCAAGACAGAAAGAAAGGAAACATCATCTGATTAGTCAGTCAACTGCACTAAGACTATTAAGAGACCTAAAGAGCTTTTATATTTTTCATTAAACTTACCACTACTCTCAGATGGTCGTGACTGTCGCAAGTCGGAAACGTCTTTAGCAAGCTCATAAATTCCGCCTGGGTCAGGTTGAACGACAGGTGACACAAGATTCGGTTTGGTCACTGAAAAAATTAATAAAATAATATATAAACTGTTCATATAAACCTTCGCTATATAAAATCTTTTACATGAAAGATTAATTACCAGCTAACTAAATTTACTTAACATATACACAATAATGCAGACAAATCATTAAGCACAAAAAAAAAACACAAAAAGTAGCAGGACCGGTTGAACTCTGTGTTATAGTCTTTGAACAGCCAGGAACCTATCTTTAGGAGACAAGTTATAGCTCCAAGAACCTAACTTTGAGGATAAATCAAAGCACCAAGAACCTAACTTTGAGGATAAATCAAAGCACCAAGAACCTGACTTTGAGGATAAATCAAAGCACCAAGAACCTGACTTTGAGGATAAATCAAAGCACCAAGAACCTGACTTTGAGGATAAATCAAAGCACCAAGAACCTAACTTTGAGGATAAATCAAAGCACCAAGAACCTAACTTTGAGGATAAATCAAAGCACCAAGAACCTAACTTTGAGGATAAATCAAAGCACCAAGAACCTGACTTTGAGGATAAATCAAAGCACCAAGAACCTGACTTTGAGGATAAATCAAAGCACCAAGAACCTAACTTTGAGGATAAATCAAAGCACCAAGAACCTGACTTTGAGGAAAAGCCAAAGCACCAAGAACCTGACTTTGAGCACAACTCAAAGAACCAAGAACTTAACTTTGAGGACAACTCAAAGCACAAAGAACCTTACTTTAGAGGTTAGTCAAAGCAACAAGAACCCAGCTTTAATGGAAAAGTCAAAGTACCAATAACCTAACGTTGAGGACAAGCCAAAGCACCAAGAACCTTACTTTGAGGACAAGCCAAAGCACCAAGAACCTAACTTTGAGGACAAGTCCATGCACCAAAACCTAACTTTGAGGACAAGTCAATGCACCAAAACCTAACTTTGAGGACAAGCCAAAGCACCAAGAACCTAACTTTGAGGACAAGTCAATGCACCAAAACCTAACTTTGAGGACAACTCAAAACACCAAGAACCTAACTTTGAGGACAACTCAAAACACCAAGAACCTAACTTTGAGAACAACTCAAAACACCAAGAACCTAACTTTGAGGACAACTCAAAGCACCAAGAACCTAACTTTGAGGACAACTCAAAACACCAAGAACCTAACTTTGAGGACAACTCAAAACACCAAGAACCTGACTTTGAGAACAACTCAAAGCACCAAGAACCTAACTTTGAGAACAACTCAAAGCACCAAGAACCTAACTTTGAGAACAACTCGAAGCACCAAGAACCTAACTTTGAGAACAACTCGAAGAACCAAGAACCTAACTTTGAGAACAACTCAAAGCACCAAGAACCTAACTTTAGAGGATAACTTAAAGCACAAAGAACCTAACTTTAGTGGAAAAGTCAAAGCACTAAGAACCTAACCAAGGGACATCAACAGCACTACAGACATGAGCAAATTAAAGTCCCTTACCACCAAACCATTCTAAAAAATATTTTCAGGTAGACTAAATCAACTACTGGTACATTTTTTTTAAATCTAGAACAAAAAAAATCTTATTTCTCATTCTTGATCATTATTCAAGCAAACTGTAAATTAGGTAATTTATGTTTGACAAATATGTTGTAATTTAATAGCAGACTTTTTTTTCTTAATTTTTGAATTCCTCAATGGAGATTTGTTTAAAGGTCCATTACTAAGATCAAATCATTTTTTCAAATCTTGAATTGTAATAGGGAAATACAGTTTCAAACTGGCTTCTTAAACTTTACAATAGCCGTAGAAAATTTCCTGTTTGAAATACTGCTGCAGAAAACGAATGAATGTTTTTGTATTTCCTTAGATTGACCTACTTTCCTTTTATTGCATGTTGTAAACAGTCAGAGATATACATTGCACATCACTTTCAACTATAATTCAAAATAGGCATGCTTATTCATGTACAACCTATTGTAACAGCCTCTTTCTGGGAGATTTCTGGAAAATTACAAATATATTTGATAACTGAAAAACCTACTTTCATTTTTGAAAAGGTAAAATATGATTCATTAATTCTTTTGTCAAACTTAATTTTCAACCCAATATGGGTCACTGCAGTATGTCATATTTTTCCTTCTCAGAAGACACCTGTTGCAAGTCCAATTCCAGATTTAAAAGAAAATTCCGTTTGGTCTTAGTAATGGACCTTTAATAATGGATCTACAAATGTATGTGAAATAACTGTTGAATAAAAGCAGAGGGAATTTTGTGAAAAATAGCAAAAATGATATCATTGCAAATATTTAACAATTTACAGTAATGGCTGGTTATCATTTATCAACATACATTTTTCCTTCATCATCTGTTCTCAAGGAATACACAATACCCCTATCTAACAAGAAATAACATGATGTATTAAAGATAAATGACATACACTTCAAAAATTTATTATCTTTTATCTATATAGTGATGTTAACTGTCAGCTTTTAAAACCACATACCTGTCAATCCTCTTCAAATGTTAAACCATAAACCACTAATGGTTATAATAAAGCTGTAATCTGACCTAACATTCCAATTTCTTCTCTATGTTTTAGGCCTCTTTTCCCTCCTTTCATTTTAATTTTAGTGACAACAAAAAATGGCCAGATGCATTACAAAGTACTCAAAACTTCCCCTAATATATTTTAGTATGCACTTTAAACAAATTCCAAGCAATACTTTTATAGAGGTGTGCCACATACAAGAAAACGTATGACCAGGATTATTTAGATATTAGACTAAGTGCTATCTATTTTTCCTTTTACTGTCCGTAATCATGAAAAGATGTTACAACTAAGTAAAGCTCTCACTTTCTAAACCTGTGCCAAACTGGAACCTGCTACATGACATGTCTTCTTTTGTGACTTGTGTAAACCATAGTCAGTATGGAAATTTGGCTTCTGGTACATGTATATAATTTGTACTACAGTAATTTTGACTGATCATCCCTATAAATCATAAATGGCCTGGTCCAAAATAAAAACTGGATCAATCCATTGCTGAAATTGTGCTGAGTAAGGGTAAAAACCACAAATCTTTTTTAGACCACATCCAGCAATAACCCAGTCATGCCAGTGATAAAAATACAACCTCACCTGTGGATTGATACGGCTCTATATAATCTTGAGTCGAGCCGAAGCTTGGCAATCTATCTTGCGGCTGTGAATAATCGTCCCTCAACGACACTGACCTCTGAAACAAGAAAATTAAGCAACTTCTGAAACAAGAGAAATTTCACAATATCCGTACATGATGTACTCAGCCAACTCAAAGACACTGCTTTCTGTAACGAGGAAAATATGACACAATACACGAGAGAAAACTCTACACAAGGAAATTAATCCAATTCACGTCTGTTACCACAATAATGTTCAATCGAACAATTGCTCAAATCCAGCACACATGCCTTTTGTGCCTAATATCTTATAGATAGCTGACGTGTTTAAAACATATCAAGTTTATGCAAAGTACATGTCAAGTGTATGTAAATGTCTAACATTTGATATATGGCTTTCATTACAAGTGTTCTTTTATAGTACAATGTAGTAGGTCTATAAATTTTGCTGTATTATATTTTTTAAATCTTTGCTTGAGGCCTCAACCCGACAAAATAAAACTGAAGTAGCTGTCCTTTAATACTCTCCATTACAGCTGAACCTGGGAAAGTGGGCACCTACATGTATATATAGATCAAGTATCCACTTGCCTTAACAACACCTACTTTTCTAACATTCCAAACTGTAAGTTTCAAAATAAAATTACACTTGTCCATTAAGCTCTGAATTTAACAGTACATTAATAAAAACACTTGTTTTAAATAACCACCTGTATTCAACGGCCCCTTATATTATATCCTGCACTGCCCGACTCCTTAATACAATTTTGACCGTATTCATGTATATTTTGTCACAGATTCGCTGACCTAAGCTCTAAGTTAATAGAAACTCAAGCATGCAAGAATAATTTCGCGCCTGTAAATTACACTAGTTCAAACCTTAACATGACAATATCTCATAAAGCAACAAAGCTGGTATACAAGATCAACTCTCCAAACGTTATTCAATGATAGGCTTTAACCAAAAAAATCTAACCTGCCTTATAGCAAAAGGGCTAGCTTTTTCCCCAAAAAGCAAATCCAGTCTACAATCAAAATACAATTTAATAATTGGATGTAAATCTTACCAAATTTTACCGAGTAAAAACAGTAAAAGTTGTTTATATTTACCATTTTGTCTCGATCAGACACATACATGTTAAACATTCTTAAATAATCATTCTTGCGAATAGTTTATAGTAATGAGAACAAATCCACTGATTGATTTTTCTCCAACTGATAAATGTCAATATCTAAGACACATCAAATTAAATATCAACATATGAAAGTGACACTGGCAAATACTTGCCTTATAATAAAGAGATGTTTTTTTCAGGGATTTTATTTATAATAGAGCTATGACACACCCCTTTCTTCCTGTTACAAGTGCCGATTGTTCTTCAAGGACGTCTTTTTATAATTGCCAATAGATAGAAACATTAAAACTGCATGCCTTATGCTTAAGAAAGTTGTCAGTGATCAGGAAAAACAGTTTATGACTAAATAACAAATAAACATGACAAGCTGAACGTTTTCCACCTCTATTCTTCAACAACGATTATTAAATTACATCGAAACTCGTTTTATATTTCATAATACAACTAAACATACGTCATCGTCAAAGTCAACTTTAAGTTCAGCTTGTGAAAATGAGTGTATACTAACACTTGTGTATTTTTTCCTTTTAAAACCCCGGTTAAAAATAACTTCCTGTTTTTATCTATGTTAATATCAGAGATAAATGTATTGTATCCTGATACTGTATTTCATTATGTTACAATATGCACAAGAAAATTCAGTGAATAAATAGCCCCCTCCAAATGAAACAAACAGCTGAACAAGATGGCCAAGATGGCCTATATTGCTCACCTGCGACTTATGACAAAATGTGACCAAACTTCAACCCTAAACTATATATCATAAACACAAACATTCTGCTTGATCTTGACATGGCAAAATTTAGCAGGTTAACGGTTAAAACAACTTTTTTTAAAAACTGATTTTGCAAGTAAATCACTGCTTACTCCAGGCCACTACTTGCTTACTCCAGGCCACTACTTGCATACTCCAGGCCACTTCTTGCATGGAACTTATCCATACATTGCATACTCCAGGCCACTACTTGCATAGGACTTACCCATACATTTTAAGTTACACGATTACTTGTTACTAAACACAAGGTTAAAAACTGTGTTTCAGTTGATTTTTTTCCTGTGCCAGATTTCATTTACATTTTCTAAACATCATTTTTAAGATTTATAACATAGGATATTAAAATTTTAATTCAAACAAAGTTATCTTCCTTGACAACTTTGACTCACTTATTTTTTAAATTTCAAGGATCCAAGTATAAAGTTTCCAGGAAAAATGTCAGATTAGAGAAACCCTCATCCTACTAAAATGATAAAAGGAATAAATCTATCTTTCAGTTTGGATGGTAGAAATGTTCAAGGAAGTCTCAGTGAAAATGTCTCGACTAAATAGCTAACAAGATAGATCCTGATACAAATACTTATAATGTACATGCTGATCATGATCTGCACTTAGCAAAAAGATAAAATCACGTGCTGCCAGATGAGTAAGAGTTAAAAGATCTAAAAAAAAAAGTATTTAAATGTACTAAAACATTGACTCACCAAGCTGACTGTTATGTGAAGTGTACCATAAAGTATATCTTCAAACTTTCACACACAAATAAATTCACAGTATAAATTTGCTTCTCAACAATGAGTCACAAGCACAAATACCAGTAATGAGGTATCTGAACCAGCTTTTCTATCCACTTGGGGAAAGTTCATGACATGAAAATTGCCCCTAGCAAAATGATATCAATATACATGATGTGTGGTAATTTATATAAATGGATGAAAAATTGAGCAAATTAATGTTCTCTAGAAATAACACTACTCCAGTTTCCAGCATAACTTTCTGTGCGGCAATTTATAGTAATGCATACCATTCTACTGCATTATCGTAAAATAATAATTTTACAAAATTATGTTTGACTTCCTATGACCTTGACCGTACTGTTTAATGTATTTTACAGACAGAATAAAGTTGTATTTTACTAACAGAATTTACTATATTCTGTCAGTAAAATATGATGTTAACAGTTTTGATAAATAAGTTCATAATCACTCAGTTTACAGAGTTAATATTACCAGAAAATATTTCAATTAATAATGCAATTTGACCTAAAATTGGTTTGAATTTTACCGTTACATAGACATTCACAAACTAGGATAGAGTTTTGAATTTTATTCATTTTGGACATTTTGTAAATCTGAGTGTGACATCATTCCTCGACACATTCCCTTAGAATGAAAACTGTACGCTTCTTATGTGGCTTACCGGAAGATGTTTAGACAAAGTGTGACATACTCCCTCGATGCCAATGCAACATTCTCTCTTAATTAAGAAGAAATTGTAGTACGTTTCTTATGCATATTGTACAAATTATTGGAGGTCGAAGTGTGACATCATTCCTTGACACACCCTCTTTTATAAACAGGACAATGTTAGTTTGATTTACATGTGTGACACTCTCTACTATACCTGTCCTGGAAGATTTATATGTCTGAGTGTGACATCATCATCTCGGGACACACCTTCTGTGTAAGCGTAGCAATATTCCTCGGAATCCTCATTATTGTGGCCTCGTCTCAGAACTGGGGTACTCGCACTACTGTGTCTGTATAATAAAACACACAAGATGGACTCAAACACTCAAAATAGGACAAAACAAATTATTTTACAATGTCGCAATACAAAGTAAAATGTCATCAATTTTGTAAAGCTTATAAATACATGTAATAGTTATTGACCTGCAAAATAATTTTTTATTAAACGGTACATTTAATTTTGTTTTATCTGAACAAACTTGTGAGTTTTTACAAATAGTTTACTAATTATTATAGGCTGGCTAATGATAAATTTTAACATTAATTTTAAACTACCCGGTACCTATTCTCTTGAATGAGAAATACATTTCAAAGGTGAATTTTTAGCTGTTTCTTGTCACATTTTAGAGAAATATTGAATTAAGAGTAGAACATACTTGCAATAAATTACTTTCCAGCAATTCAAACAGGTTGCAAACTAATTATCGACATACATTGTATATCAAATTTATTTATAGAACATTGTGTACCTTACAAAAAACTTTGTACTGGTTACGAATGCCCAATTGATGCTAGTAAAAACATCTCAATTTATACATTGTTATGGCACAATCACTGTTCATGTTCAAAACCATCTTCTGATGCAGTGGCAGGGTGTTTGCCTCCGGATCAAAGAGTACCAGGGTTCGATCCTCACCAGCGCCCAAATAGTGGCAGTGTCAAACAATTGGACATTGTCCCTCTCTCTCTTCAAGGTTGCAATCTGGACTGAGTCTCACAAGTGATAACTACAAGTTGTAACAACTTGGCTCACAATCAAGATTAAATAAATTTAAATAAATTCAAACCAGCTCGTAAGACAGACAATATAAGGAAAGTATCTTACATGGAGCCCTGCTGCCGAGGTGGCCCTCTGTGATGTGGATCATCAAACACATCGATGTACTGGGAGGAGGAAGAGTGTCCTTGACCCATATCATCATAAGGGGCCTCGTCCCCTCTCAAGCCTTTCCCTTTAACCCTAAATGCACTTGATCTACCTCCTGCTGCCCCTGGCCTTCTGAACGAACTAAGATTGGTAGCAAGCTGAAAGTTTCAAGGAACCGACTAATTATATGTACAAACGTTATATCCAACATTTCACATTATTTCCTGCTTAGATAATGTATGTACAACATAGACACATGGTAAGAAGTGGAGAGTCCTCGAGATTCACAACAAGTTTTTAAGTTTTGAATATTGAGAAAACACTTCATCGTCTTAAAAAATAATTTTTAAAATAATAAAGATTAATTTTAAATATTAATCTCATTTATTATGGCTCAATTAAATAAGTCTGGTATGGTAGAGATTTATTTCCACCAGGCGTAAACAGCCGACTGAAGTTCGTGTATGTGTACCGAACATCAAAGTCACATGACTTAAATCTCGTATAAAAGCGCCCGCCGTGGATCCTCGCCCTCTTTTCCATTACTTGAAAATTGAAGCCGCCCACCGCACCCTTAATTTAACTTTGATAAATTCAACTTAAGTAGTGAGTTATATGAATATATTGTATGCATTGTTTATAATATTATTTTAACGCTATAGAAGTTGAAATGCTGCCGCCTAGATTTTATGTTTCAGTTCAACCAGTGGTACAATTTGACATCTCAAAGGCATTCTGGTACATCTGCAACACAACCACGTTTCACTGCTGGAGTCTACTGGCAAGCCCACTATCAATAACGGGAACTGCAAAATTGCTCGCTTATAACGAAGGGATTGGATTCTTATATGAACAATTCGTTAAATGGATGTGGTGCAATGAGAGACAGTGCTTACAATGCTCCGTTTTGGGAGATCCCATTGAATTAACTTTAGACGTGCGTGTAATTCGTTAAACATTCTTGCAGAAAAAACTGTGGTTTATTCAATTGTGTTTTTATGATCAGTGTTGCAGACATTTTATTCAAATTTTGAAATCAGATGCCATGCATTTGTTTTAATGTCTAATATGACTTATTAAAATGATAATTTACTAGTTTTAAATCGTTATGACGGCGGAAAATTCTTACGATAGGTGCGATCAGGAATGAACATGTTAGTAATTATGGGCTCGTTTCATGCGGGGAATGAATTATATTGCATACCTATGATCGTTGTCTATCCCATAGTGCTGGTCTGTGGGTGGATTGCGATTTATAGTGTTCGAAATCTATTTTTTGGGTTAAATGAGCGTTAAAGAACTGGCCAGATAGCTATGACTAGGCGTTCTTTTAATAGCTCCCATTTACAATAGGATGTTTTCAGCGAAGCTGTATTGAATATTGTTGCACTGGTGGTTTGTTTAGGTACTGCGGGGTACCTTGCGGTTCTATTAATCGCCGAGCGGCGGTAGAGTAGTTTGTTATGTTCAAGGCTGTGCGGTGTAATAGTACATGCGCCGGGCGACGGCGTAGGCAGTACTCTGTAGGTATTATAGACACATATTTGCGTCAGCTGGTATAAAAAGTGCAACAGGGGTAGGGTTATCTCGGGTTCTGGTCGCGCTCCTGATCGCTCCTTTGCGTAGATCTTCCATAGTGCCAGTCTGTGGATAGATCAAACTTCATTAGTGCCAGTCTGATGAAGTTTTTCCATGCCGTCATGACCATATCCGCCATTTTGATCTTTAACATTTTATTCATTAACATGAAATATCTAATAACATGTTACGCTGGTTTAATTAGCAATAGAAGGTATGAACAAACTATAGTTGTTGTTGTCATTTGTTAACAATAATTGAGTCCTAGAATAAATGACATACAGGTCAAATAGTTTCAGTTCAGAACATCAACAGCATATTTTCAAAAGATTGCCTTAAGGGGGGTCACTGCTGAAATTCAAAATAACAAGAAATTTTATTGACCCTCTTTTTTATGGAGACTAACATATTGCTAGTTAATTTCTGGAAAAATAATGATGGGTCAATGACTTAACTTTTTCGCAATATTAATCTTTAGTGATACACTATCAGAAAAGTTGCTTAATGCAGAATTAGCTAGAATTTTGGTATTATAAATGTACAAGTATGTGGTGTATGTTTCAGAATGGATATCACTTTCTAATCTTTTCTTATGTAGTATAATTATACTTTGGGATGAAAAAAAAGAGATAGTGGTATTTCTATCATTATCTGAATAAATATTACGCCCTTATTATTACCCCACCCACTTTTACTAAAATTCATTTTTTCAATTTTTGATAAATGAATATTTCATGATAAAGGAGTAACAAGCTTTTTCAGATATTTTGTCTGCAGTTTGATTAAAACCTTTGTTTTAGAATGCAAAAATAAAAAATGGGGGTCAATGTGCATATAAAGAAAGAAATTCAATAAAAACTGACAAAAAATGTGTTTTTTAGATTTCGCAGCTTTGAGATATGACGGCATATGTCTGTAACAAAAGAACTGTAAAAAGAAAATAATTATTAATAAATTGTTATATCCTAACAATTCTTCTTATAATACAGTTTGAATTATGTAAATATCTTAAATGGTTTTTGAAAATGACTATTTTTGTACCCCTACCCCCATTTTTGGCATATGACAAAATTTGTCAATTTAGTCACCAAATGTGAGGTCAAAATATTTTTTCTCAAAAATGTTCAATTTTTTTACGCTAAAATATTTCTATTGTGCCTAAGTTCACTACTGCGTAATTGTTTTTTCCAGTTAACTCGTCATTTTTGAAATATAACAAATGTAAATTTCCGGAAGTGCACAAATCCAAAACCTCACCAGTGACCCCCCTTAAACCAGAGACTTTTGAAAATGTGTAAAATGATCTTCACAAATGAGGAAGTTTCTTCATGTACAAGCCTGATCCTGTTAGCTTAAATGTACCTAAATTAAACCGGAAAAAAATGTGTGCAACTTTGACCACACTAAAGTCTTTATTCTGACTGTTAGTCCAGTCAGAGTTGTCCTTATCATATAAGAACAATTTACATTATTGATTACACTAAAATTGTGTCCAAGTTTTATGGACGCCTCCACTTTATCAAATAACAAAGGGTCATAGGCAAACCCTTCATCCTGATGATAAAATTTCATTCAACACAGGCTCAGATTTTATTCTGCACGGCACAGATTTTATTCTGCACAGGCTCAGATTTTATTCTGCACAGGCACAGATTTTATTCTGCACAGGCACAGATTTTATTCTGCACAGGCTCAGATTCAGTATTTTAACTAGACTACATCACATGCTTATCAGGGCGACAGTGACATCAGTTCAACATCTCATAGGAATGGCCAAATGGTGCTGCTGGAAGAACTTATGGCCTAACCATTTTGCTTTATATCAAATGCACATGTATATTTTGCAATAAATTAAAGTCCCAGGATCACAATCGCAAATATTTTACACAGGAAGATGTCTTCACGGTATTTGTACCAAAAACATTTCTAACTTTGCAGTTTAAATGGATGTACATGTTAGAGAAATAGTGTGGTATTTATTTCAATAATATTGCAAAAAATTAAGAAAGGCTTTCTGGCAACTCTTTTTCATGAAGAAATTATTTTAATACAAAAGAAAGACATTTGTCAATATCATTTGAGTGAATAGAATACGCAATATCATATTCAGTAAATTAATTTTTTTGTATCAGTAAAATTGATGTGATCCTGGGACTTTAAGTTAATCATGACTGACACATTAAGGGCATACATTGACTAAGAAGCTTATAAATATTTAATTAATTGTATCCTTTTTCAAAATAACGTATATAAATATAAGTAAAGTACATCAAGCGCATGAAAGCATTATCATCCAGGAAGGACTGGCATGTCTTGCAGTTTATGTTAGTTGTTTATTTCACAATATCTAAATATTAACAACTGTATGTTATGATGCATATAACAAGAGTCATGTTGACATGGCAAATTCCCCTGCCAGTGCAAGGTCTGTCTGTGTCTGTCACTGAATACAAAACAGTGGTTCCTGAGAATCGCCAGGACAAGAATGACGCTCATATAGACAGTCAAGAGACAATTACCATATCCCACTGGCGGGGTGGATAATAAACAATACCTCATTGGTCAAAAGCATGTCCATCAAAGAATGTATTTTCAAAATTTTGAGTTTGGGTTACCCCTAGTAAATATAAGTTACATCCAAATTTGAAAAGTTATTGTTTTGACTTTCACCTTCCTAAGGTCTACCAAATGTTACCACGGTTACTGGTGCCTGGAGACTCAACATTCTGACAAAGTCTTAAATATCATTTTCAAACAAACACTGTGTCACACATCATTCTTAAAAAATTTGACCATCCATATGAACATTTTTTTTAATAAAACTAATATGTCTGAATTACTGAAAAAATTTGAATACATATAAATAATAAAACTGTTACTGACTTTTGCGACATAAGATATAATGTCATATTCACCACAAGAAAGAAATGTTGACCTTGGTTCTTGTTGTGGTCAATATTTACTTCTTCTGGTGAAAACCTATGTTAATATTGACCTCTTCTGGTGAATATCTATAATCACGTCCGATTGAATGTAAATCTCAAGAGTTAATAATTGTATGTTATTATTTCACAGGAACTAAAATATGACGTATGTAAACAAGACTTTTACATCCAAGTGGTTTGTAGAGTGCAATGTACGTGAGGTCGATATTATTTACAATTAATTAGAAAGTGTTCACTAAACAATGCTAAAGGAAACTGTTCAAAGTGTTCTCAATTATTCATTGTAAGTTACTGGGGGTTTTCCCCGGGTTTTTGGAAAACTGCTGCCACATTTTGGCATAAGCAGAAATTTTATATTAAATTGATGAAATTTAAGCTGAATCTGGTAAAATTATTTGTCAGTTTAAAAAATTTGACATTACACACTACAAGTCTGGCATATTTGCTGTCTTTGCGGCATGGCATGAAGACCCTGTTTCTGGAACTGCTAGGACTTATTTTGGAGTCTTGGCGCAATACTAACTGAAACTATACATTTATGTATAATATCATTTACTGATTTCCAAAATCACCAACTGGCTATGAAGTTTGACAGATGGACACCAAACACTGTAACATAGATAATACAAGATGACTATCTACTTTCACACTGATAAAAATAAATATTAGTGCAAAGGGAATTTTACAAGCTATTATTATAATTAAAGGGTGCCAGGAAATTTTACAAGCTATTAAAGGGTGTCAGGCAATTTAATAAGTTATTAAAGGGTGTCAGGGAATTTTACAAGCTATTAAAGGTGTCAGGGAATTTTACAAGCTATTAAAGGGTGTCAGGGAATTTACAAGCTATCAAAGGGTGTCAGGGAATTTTACAAGCTTTTAAAGGTGTCAGGGAATTTTACAAGCTATTAAATTTACAAGCTATCAAAGAGTGTTAGGGAATTTTACAAGCTATCAAAGATTGTTAGGGAATTTTACAAGCTATTAAAGGGTGTCAGGGAATTTTACAAGCTATTAAAAGGTGTCAGGAAATTTTACAAGCTATCAGGGTCACATGAATTCTGTCCTCCAACACTTATTTACAGGTAATATAATCATAAATGATACTACAGTATACATGGTTCATATACAAACTGAAACCAGACCAGAACTTTTAATAGTAAAACTATATATACATTGTACATGTTATCAAGCTGTGTATTGCTCCATTTTAATCTACTCAAACAACTTAACAAAGGGGTGTGTTGTTGTTGATAGTGATCTGTAATGCACAATATTTTTTGGTGGGAACAATATAAATTTTACATGCAAGAATCAAGGGCTGGTACATGAAGTATACAAGTATTTCAGATTTCTTGTGACATTAGAACTTAAGATAGTTACATAACAAACAAGGGAACAAAATAAATTTACTTCGATCTTGTTAGTAATAAAATGGGATTTGAACATGCCTTACAGTTATACCTTTCAGATTACTTTAACATTATCTGCAAAATAAGAAAATGCACTTTCTAGTTAAAGCAACTGGATTAAACTCATCTCCACAAAAATGCTATGCTAAGGAAGGTTGTGTACCCGAGTCAGATTGTACTTTGTAGTAAATGATATTTTCATGTGACATAAAATACAGGAGACAACAAACATGTGTAAACAAGAGGGCGAAAGCCCTATATTGCGACATCACTTGTGTTGTTCCGGATATAAATATGAATAGGCTTACATGTACATGTATTTTACTGATAAAATGCTCTAACCAGACACTTGGCTTTCAATATTTCAAACATGGCAAGTGGAAAAACACTAGTTTTATCTCACTTTATCTGCATATCATGTAAATTATAATTCAACATCATGTTGTTTTTCACATGTGATTAAACTGTTAATCTGAAACTAAATGTAGGACTATCCGGGATTTTTTTTTATGAGCAAAATTATAATAACAAATTTACTAGTTATTTAAAGCTTGTCAAGCAGAAATACAAACACGTTTGCGGTGTGTACACACGTACAATATTAAACCTGATTTTACACTGGTAAATTCTCTGTAACTTTTGCTACTTAAAATTTTTACATCTACATTGCCCAGCACAAATTAAATTTAGTGTTTGACCCCGTTTGCCCACCAATTGAATCGCTCAGATTTTCAAATAAACATCTTTCTTTTTTATCAAAACTAACAACTGAAAACACTTAATTTATTAAGAGTTCGCTCTAAATAGAAAGCACTTTAGCTCCACCAACAATACATGTTGGTGGCTATGCAAAACGTCAAATGAGGTTAAACACTAATTAAGTTAGAGTTTATTAAGTAAAATTTTATCAATTAAGAAACCCTGGTCACTCGCTACCATTAGCTCCCTTAATGTTTCTTAATTGTTAACATGGTTAAAATTTGACTTAATAAACTCTAACTTACTTATTGACTTTAACCTCATTTGACCTTTTGCATAGCCACCGACATGTAATGTGGCAGGACTTATGTGTATATAGATCCATGATTGTTGGCAGAGCTTTCTATTTTACTATGAAATTTAGCTACCCATCACTTTCATATACTTAAAATCATGCTGATCATCTTTTTTAAAGATAGTTCTTGTTTGCTATTGAAAGGATTTGCAAAATACAAACAGTTCTGAAATGCTCTTCATTTTCATGTTTTCACATGAAATATGTTTTTAAATGAATAAGCTTTTTAGTGACACTTTATTTTTCATGATGGCATGTTTCCCAGGTATCAAGTCAACTATTACCTTAGTCAAGTTCTCTCAACCTGCATTTAGTCAACTTGTACCTATTTCTTTTGTGAAAAAGTCAATGTTGAACCCATATGTCTCATCACAGTGTTCCAGCTAGGATTTGAAATGGGCAGTGTGCCAGTGAAAAAAGGGCACTTAAGTCGAGTCGCGAAGCAGTTAATAAAAGGGGGGTTTGGGGGGCCTAAGTCCCCCTAAGATTTTTGTAAAATTAAGACATTAAAGAAGGCATCTGGTGCGTTTTATTAACTGGAAATATAAGACTTCTTTTTTCGTGAACTTAACCTGATTTTGTTAGTATTTCTGCATATCAACTAAGCATGTATTTGGTTTATTACAGACAAAAAGAAGTTTCTGGTGAAAGAAATCTACACTGGGAATGACTGATAAGAAATAATGATATAAATAACCATATCAAAATTTATGTCTTACTTTGTTTTTAACAAAAACCCATTTTCAAATAGTTTTTGCCCTCTATATAAAATGTCAAATCTGTGAAAGCAAAAGGGGAATATGCTGAGGAAAATTGATTATATTGCAGCAATTTTGACTACATGTACAACAACGAAAGTTAGTCTAAGTGACAGTATTATAACCTTTAAGATAAACAAATTGTAAGATTTCACTGCAATACTATTTGAAATAAAATCGTATTAATGATAATTTTCCAATAACATTTATAGTTCCCATGAAAACCCTGTGTCTTTTTTAAAGAAAAGAAAAAAATAAAACAACTATTTTAACTTCTTTATTTCTGTATTATATATAAATGCATGTGCAGACATAATTGTGTGCATCAGGTCGTATCATATATACCTTGAACAAGGATGGCGGATCATAAGCACAAATATTAACAAACAAATTGCGTGCATTAAAAAAATGTGCAACTATGCCTTCATTTATTATTAAATATATTTAAGAAGGAATAAGAAGGAATTAAATTCTGTGTGCACGATAAGATTATTAAAGTGGTCACATCTATCTATTATGATACTCAAACACCAATCTGTTATGTAAAGAAAACAATCAAGCATTCGTCAATTTAGTGTTAATCCGAATACATGTATAGCCTGAGGTCATCAACACGTGTTTATCAATTAGGCAGGAAAAAGCTGCTATTTACGACAGGTCACGCATCATGATGCACATTGTCAAAATTTCACTAAGGGCAACAAAGTTTTCTTATGAAAAGGGCCATATTAAAAAAGGCAGGGCGCCACTCCCTGCTATTAAGGCCTAGCTGGAACACAGTTATCATGCTCATGGTTTACATGGATTTTAGGCATCAAGCGTCTGTATTTCAACAAGCTATTTTTCTCTGTTGCACACAAAGCAGAAATTTTTCACAAAGAAAATTTCATGCGTCCTTTAGAATCATCGTTGGATTTTTTTTAATGTTTTAAGTATCATTTTGCAAAACGTATGCATACAAATATTTTAGGATTTTAGCGTTTCTGAGAACCCTCATACAGTACATACAAGGTGTTTTTCCCAATTGTCAACCATCACCGCTTTGTCTAGCCAATGTGTTCACGCAAATTTGGTCACACAGAATCACCCTAATTAGAGTGGATGGTCATGGTGACCATTTATTTTATACTAATTTATTTTAGGTTGAATGTGAAACAAGTTATCCAACTTATATTAATCACTCTCGACACCTCATTCCTGATGGTATCTATCGCCGAGAGGTATGAGAGAGAGGCCAGTTTCCCTTTAAATGCTGAGCGCCAAGCAAGGGAGCTACTGGTACAATTTTTTACGTCTTTGGTATGATGCGGCCTGGGAGCCAACCAACAACCTCTTGCACTCGAAGCTGAAGCTCTACCACTAGGTTATCGAGGAGGTGGTGACCATTTGTCACCGCGAATCGCGGTGACTGGACATGTTGTTCATTTGATGTTCAGCAGTGTCCACATTTGGGTTGTGTCTTGGACTTTTATTATGTTTTGTCTTGAACTTTTATTATGTTTTTTAAGTATTTAATTTTATTCATCAATAAAAAAAAGAAATGTTTTGCAAACTTCACGACGCCCTAAACGTTTTAAATACAATTCTGCTATCAACAGCCAAACATGCTGTGTGATTGAAATAAATAACCCTGGTAACACAATCAATATAAAATAAGAAAAAAAAATTACATTATATCTTCCAAACTAATGTTTAATCATTTTAATGCAAAATTATAAATCTATTGTCAATGTCTCAAACTGTCAAAATATTTCTGTCTTTTAAATGCCATGTGCTAGCTAAGATCAAACAAAATGGGACAATGGATGGGGTCTGCCTTAAAACAGTAAGGATGCGTAAGGCTAAGTAAGTATAAGTAAGGTAGAGTAAGTATAAGTAAAGAGAAGTAAATGTGCGTAAGGATAATTAAAATCTGCTTTTATTATATATTTTTTATATAGTTAACATAAATCAAGTTATATTAATAATGTTTAAAGTCTCAAATAGAAAAAATAATCACGTTAATAACAAAATAATATGGATTTTAAGCGTAAGGCTACTGGTACAGTATATACAGCATTAGTTGCTAGGATTTTGTAAAACGATAAAAGAAACCGTAATATAATTATATAATAAATTATGAGTTATATGTTATGAAATTAATCATTATAAGGCTTTTCATTTCAAACTGTAATGAATATAAATCACGTTTAAGCTGGAACGGTCTATAAAGTACGAACGGAAAAATGAATGAACAACAATTATGAATGAATTTTTAATGAATGAATGAACAACAATTGTGAATGAATGAATGCAGAGAATAATTATAACATAAAATATAGTTCCTGACGTGAACAAAGCTGTCGTAAATTTGACTTAGATTTTTTTTGCATGAATATACACATTATTCCTAAACGATAACGTAAAAGTCATATTCTTAATTACACATTTTAAAAACCCTTACATAAACGGTGCTTATCTATTTCTTAACTTACATTTTCTAGGCGTGTGATTCCTCTAAGAAAATCAAATTCTCCGTCTGACAGTGACTGACCTCACATGCAAGACAGCCAGTATTACATCCCTTTCGGCACGTTCCACAAGGGAATTGCACTTTGCGGGATTTACCCATAATTGCAGTTACAAAATATATTCAATACCAAGATACACACAAATAATCACAGAGTCACACACTTATTATTTAATCCGAAAAGTCACAAATATTCCTGATAATTCACAATTGATAATCACGTAATGATTTAATATACAAGAGAAAGGTGCTATTCATGTACATAGCTAATATATAGCTGGATTAGAAAGGGACAACAACCAATGAATATGTATTTTAAGTTTGATTTATTGAAATAACTCATTTCAACCTATCAGTTTTTTTAATTGAATTAGTATTAAAGTCATGCACCGTCCAGATAATTGTAATTTACTTAATTGGGCACATGGTAATTGCATCAGTCCTTTTTCAAAACAGTAGCTGCTGCTTACAAACATTGTGTAATTAAATGACACCTGCAACGCACTTACCACTACTGATTAATATCCCTAATAGATCTATCAGTAGAGGTGACAACCCGTTGATTGGCAATAAACGAAGTTGTTAACGAAGGCGTTAATATTTGTACATAGTGAAGATATAATTAAAACAGTTTAAAGAATTTCATGTAACTATATTATTAGAATAAAAATATATAACAATACCAGGAAATCTTAAGAAACGTTATTTTGGAAAATATGAGACAATGTCATAATGCATGAGAGTGTGATATTTAATTTTGATAAGTTGAACTTAAAGTTTCCAAAATTAAGCAGTGTCTAACAAATAACTTTTCAACTGAGATCAAAGCTGCATTATAAATGTGCTCCGTTGCCAAGACATATCATTTGACTGTAAAACTTTTTTTTAAATGTTAAGATTTACAAATCAATACTATAAGGGGAATCAATACAGAAACAAAATCATTGATCATCATCACACTATTTATTGGTTCATATTATTTAATATTCATCAGTAAATGAAAATGTCTAACACTGTCGTATACATTGACTAAGTGGCTTCTGAAATTATATTTCCTTTGCATGGAATACAAATACATGTGCCGAACATGGTACATTTTTTGTATTATCCAAGGATATCTATAATGACGTTTGTATCCATAACGGTGGACGTATTGTTTGCTCACTCAAGACGGTCTTTTTGAGGAATACAAATTCTATGGACAAGATGACTTAGAATCATACCCTTATATAATTTAATGTATGTTTGTCGCAGATTAGTGCACACCTCTTTGGATTATACTTACTGACATTTTAAATGACGGAAATATTAAAAGTATTTTTGATTAGAAACATTTTTTTTCAAATAATTTTTCTTAAATATACAACTACATGTTTTCACACCATTTTCCCCATCGATCGATAATAACCTAATATACCTTACTTATCCTTTTGCCACCTTACGCCTCCTTACTTTCATTTGTATACCTTACTGTATTTAGGTACACCGCAATGGATGTTCTTTGATCTTATGCAGGGCACTAGACAACTTTTGGGGACAGGTACCCATACCCTTTGGAAGGGGAATTTTTCGTCGTTTTAAGACTAATAGGGGAATTTTTAGCCGTATAAATATTACTACTATTCACACTTATTAATACTGTTTTCAATCATTTCCAACAGATGTAGCTACATAATAGTTTTCTGACAAATACAACAGAGATTATGCAAGTTGTTCTAGATCTGCTATATTTATTTTTTTCTTTCATGAATTAAAACATCGCACTGACACATGCAAACTTTACTTGATTATGTGACATTTTTCACCTGCTAAGGACAATATCCGAAAAATCCGAATGAACAGGGTTCTCTTTGGGTTAATTTTAGTTTGCATATCATAATTTTCTGTTCGTGTTCTGCAGCACCATGAATTCAAAAATGAAAGTAACTGTATGCATTCCCCGTTTGACACATATTTTTGCGACCTCGCATGTCCGTAAACTTATTATCGTACATTAATGTTTCTTCGATTTTGGCGATTTAAACACTTTTAAATAGAACACAATTTGTCAAAAGTATGTTTAAAGGTTTAAAATAAGTATTGATAAGTATTAACGAATACTGAATGTTTTGAAGGCGCCGAGTATTGCCAATAGATATATTCATGTAGGGGAAAAATTTACGTCTAGCACAATTTGCAACTTGAAAATGCCCAATGTAAGTCAATAATTTAATAACTGTCCCCGAAAAACATACCGAAATTATAAGTCTGTTCTGACACTTGATTATCGGAAAAACGGATATACATGAATTGTGTTATGATCGCCCGAAGCGCAATCTGTGAATTACATAGTAACAATACACAGAGTCGTGTCAACCAAGCATCGCTAATTAAATCCGTGTAACAACGTATTATAAATTCGCCGAGATCTATTATATTTCGTTTTATGACTGTTTATCAATTAACACCTCTGATAACGACCTCGTGCGCGTTATCAGATAGCGTCTTATTAGCTCCGCCTTCTTCCGTAAACGGGCCAACAGACGACGATCGATTTTTGATTGACATGTCAGAATTGCCGAGATTATTTTGTTGGCGCCACTAAAATTCGCCAACTGAAAGAATTTAGCGACAAAATTTATTTTTTGTCGCATTTGGCGCCATTGGCGAAAGACATCGGGAACCCTGTAATGAATATATACCGACTTGTTACGAGAAAATTCATTGGACAGTCAATCAAGGGAGAAGACTCGTGAATGTTTAATTGGATTCGTTCTTATTCGGCCGACGAGTAACTTCGTGATTTTCCTTCCGATTTTATTTTTGTTTTCGAGGGGATTTTTTTTCTTAGAAAGGGGAAAAAAACATATTATTTTAGGAGGGGAATGGGCCGATATTCGGCCCCAAAATCGGCCAAACGAGTGCCCTGTTATGACACCTGCGGCTTTATCTCTGATTAAAAAAAAACTTGCAGTAACAATGACTTTATTGGGAAATAATAATAAAGCAAATTGTTACTGGGAAAAAGCGACTCTGAATGTTACTGAAAATTTAGCGACAATTTTAAATAACAAAAGAAAACTGTCACAAGTATAGCAACTGGTTTTGATATTCCATTTGTTCTAGTGACTGCCTTTTTCAGCGCATCACAGATGCTCATGGCGACCATTTAGGTGTCAAAAACAATTTCAGAGTGTCCACGTCACCGTGTCTGGTCACCCTGATTTAATTTTGTCGCAAACACCTAAAACTTTTTACCAGCGCCTGCACATAGTGACATAATCTAATAAGTCTTGAAGGAGTGCAGTTTTTCAAATGAAGAAGAAATAAAAATCTACAAATGATACAAAATCAAACAGTGATCTGGTGACTACCCCAATTTATAGGGAACAGTGTAACATCCACATTTCAGGATACACCAAAAAGCTAGAATACAGCAATCCTACTCGTCATTTCCATGTTATGAAAAATTCGCTGAATATACCTCTGGATCCTGATACGTGTAATCCGTTTCATTTTCGTTTTGTGGTCCTCCGATGTGATCAAATGCTTTTGAATACATTGCACTCATGTTTGCCTTCCTGTTTTACTGATCTACTTTAGTTTTAAGATTGTAAGATTTCCGTTTAACCAAAGTAATTAATTGTTTAAATAGATAGTATGGAAGATACTGAGTGCCACTTTCAATTATCAAAACATGTTTCCTGTGTTTACAAATTTTCTTCCTTGTTACACTTTACTTCCGCATGCTAGAAATTAATACTATTCTCAAATTTCATTGGATAAAAGTATTCTCCCAAAATGATTTCGACCCAAAGAAGAAAATGGGCTCAATGAAAAGAAAGAACTCAAAGAAAATAATAAGTGCCTAATGACGTTTTTTAAAGCCCATTATGCAACTTTATTGTCTGATTTCAAGAAGTTTGCCATTGCCACTTGATAAAGTACCGATCTTTTTTGGCAACTGTTCATAGTGATGTACGTCCAGAAAGGCCCATTTCCTGAAACCAAGGAACCTGGTTGCACAAATTTATTTCAAATGGAGTACTAAAAAATTCGAGTGTTTGACGAAAAATAAAAATTCTGTTTCTTCTTAAAGTCTTTATCATTAAGAAGAAGAAACAGATTTTTTTTCATAAAAGACTAGAACTTTTTAGCTAAAACAACTTCAGCGTACCCTATATGCTTGACAGAACGGGTACGAAAAACAAAATATAAAAATAGGGCATTTAGAGTTTTGGAAGCCAGAACTAAAGTCTGTTCCATTCCACTTTGGACCCCCAACTTTGACCTGAACTGAAAAAATCTGAGCGGTTTTCGCATAAATTTTACCTGTTTTGTGATCTACAAAAAAGTCACCCTCAGGAATTTTAAGCGTTTTTGAAACAATCACGTCATTTTGCAAAGATGCCGATTTTTATTTTTCTATGGAGACTCGCCATTGTTTACATTGGACGCCATTGACGTTTACTCTTCCGTTACAGAGAAGTTACGCCAAAGTTCACGTGTTTTTCACTAAAATGTTCGGGGGACATTTCAATATTACAATCAGATGCATGGTCATTAATAATGAGCTAATACAATAACAAAAGTAACGCTTAAATGTACAAAAATGTTGAAAATCTAATTAGATCTATAATTAAAAAGATTTACCGAATAATTCCTGCTTTCAAATGATTCTTTGCCTAGGCTAATGTCGTATACTGACATTCCGTGTACTCCAGTCCATGAGTCATGACAGCACTAAACATTTTGAAAAATCTTTAGCTGTTGTTGAATTTCAGGTGAAGTAGCATAACATGCAAGTGAAACACGCATTCATTTAAACAGTGGCCCAACATACATGTCACAGTATAACCCTGGAATTTAGGAATTTTTCAGCATTTCATTTGTAATATATTCGTGCAACCAGGTCCCTATGGTTTTATTACTGGTAATTTACATTTAAAAGATTTCAATTAATTTGCTAATTACCAAATCATATAAAGTTGCAACGTTTTTAATTTTCTTTTCAACTATTGAAATCTACGGAAGCCAAATAGTGCCACTTTGTTTTTGTTTTAAATTGATTTTTTCAACATAACCTGGAGCAATAAAATATTCGTCCCAGACATAACTCAGTTGAAAATTCAAGATACTAAGTTGAAAATTCAACTTACTAAGTTGAATATTCAAGATACTAAGTTGAATATTCAAGATACTAAGTTGAATATTCAAGATAGTAAGTTGATTATTCAACTTACTAAGTTGAATATTCAAGATACTAAGTTGAATATTCAAGATACTAAGTTGAATATTCAAGATAGTAAGTTGATTATTCAACTTACTAAGTTGAAAATTCAACTTACTAAGTTGAAAATTTAACTTACTAAGTTGAAAATTCAAGATACTAAGTACTAAAATCAGTAACTTGAATTTTCAACTTAGTAAGTTGAATTTTCAACTAAGTAAGTTGAATTTTCAACTTAGTATCTCGAATATTCAACTCAATATCTTGAATTTTCAACTTAGTAAGTTGAATTTTCAACTTTCAGTTTCTATCTTGAATTTTCAACTTAGTTGAATTTTCAACTTAGTATCTTGAATTTTCAACTAAGTAAGTTGAATTTTCAACTTAGTATCGTGAATATTCAACTCAGTATCTTGAATTTTCAACTTAAGTTGAATTTTCAACTTTCAGTTAAAAAAACAAAGTGGCACTATTGGGCTTCCGTAGAAATCTGATAGGCAATTAGAATAAAACTTGGACCTAATGCAGGTCTATATAAGTCTGTGTTCCTTTCAAGTTTATGATGAAATTACGTTTATCACTCTATGGATTAAGGAAATATTGATCATTGATAATTTACTAACATTTTTACAGCTATATATACATATATATGATTGTTAGTTGTGATATAATAGTTGGCCTTTCTGGACTGGACACAAGTCTTTTTGGCCCGAACCTTTCCTTTCTGGTACTAAACCGTTCACAATGGTTTATAGTACTGGGTTGTACATTAGGTTCTTTGTTGGTCCCTTGTCAATCTTTCAAGTACCGGTAGAAGAGTTCTGCATTATAGGCTACTCTTTTTCAAATGACATTTCTGCTAGAACTAGCAAATATGCCCAATTTATTAGAGTTTAACAATTTGATCTCATAGTACAGTTGTTAGTATCAGCAAAAACTGAAACTCGATTTTACCCATTCTTCTTTTTTATGTTGAGTTTCAGAATATTTCATTTCATAAAAGAATGAAATGATTTTGATGACATTGCATCTTTCTGTTGGACAGATCATCGATGAACTGTGGAGCCACCTTGGTGCAGTGGTAGTGCATTTGTCTCGGGATCAGAGGGTCATGGGTTTGATCCGCACCAGTTGCAAAGTAGTGGTAGTGTCCTTAGGCAAGACACAAATAATTCTACTTTGCCTCATTCTCTTGAGCTTGATTCTATCTGGAGTGAGTTTTGAGAGTGATAAATTTAAGTTGTAAGAACTTGTTTTGCAATCGAGATAAAATAAGTTGGTATCAATCAAAATTAAATCCATGAAAAGTGCATTTATAATCCAGATATCTAGAGTAATAATAGATGTATTGCAATCAGTTGTCTTATTTAGGAGGTGAAAATTGCTGTTGAAATATGTTCTGGTCTGATATATTATCTTATGGCCTGCACAAAAAGAAAATGACAGGATTGTGTAAAAAGCTGTATTTAGGCCAAGGCCGATCAATACTGCTTGATAAAACTGAGGCTCTCGTTATCTGATCTATCTGATATGGTAGTGTTCTTTTACTAAACTGCTCAAAGAAACAGAAGAGAGAATTTATTGTAAAGCTGTCATTGCCGCTTGAAAAAGAAGCTTCTGCGATGTCCTTTTTTCCCATTCATTTGACCTAGAGGATTCTTGTCCATGAGAGGAAAGGCACACATGTTCTCTGTACCAAACACTGTTAAGCCAAATCATGCGAATGCTTGAAATTTGATTTCTCTTGCTATGGACAAATTTATTCATACAAACTGACAAAAAATGAGCACAGGTAGCAAGGTAAGCTAAATTTCAATGGAAAGAAGATGAACTGCAGATTTTAACATTTAATCATGTACAAAAACTTTTAACAATCATGTTACATACATGATACATGGTAACTGTGGAGAACTGGAAAGCAGTATGAATGTGTGCTGAAGATTCACCCCATATCTTTTGACAAAATATGTGCGAACCATGTCAAAATGAAAGAAAACACAAAGATCTCACATGGGGAATGGACACAAGTTTCTGAATTTCCTTAGACTTTTGATATATAAAAGGTCTTAAATATCTTGGTCTTATCTCAGGATGCCGAATACAACTTCTAGATACAATAATACTTTCTTTGCACTTCTTTGTGTCTTCATGACTATTATTCATAATCAGTTCAAGTAAACAAAGTGAACTGATTGAAATGTAGGGGGAGTAAACAATACCAGAATACACGACTGAATTATTGATACATTTAATACAAAATTTATCCTTGAAGTGTACACTTACACAATCTAATACACTTCCTTCAACCATGTATACAAGAGTCATGCATATTGTTCACAGCAATTCAATTTCCTGCTACTGACGGGTTTCAGTATCAAGTAAACTATCTGTGGAGTTTTCATCTGATCATAATGCATTCAAATAAAATAAATTTTAACAGTCAGAAAGCAATCTCAATAGTTTCATGTTTAGTAAGAGAAAACAGAACAGCTGCACCAGTCTGAAGTTGTCAGCTTGGTCAAGTACCAGTATTCCTTTATAACTAAAAGCATCTTGTTTTAAGATACAAGTGCCTCTTCAAAGCCGTCACATGTTTTAATTGTAAATTTTTAAAATAACTCCTACACTAGAAATTAAACATATGTTCCATTGTATACATGATACACTCCTTTGTAACAGTTCAAAGTCCTGATTCAGAGAAACAAATGATGCAAAAATTCATCCTGATGATATATTACATATCTTTTCCATGACAGAATTACAACATTACAAAAAATTAACAGCAGATAAAAACTGGTGAAAATTCCAACTTAATTTGTAATGCCGTAACAGCTTCCTACAGCACATGTCATGTACACTGAAGCTGCAGAGCCAAGCACTTCCTGTCTTGTTAGCTATTTTCCTGTTAAACTTGAATCAATTATCTACCAACTGTGATGTAATCTAGGACAATAATCATTATGTACAATTCCTTTCACACATCTACATAATTATGCAATGAGCAAGTAGCCTGTGTATACACATATCTTCATCACTATGCGTAATCAATGCAGCAACATTTGAAGACATTCATGTCTTATATTCTATGAAACCAGGTCCCAGTTAGTCCTGAAATTGATATTGACAGAAAAACATTAAAATAATCAATAAATTTATAGTACAGAGTGTCTCAAAATAATTATGTCAACTTGTTGAACACTTTAACTTTTTATAATTTTGTTTAAATCAAGCTGCAGTTAGGTTGTTGTGGTCTTTGAAGAGAGATAATTAAAATCAATTGTTCTAAATGGCTTTATAGTGAACAAGAGGGCAAAGAGAGCACTATAACGCTCAAGTACATGATCTACTTATAACCAATGTGTCAGACTGTAATTCAACCTTAAACTACCATATATATCATAAATTCAAACTTCTCCTAGTAATCACTTGGACAAAGTTAACAGTCTGATCAATTTTCATCACATTGGTGTTGACAAAGTTTTTCTTTCATTTGACCTAGTTTTTGAGTGCAGGTGACCAAAATTCGACATTGCCCTAGAAATCATTAAGACAAACATTCTGACCAATTTTCATGATGATTGGGTAATAAATGTACTTCTAGAGTGTTAACAAGGTTTTTCTCTGATTTGACTGTGTGACCTACTTTCAGCCCAGGTGACCCAGATTCGAACTTGACTTAGAAATTACTGAGATAAATATTATGACCAATTTTCATGATGATTGGGTAATAAAGTACTTCTAAAGTGTTAACTACATTTTCTTTGACTGTGTGACCTAGTTTTTGCCCCAGGTGAACCAGATTCAAACTTGACCTAGAAATCAACATTCTGAGCAATTTTCATGAAAATAACCTTATGTGACCTCTAGATTGTTAACAAGGCAAGTTTGGACAGACAGAGACAGAGGAAGGACAATGGGTGATCACAATAGCTCAGGTGAGCTCATAAAATGATAATAGTGGACATTGCAACAGTTATCATATTATACATTTATTCTATATAATTACATATAAATTATATTATAATAAAACTGCATCAATAAGTAGCCACTGAATTTTGCCTAAGCTAAATTTAAAGATCAACATATTTTTCATCAAATTAAAAGGCTTTTCCTTAAACTTTATAGAAATTTATGACCTACCAGGCTACTGTTAAAGTCACATACTTGATATATATACATATATATGCAATGACTTTGAACTAAGTTTGAAGACACTATAGCTCTGCAGACTCATTACCAAGAAAGAGGTCTCGCACCAAAGTGGACATAAAATGTAACACAGTTCCATTTTCTTACATTATCTATGTCTTCATAATTTCTTGCAGCTTACGCCTTGCTTCTGTGACTTTAGATTCCTGCTTTTTGATATCTTCATCTGAGACAATCAGTTGCTGAAACAGGAAAGAACACAATGTTATCATCATGACAGTCATGTTGTGGGTACACAGAAATAAGTTGTCTAATTTTAATCCTTATTAAACAAGATATCTGTAAGGGAGATGTCTAACATTCATTTTAACAACATATACATGTATTGATTACAGGTATGTTCACTGAAAATATCAAAACTCAATAGTTTTATATCTAGAGTGTTAAGCTGGGTGCGGCACCCTGCCTTTTTTTGCCTCCCCCCAGTGCCCTTGTTGTATCCCATAGACCGGAATATATAGATTTTTTTTTAAATAATTGAGGAAGCATTTTTAAAACAGGACTTCTTCCAAAAGGCTTTTGCATCATACATTTTTAGAAATATTTCAATTCAACTCCTAAGACACGCAAAAAGTGTCCCAACTTTATGCTTCCTGCCCCTTTCTGAGTGCACCGTGCCTTTTAATTTGTCTAGATATAACACTACATTAGTGAATTTCCCATTTACGACAAAGGTGAAAATCTAAAAATTAATTGTAAAATAAGGCCTGTCAGATCAATGGTCATACTTTCTATCTCTTGACGTGCAACCTTAAAACCCTGCCGAAGAAGAAAAACATTTCGATACATGAACATTTATAGACATTTTACATTTTGTCCTAATTATAAGACTGATTGGAGGTGAAATGTAAATCTTAACAGTTTTTCTTATAAACCAAATATCATCATCTTAAAAACACTTTTGATTTTCTGATAACCTACAGTGATTTAGAAGTGATAGCCCAGTTTAAATCAATCTGTTATCCAATCAGCTCAGTTTTGCACAACGTGACAATATACTAAAAGTGAAAGATTTTTTTTTCTTTTTCCAAATGTATAATGCCTGATAAAACTGATTTTTTTGGCAACTTGCAAACAACCCTTAAGCTTAAGTCCGACGCCACTTCTTGAATTTTTGAAGCACTGATCAACACTGTACTCTGTTACCTGTATATGTGGCTGATTTACATCCATATGAACACCTGGGTTTTTCTGTACGAGATTTTTGTTGCTGTGCTGCCCAATGATGGGTACTGCTCCAAGATGAAGGGCTGCTGATATACTCTGTAAAATGTTTTCAGTTGTCAATTCTGGACCAATACCTACAAAAGAACCAGTGCAAATTAAGAATGAACTCTGTAGAAGTTCTGCAGTTTAAATTTACCTTTAAATTTATTATTTCGCTGTGGTTTGAGAAATAGAAACTTGCATACAAAACCTTCCAAGTCCAGAAATTTCGGCATAATTTTGCAAACATTCCAGTGTTCCCCCTGCCACTCCCCAATGTTGCCAAATGCGATAGAAAAATACAAATTTGGCAACAAATATACTTGTAAAATAACACTCCATTTCAAGAATTTAGACAACTTTTGACAAAGTTTAGCAATAGTGGCGTAAGTAACCTTGAAGTTCATGCAAGTAGAATAACTCGCACAATGCCTACACAGACACATACCTTGTACTGTCTTGGGAAGTTCAAGACTCTCAATTAGTTCCTCTGTGCTGTCACATGCCTTTAAACCTTGAAGTCTCTTCTCCCAGAACAACTGAAAAACATTTACCTACATGTTATATCTCAAATGTCACCGGAATCGTGATTTAAAAGAAGCTGATCCACACAAAGATAAGAAGAGTAAAGGTGAGCATGCCCAATCGCTAGCCAGTTCTGAGCTCTAATTGATTGGGGCTGCACCAGTGCTATTGATTCCTAAACGCAGGAATCTAGGTTCTTTAAATAAATTAGAAGTTTTTATCATAATATAATATTTACTGATATAAAGTAGGCTAATTTAAGTTTTTAATGGCAACATTATGTACAGTTCATAATAAATCATTTGACTTGTTCTACTTTGATTGAAAAAAAAAGAATCCAGGCTGATAAGTGAAGATAATGACTGTACAGGCCAAGCATTTATTTACCTGTCTGGGTGGTTCTTGTGGACCATGTTTGAGATCTGTCTTTGTCACACTGTCTGGATGATTTCTGATCACTGTCACTGGCTGTTTGAATATGGACGCAGTCTGACGAATTGGTAATGCCAGGTTCGTATCTTGCCGCATCCCTGCAATGTTAATGATATACAATTTAAATGATCAACAACTACTGAAACTGAACAATCTACTATACTTGATAAGTAATTGTACTCAATGAATACTCACTCCGCTGGCTTAAATATTTTTATCAATAATTTATAAGATTTGCCTCATATCGAGGTTGTAATATCTATTGATCTTTAAAAGACCACTTAAAAAATATTAATACCAGTACTCAACAAGAATTTTAATCATGGTATAATATAATAAGGAAGATCTGAATGTTATCAAGTTAAAGACCTGTCTGTGTGTTTAAACCTCAATGTTTCACAATCAAACGTCATTAGAAGGTACTGCTACCTGTTTAAACAAACATTTTTATAGCACTGCCTAAAAAGTACTGTTACTTTTTTAAATCAAAGTGGCCTAATAAAAATAAGTTGAAGAACTGGCTAAATATTGGAGACAGAGTACTATGATTTTTAGCAAAACTATGTGTAAAATACTACATGTACAGAGTAACAAGTTATGACATAAGTTTCACCCAAGTCCTCAAGATTTTTAATATTTACTGAAATTGAAATTTTGGTCCCCATATGCAACACACAGACAATAGGTCTTTATACTAGCAATGGCATGAACAAAGCTGATGTAACATGCATGTCAAATAAAGTTTTGTGCAGTTAAAAAAACAAAAGCCATTTACAATGTTAAAACCAAGAAACATATGACATGAAATTAATTTCAACCTTTACATTATTTTGCACTGACACTAGAAAATACTACTGCGTGGGGTTTTAGGTTACCAATACTTTATATAGATGAATGAATTAGGTATTATTTCTTATCTTTATTATTCTATTTAGAAGCACAACATTCAACATTATTACTATATTATTACTCTACTGTTTAATTGCAGTCGCTTTATGAAAACTTTACTGGGTTTCTGACCAGTGTAAGCAAGTGACCCAAGGGTTTCAAAGATAAAACAAGTCACCTGTTGAAACAATATGGTAAAAATATTTTTCTTATTTTCTTTCTCTGACAGAACTGTCACGGCATGACAACCAAGTCTGACCAAGTGAACAGACAACCCTTAACCCTACAGTGCTAGTGGAGCTAGTTTAATCACACTGTAAATTTTAGATTTATAGTAAATATGTATAAAATGATAAAACACAACAAAGCAGCATTTAATCAACACAATAAAGCACAACACACAAACCTCTGGCATAGTCATATGATGATCCTTTGTGGCGCTTACTTTTTCTATGAGAACTACTGATAATTTTCCCTGTCCTGAAGTCAAACGCGCTGAGATCAAATGACTCTCCTAGATACCTGGCTAAATGTGGCTTGCTCCTAATTTTTACTCCATCAGGACTGAAAGACAGAGTAAAGATCCATTGTGATCATCAAAGCAAACAGTTTGGTTTTGTGGCAGTACTCACATTATGGGTTAAATCACTGCCTACTTTAATCATTTGCTTAGCAGTAGCCAGTAGGAATCGGGCTGCTTATCTATGACATAAAGGAGTTTATTTTGGATTTATTTCAACCATTGAATGGCAAATATAGGTACATGTAGGCTGAGCTTAGTCTTTCACATTTGGAAACCATACACATACATAACAGAGTTACTTCATACAGGAAAAGCCAAGCAAAGCAAGCTTTTCCCACCTATAGGTAACTGGTTAATTAACGCAAATTAAAAATGAATTCTAAAATAATCTCAAATTCTCAAAATACATGTACCATCGAAGTTGAATTTTGGTTCTCCATTATTGGAAGTCTCTTTATTACACCACGACTTTCGGTAGTTTATCAAATTATGAATAAAACATTTCTGATTATTTTAATTATAAAAAATCAGCTGATAACTGGACGGGTGGAAATACTTAATGTTTTCTGATTTTTAAAAAAAAAGAAGACAGTGGCTATGTAGCCTGGGCTGTATTTTATACAGAGTATAGTGGGCTCATTTTTTAATACATGAAAGTTTCACTGATATCAGATTAAATTCAGGTCATGTGCTTGGAATATTGTGTGTGAAAAGTATCAATCTGAAGTCATCTTCAAGAGAATTTTGGCAATAAATCCATTATGTCCAATTGAAAAGTCATTACTGTAAGCTACAAAGAAAGAACCTGCATTTCTTCCACTTATTTTGTTGTATGTTACAGTTAAGTAACATACTCTGACATATGTGCCAGATAAAGAGATTACAGTCTGATACACATCCTTTTTAGCTCACCTGGCTACGCCAGGGTGAGCTTTTCTGATCGATGATTGTCCGTCGTCCGTCAACATTTTGATTCAAATGACATCTCCTCTGAAACCTCTAGGCCAATGTTGATAAAACAGAACTCTGGTTGCTATGGCAATAAATAGGAAAAACTTTAAAAATCTTCTTCTCTGAAACCACAAGGCCTAGAGCTTAGATATTTGGCATGTAGCATTGTCTAGTGGACCTCTACCAAGATTGTTCAAATTATGACCCCCGGGTCAAAATTGACCCAGCCGGTGGGCACTTAGTTTTTGCATAGGCATATATAGGAAAAACTTAAAAAATCTTCTTCTCTGAAACCACAAGGCCTAGAGCTAAGATATTTGGCATGTAGCATTGTCTAGTAGACCTCTACCAAGATTGTTCAAATTATGACCCCTGGGTCAAAATTGACCCTGCACCGGGGTCACTTAGTTTTGCATAGGAATATATAGGAAAAACTTAAAAAATCTTCTTCTCTGAAACCACAAGGCCTAGAGCTTAGATATTTGGCATGTAGCATTGGCTAGTGGACCTCTACCAATATTGTTTAAATTATGACCCCCAGGTCAAAATTGACCCCGCCCCGGGGGTCACTTAGTTTTGCATAGGAATATATAGGAAAAACTTAAAAATCTTCTTCTCTGAAACCACAAGGCCTAGAGCTTAGATATTTGGCATGTAGCATTGGCTAGTGGACCTCTACCAATATTGTTCAAATTATGACCCCCGGGTCAAAATTGACCCCACAACATTATCTAGTGATCTTCCACCAGGCAAGTGGACTTGTACCAAGGGGAGCGATATAGGGCCATCTTGGCCCTCTTGTTTATATTACCCAGTTCTTATGAAATTCCAAAATGTGAGTGTCCTATTTCTGACACAAATATTGGTATGGTTTCCCTACGAAGTGAGCTTCAGCGTAGCCTCAATATTTCGACTGCAAGACCGACCAATTTATCAAAGTGATATTACATCTATGTCAACAGCGGCCGTTGTATAAAGCAAAAAGCCCTGGCACACAATTAGTTGGGCTTGCTTCAGCGTACCCATCCTGTCAAGCACATAAACTGGGTATACTACTGGTTGGGGACCACCAAACCCAGACGACCATCAAACCGGACAGTTGTTTAAACGCGTGAATATTTTCTTAATATTTACAATCATATGGTGTTGATCAAACAGACACTTGATTTCCATCCACAAAGTGCAATAACAACAGTTTAATGTAACTATTTGACCAGAAATCTCACTATTTATTTTGTCAGTCACTGAAAGTATACTTACATTGTCGGGGGAAAAGTGGAAAGTGACAGACTGTGCAAGTGCAATACTTCTGAGGCCCAGCAAAAATAATTTCACAAATCTCTATACTTCATTAATGTGTCAAATGATTGATACAGTTAACATAATTTAAAGCTAACATCACAATTAAATAAATTTATTTAAACTATCTGTCCGGAAACATGGTTCATTTGGTCAATAAAATATAGCAATTTGGTAACCCCACAACCGGGCCTCCAAAATGTGATTGATTTAATCCGATGGGTTAACAAGTTAGCTTTTGGTTTCAGAGAAGAATCTAATTTTCTACCGGTAAAAGTTTGATTGGTAGATACAAAAATTGCCAGAGTTATTGAAAAATATGTTTGAAAAGTGTCCAGTTTTATGACTCTAGCCAGTACAGTTCTTTTAGTCATGGTACAGACTTAATAACAATTGCGGAGAAAATGTTTAAGCGACCGGATAGCTCAATCGGGAGAGCATTCGCACTGTAAGCAAAGGGTCCCCAGTTTCCTGGGTCAGGCTGCACATTTTTTTCTCACACTGTGACATTTAACAAGGATGAGTTAGTTGTTTTGGAAAAATTGGATATTTTTATTGTTTATGTTATTTATTAGCTAAATCGGGCTAATTACCCCACTCAGGGATGCGCCATAGATGTGCTCCTGCGTTGTCATTTTTTTCTTCAGGTTATTTTTTGAGATTTTAAACAAAAACATTTAAAAAACCTGATATAGTAGACATCTGTCTTTCCGGCTGAAAGCCCGCACTGCCTTACACACTCTTCTCTAGTCCATCCCGGTGGCAAACCAGGGACATTTCCCGTTCTTTTGTCCATTTTTTCTATTCAATTTCCCTAGGACGCCATTAACGGAAGTTGAAATGCGGTGTCAGTATTAATTTTACTTGTTCACAGAAACTGCTTGGCCTAATACTACTAATTTCTGTAGGTTATACAAAACTAAATTTCCTAATATGAAAATAGAAAGCATAACAGTAATTTATTTTTTAAAATGTTACGAATTTTCAGGGCCCAGGGGTCGCAAAAACGTTTGAAGTTACGAAAATTATTGATATCGAATATCCATTGAATCATGAATCAAGGTATTGACTGCTAAAAGAAATGTTACTTTTTATGGCGTAAAAAGAAAGGGTATCAAACTTTAGGAATGTGTACATAAATAGAATCTCTTTACATTTCCAAAGTACAAACCTGCATTAAACGGAAATGTGTTGCATTTTTTCAAAACAAAAATGGCTGACATTTAATGACGTCACATAAATGACGTCATTTGCCAATCGGAACACCTCGGCAGAATGCTTCGTTTGATGTAGGGTAACGGAATCTACCGACGACTTATGATTGGTCATTTGAAGCGGAAGTTGAAAAACGGTGCATCGTTATAAGTATGTTTTCGTATCGTCCATGGGTGCGAACAAATTGAAATCTTCCATGGGTAATCGTGAATTCATTAATTTTATTGCTTTCAGTATTCAGTTAAATACTCGTACATATGTTAACCTATGGTTGGGCTTTGCCCGAAGGGCGCTTCTCGCCCGTCGAGCTTTCGCCCGTAATAGTAATTTATTTTTAAAAACGGTTCAAATTTTCAGGTTCCAGGGGTCGCAAAAACTTTTGAAGTTACGAAAATTATTGATATCGAATATCCATTGAATCATGAATCAAGGTGTTGACTGCTTAAAGAAATGTTACTTTTTATGGCGTATCAAGAAAAAGTATCAAACTTTAGGAATATGTACATAAATAGAATCTCTTTACATTTCCAAAGTACAAACCTGCATTAAACGGAAATGTGTTGCATTTTTTCAAAACAAAAATGGCTGACATTTAATGACGTCACATAAATGACGTCATTTGCAGCGAAAGTTGAAAAACGGTGCATCGTTATATGTATTTTTCGTGTCTCCAGGTGCAGACAATTTGAAATCTTCCATGGGTAATCACAAATCACATAATTAATTGCTTTCAGTATTCAAGTAAATACAATTACATACGTTTCCTATGGTAAGGGGCTTTACCCTTCATTCTTCCGCCATATTAAATTTACACACAGCAACTTAATAGAAAGTCCAGCATCATGTAAGTAACAGAATTATGTGTTGATTGAATAACAAATTTTGAACTGACCAATATTTAAAGAAAAAGAGGTGTCATTCAAAGAATCATTACCTCACTGGCAGGGATTTTGTCATCCAAATTAATGCTGTAACAGTGAATTTTCACCCTATTGATACACATTAATTTGTCCCATTCTTGTTATCATATCACACTCGAACATATGGAAATTTAACGAAAGTTTACCCCTTGCAAATGCTTGAACTTTTTAATGCCTAAAATTACCTGTTTCACTTTTGCTTTGTTGAAAGTACACTGCTTTCCTTCTTTTATACGAATTCTGAACAGTCAATTTTACAATAAAAATTACTACTACAAGTTACACAGGGTGTACCTATATATGAAGAAACCTCAATAGCTCAGTGTTTAGGCTTTCGCCTTGGGAATTGGAGGTCCCGGGTTCCAATCCCAGTCCGAGCACTTGGTGTGCTTCGGCAAAGACATTGATGCCACAATATTGCCTCAGGCCAACCAACTTAAAATGTGTAGCAGCAAAAGAAATATCGCTGCCTCTCTCTCGCAAGCATGATAACATCTAGTACAAGTGTTCCAAAGATTGAATAAGTAACGGAGCTTTCTTCGCAATCGAACTAAAATAAATTTGTATAAACTAAAGATACAAAAGTTGTACAGGACTTCAGTCTCGGCTAAATCACTACATACCGTACACATGTAAGTTCAACGATGTTCAACATTTAACTTCTTGTCCCATTTGCCATGGTTTCAATTTGTATAGATTTATCTGTCTGACAGTTATTAGTTATGTCATATAAAGTATGAAGTCAGACATGCCCCCTCATGCCCCGTGTAACAATTAAAGCCAAAGAAGGAAATGTTTACTGACTATACTTTCTGAACAGTATTATCCAAACACATCAATTTTAAACCTATTAATATTCAGAAAACAGCAGCTTAAATAAATATTCAGACATATTTTTATTTTCCAGTTTCTTAGATATATTTCTTTAGAGGAAACAGAAGGTGCCCAACTGACATGTTTTTTCAAAACGGATCATCCGAGCAGATCAGTCAATCTTCTGTAAGGTACTAGTAGATAGCTTCTTTATAAGAAAGAATCCAGTGACCCTAGCAGGATTCAAACCCATACCAGCAAGTGGATTGAGATTCTTTCAAACACTAACCATACGACAGGATCTTGCGCAGCGAGCATAGCATTTTAAGACAGATAATCTGAAATTTAATCCAAGTTTTCTCTTTTAGTACCTTGTTTATATTTGGACTGTTAGCGTTTTCATTGTGAGGTTGGAGTACTTTCTAGCATATTGAAGACTGCTCGGAAACCACCTTTCATACATTAAAACTGTTGATGCCCCAGAAATTATATAGAATCCGGCAATTTCACATATAGTTACTAGAATTTGCACTCCTTGTGTGTACTGGACCAGACAGGGACAATGTTTGCCATGTACATCAAACTGTTTTCCACCTGTTTCCTGCTTTTCTTTTTCTGTTTATTTAAAAAATACTGTCACTTCTTATATTATTTCCATTCCATTCTTACCAAGGCACTGTGGTGCTAACGTTTGCAGGTTACATTTATACAGAAAAGCAACACTGTTTTCAGTTTTTTTGAATGGTTTATACATATTGCTCAACAAAAACATAAAAAAGAGATAATTACAACAAAAATACAGAAGTGCATACCCATATACACAAGAAATCAACTGCTGTCACTTTCAAACATGGAAATATGTTAAAAATTTTCTTTGACAAACTGTCCTTTTTCATGACAGGTTTACCACTTGAGATGTTTAATATTGCCAAAACCTACCTATAAATGGCTGTCCTCTTTTCATATAGTTATTGTACTGTTTGTTTGACCTTAGACTTGTCAGTCAGTTACACAGACCGTTATATTGAAAAATAGTTTGGTATTAGGGGTAACTAACTGTCAGGTTGGAAATCAAGGTATGCCTAATAATAATTCACAAGATTTATTAGAAGAATATACAGTCAGTGTAGGGTTTTCTTGAGTTTGGGGCCAAAGAAACAGAGTAATCAATGTTGTTAACAAAACAATTTGTGTAAATAACACTACTTTTTCAAGATGGAACGGTCTGTATAGCATATTCAGTCATTATATTGTCAAAACAATACCCTATGACTATGACACCATGCTTACTTTTTCATACAGTTTAATACGTGTAAATCAACTTGAAAGCTGAAGGATTTTCTTATCACAGAGAATCATGTTCATCAAGAAATAATAACTAAGCTTTCTGAATCAACTTGTGTAACTTTAGTACTGCCAATCTGTTCCTAAATATTTTTCTTTTGACATTTCACCTTTAAATGACACTTAATGTTTTTTTGCAATTGAATATTACTTTTCAGAGTTAATACTGACATTTTTACACTTTACCAAAACATATAAACAAGTTCTTGTACAACAAAAAGTTAGGGTTTTTAGGATGCTAAATCAAGACAAGTTACCAAGGGAGGCATCAAAAACAATACAACATAACACAAAGCCTGGAAAGTAAGCTCTTTTTAGTTCTACTAATAATTATACGTTATTTTGGCCGATACAACAGCGATTCTGAAAACTCAACAACAATACAGCATCAACATCAACAGAACTACAGACTGCAGCAGCCAAACAAGAGAACAATCTTGTGGAGAATTAAAAATCTGATTTTTATTTTAATATCAAATCGAGAACACAATCTGATAAATACTTATATTACAGCTGAACCTGTACAATATGTTACCCTGCATTATACAGTCATCTGTCTAAAGAGTGCCATTAATGTTGTTTCCAAGGCAACCAGTTTTGAATAATGTTTTGTATTATGTACATGTAGCAACTGTCCCATTAAGATACCACTTCTGACATATCCTTTTGCAGGCTGCTTAGATAAGGTTCCAAATGTACTCTGAATTACACTTGCAAATAAGTTTAAAATTGCATGCTACTTAATTAAATTGATCTGACTAATTTTCTTTCTATACACAAAAATTGGTAACACAAAAAGCTTTTTTCTTGTTTTCATTTTTTAACTGTACAAAAATTGCCAAACCTTCCATACTATATTCTTTTTATTACTATGAAACGGCTATTTACAAAAGATCTCTTCCAAAATTTATTAAACAGAAATACCTCCATAGAACCTTGTCTCAACATCTTTTAAATAGAGCAACTGTTCTATTTGATAGACAACTGGTCGAATTTGACCTACAAAAGTAACTGCACCACCATGTTTTACAGTTGAATTGTGATAAATTTGAAGCACTGGAGAGGCATAATTCAATCCTGCCATAAGAGACGACTACAGGATCGGCTACTGTTATTACTCACACTGTACAAGGATATTTTCACTGACACTAACAGTTTGAAGTAGTCATAATGTCTTTTAAGTAAGAAAAACATACTATTTATTCTGTTATGAATTTCAGATTACTATGTTTTACACTGACTTGAACAACATGTTGGAAAACTTTACAAGAAATACAGGTTATCTAATCAATCCTACTGAAATATGGATGCCAGAAAAGGAACTGTACATTTATACCTAACATTATGCATTCACAAAAGGTAACATACACACTCGAAATAAATAAACGATAACAATTTTCAGCACTCTTGTTTCACTATTTAACTTTCAGTTTATGAAAATAGCATAGTACAATTGCTAAATATTCATTCATATATTTCTAATTTGGTCCCAAATGCCTTTCATATAACATTAACTAGTCGTACTTTCAAACAAAAGAATTAGTTCCAGTGAGGGGTTGGGGCTGATCACTAAACAATTGAAATCAACTGTGAAGGTAATAGTCAAGACTGATTTTACCACTCTTGAAAATTAATGTAAAGTGAAACTCATCTGTGAAGATCTACATGTACCTAGAACTATTGGCAAACAATTTACACACGTCTGTATTTCATTACACTATACTGATATTCTTTCTTTACATATATGACATAAACATACAAATGTATTTCTATGAATCCTTTTTATGTGCTTTCTATACAGACAGGCAATCTCTCTTTATAGAAACAAGTAGACAGTATCTTTTAACATCAAAAGAGGCATACATTGTATCTATTTTTAAATACTGATTAATTTGATCATTGTAGATTGCTGGCAAATATTAATATTTACAGACGATATCTTTTAGTTTTAATCAAATCCATAACGAGGAAGTCATTTAAGAATAGACTCTGATTAAATCAGTCAACCTATTGACCTTCCAAGCCCCCGCCCCCCCCGACTTATTACCATATATGTCCTTATAAGCACACCACCTATGGCATCTATGACCCCAGTAATATTACAGTATTATATGAAAGGAATACCCCCACGCTACATGCAATTTAGAGTAACTATATTTTCTACATAATATGAAATCACGACATGTCTATGGGATGATTATATAGTTTTATGGCTATATATAAATGTTTGTAATTTTCACCAACTGCTGAAAGCCAGGTGAAATCTGTACTGTTGTAAACATGAAATGAAATTATTTTCTGTAAGATTATACAGAAAATTCATAAAGTTTAAACTTGCTTTTAGGAAAGAAATAACATGTAAATTTTACAATTATTTTAAAGACATGAACGATGCTAGACACAGTATACAAGCAGAAAATGTGTAGAAAAACTTTGTTCAAAAGCTTTACACATACTACAATACAAGACTGTTAACACGGCATAATTTCTAGTGGAAATGCAGGTACATCAATATTCGAGAGCACTTGCGTTGGTGCCAAACTCTCAAAAAGGGTTCAGACCCTAATGATCTCCAGGCTTACACCCTTATCTCTGCACCACCATTCTCAGTATCTCCCCAATGGCAAGAAACACTTGTATAAATGCAGCTATTTTCATTGTCTTTGTTACCAAATGACTACACACTCAAAATTGCACTTTTAGACAACAGGGCTTATGAAATACATGTAATTCATACAAGAAATCTTTCATTTTATAACTGATTAACTTCATGAAATACTTGGTACTGCTTATTTATATGTTGTTTTGAAGTATTAAGAAAAAAATACTACTCAGGGGCTTGGGGCCAGGTAAAATCCTCTCCCATTTGAACAATGCCCCGTGTTTTATTCTACAATAAATCACATTCATATATTTATAATTTTTTTTATCAACTAACAACCTATTGTCAATGCCTACTTTTGTTGTATCTCTAGAAATAGTTTTTCAACACTGGTTCCGATTTGCACAATATAGAAAACCATATTCAACTAATTTCACTTCAATCATGTGAATCAATTACAGAAAGAAATACGATAAAAACATGGTCAAGTTGTAAGTATATTAAATTATTAAAACAACCCGTGAAAATTAGGTTGGAAAGAGATATACCTCTTGCATTAGAATGCATATTGAAACATAATAATCCTTTGAAACCATTCTATGATGTCACAATGATACAAGGTGGAATGACTTTAAAACAACAAGTGCTTTTTAATTCAAATAATCGCTTCATAGTGCAGCAAATGAGAGTAAAGTTATGATATCATATTTCTAAATTCTCTAGCACAACACATATCCACTATGAGTTTATGTTAATCGTTAATATGCCGTTATCTCCAAACTGCGATTTCTGAACACGAACTCGTCTACACTCTCAAGCCGATGAAAAGTTAAAAATCTTGAAGCAAGCTATAGTACAAACTGATCGATCAATATGCTGGAAATATTTCCCTGTACATGCTCACTCACTGACGCATCGTAAAATGATTCCTGTCTGACGGCAATGTATCAAGTCTTTGTTCTTCAACAACAATCAAATAACATGATCTGTAGTGCTACACACTATCTATCAATAAATAACGAATATGTCAAATATATTTGGTACCTGTTAAATAAATCTTTAATCACAAAGAATCTTAATCTGCAGTCATAACTTATTATCTAAACTCTATTGTTTCTCTTACGGAGAAAGCACATCATAGTCTATTGGTTTATATCAGCCATTTCCTAAAGTTTCACACACCTGCTTTGACTGTCATCCATGTATATTTCTTTCTCTTTTTCACCACTTAACAGCACTGCATTTATACAGTTCTTTGAGTTTTCATTAAATTTTTAAAAATTAAATCCTATGCACTTTACTACGTCACACTCGAATACATGTATCAAGCTCCAAAAGTTTACTAATGACTTAGTATTTTCCGCCTGTGCCGTACTGAGACGCGGCTCCTCTGACGGCACCTTGTGCGGCTGAAGAGGCAGCATTGGAAACGCCACTCTGTACAGCCTCATTCTTCATAACTCCGGTCGCAAACTCCTGCTGGGCCTTTGCGAAGCTAGCTCCGGTGCTTCTGTAGATTCTATGTACCTATACAATACAAAATGTTTACAGTATGTAAGCTCTTTACCTTTAAAATATGCAATATTCAAAACCATTTAGTTTTACATTATATCATAGAAGGATTTCAAACAGTGAGCCATATTTTACTTAATTCTAAGTAAGTATTTTCTGCTGTATTCCAGTAAGCTACACCTATGTATAGGAATGATAACTACGGTAAAGTTTTTAATTAATATCAAACGAAACTTTAGTACAAACTGCTGTCTTTCATTTGAAAATAATCAGATAAATTAAAACCAATTCTATTTGAAAACCCCAAAGGATGCTTAAAATGAAGAAGTTGTAGTAACATAAACCTGCAAACAAACAAAAAGAGATATGTTCTTAGCAGTTCCCCATTGTGCTGACCATTGTATAAGTGTATAATTCCAACTTTAGTTTTTCAAAATGCTCCAGACAGGGAAAAGTAACAAAGGGCAATAACCTGTAATTAGTCAAGATGGAGATATGGTTCCTGTGCACGCACTCCCTCTCACTGTGCTTGACCATTGTATGAAGTGTATGAATTCCAACCAGAAGTTTTCAAGTTATGCTCCGGACAAAGAAAAGTAACAAAGGGTAATAACTCTGTAATGAGTCAAGATGGAGTTATGGTTCCTGGCACTGCACTTCCTCTAAAGTACTAGACCATTGTATGAGGTTGTACTGAATTCCAAATATTAGTTTTCAAGTTATGCTTGGACAAGGAAAAAGTAACAAAGGGCAATAACTCAGAAATACTCAAGATAGAGTTTAGTTCTGTACACTGCACTTTCTCTGAGTGGGCTTGATCATTGTATGAAGTGTATTGAATTCCAACTAATAGTTTTCAAGTTATGCTCCGGACAAGGAAAAGTAACAAAGGGCAAAACTCTGTAATTAGTCAAGATGGAGTTATAGTTCTTGTGCACTGCACTTCCTCTCAATGTGCTTGACCATTGTATGAAGTTGTATGAATTCCAACCAGTAGTTTTCAAGTTATGCTTCGGACAAGGAAAACTAACAAAGGGCAATAACTCAGTAAATACTCAAGATAGAGTTATAGTTCTTGTACACTGCACTTCCTCTGAGTGTGCTTGATCATTGTATGAAGTGATAAATTCCAACTGTAGATTTCAGTTAGCTCCAGACAAGGAAAAGTAACAAAGGGCAATAACTCTGTAATTAGTCAAGATGGAGTTATGGTTCTTGTGCACGCACTCCTCTCAAGTCTTGACCATTGTAGAAGTTGTTTGAATTCCAACCAGTAGTTTTCAAGTTATGCTCCGGACAAGGAAAAAGAACAAAGGGCAAACTCTGTAATTAGTCAAGATGGAGTTATAGTTCTTGGCACTGCACTTCCTCTTAATGTACTTGACCATTGTATGAAGTTGTATTGAATTCCAACTAGTAGTTTTCAAGTTATGCTTGGACAAGGAAAAGTAACAAAGGGCAAAACTCTGTAATTAGTCAAGATGGAGTTTAGTTCTTGTGCACTGCACTTCCTCTCATGTGCTTGACCATTGTATGAAGTTGTTTGAATTCCAACTGTAGTTTTCAGTTGCTCCGGACAAGGAAAAGCAACAGACCGACCGCCGACCAACCACCGGGTGACTTTTTTTTTACCCTTAAATGGGGGTTTTTTTTTTGGGGGGGGTATAGGGGGGGAATATAAATCCTTGTCTTTTCACATTTAAGGGGGGTCACTGCTGAAATTCAAAATAAAAGAAATTTTATTGACCCTGTTTTTTATGGAGACTAACATATCGCTAGTTAATTTCTGGAAAAATAATGATGGGTCAATGACTTAACTTTTTCGCAATATTAATATTTAGTGATACACTTTCAGATAAGGTGCTTAATGCAAAATTAGCTAGAATTTTCGTATTGTAAACATTTATGGATGTGGTGTATGTTTCAGAATGGGTATCAATTTTTAATCTCTTCTAATGTAGTATGTCATACTTTAGGATGAAAAATTAGAGATAGTGGTATTTCTATCATCATCTGATTAAATATTACGCTCCTTATTATTATCCCACCCACTTTACTAAAATTCATTTTTTCAATTTTTGATAAACGAATATTTCATGATAAAGGAATAACAAAGTTTTTCAGATATTTTGCCTACAGTTTGATTTAAACCTTTGTTTTAGCATGCAAAAATAAAAAATGGGGGTCAATATGCATATAAGAAAGAAATTCAATAAAAACTGACAAAAAATGTGTTTTTTAGATTTCGACGAGCTTTGAGATATGACGGTATAGGTCTGTAACAAAGAACTATAAAAGGAACTAGTTATTGATTAATTTTAATATCCTAACAATTATTCTTGTAATACATCTTGAATTAAGTAAATATTTTAAACGGTTTTTGAGAACTGACTATTTTTGTACCCCTACCCCCATTTTGGCATCTGACAAAATTTGTCAATTTAGTCACAAAATGTGAGGTCAAAATATTTTTTCTCAAAAATGCTTAATGTTTTTAGACTGAAATATTTCTATTGTGTCTAAGTTTACTACTACATAATTGTTTTTTCCAGTTAACTCATCATTTTTGAAATATAACAAATTTCCGGAAGTGCAAAAATCCAAAACCTCACCAGTGACCCCCCTTAATAGTTACAGGAAACTTTGATAAAGTGAGAGGTACTCTATTTTAAGCTATTTTCAGAAGCACAGAAATTGGAGTTTTTTTAAAGCTCAAATACATTGATACCACATGTACAGTACAAATTATTAGGCCATTTTCAGCCAATCACAGTCAAGACAAAATCCAGTCATGTGATAATCATCACACTAAATTAAGTTTAGTTCAGTCAGCATTACATTTGCTATTATCATCATTTTCAGAATGCTTTAGGATGACGATATTGCTTAGAACAAAGTTAATCATCAATTTATATGAATAATTACATTGTAATATCCTTACCATAACTTGAAAAGAATGATTTACAATTCAAATGGGGTTTTGGGATATAAACTTAAGTTGAGGAAATTATACATTTCAGAAATGCAAGGGCAAAGTCAATATTTCAGAGGAACCAAGTTAATATGAAGATGCATGTAAACAAGAGGGCCATCTTATGGACCTTTATCGCTCACCTGAGTAAAGAGCTTTACCCCAAGTATATTTGTGTGAAATTACCGTATTTCAAAATCAGATCAGCATTTTGGGAGATGTTGTTTAAGGATTTTTTTCTATTTTTAACCCTGGTGGCCATCTTGTGCAGTGGAACAGAAAGATTTTAGCTTTTTATATAACGGGTTAGCTGAGTTTGTTGGAGCAGCTTAAGAGCACAATCCAAGAATAATTCAAAAATTAAAATTGACCCAGTGGTTAAGGAGATTTTATTTGAAGCAATTGTTAACGACGGTTGTCAGACATTTGGTCATTACAGAAGCTCACCATTGAACACTTTGTGCTCAGGTGAGCTAAAAAAATTCTTTGTAAATAATCAAAACAAGCAACACCAGCCCACTGCCTATCACGTCTTGTACAAGTAAGCAATTTTCTACAGTGTCTTAAAATGGGAAGGAAAATTAGTTTAATACATGCTGAATACAAATGCAGAGAAAACTTTAATCATCACAAACTCAAAAAGTTATGAAAACATAGTGGTCTTTTTCATAGATCTCAAAACTTAAGAAATTTAAACATTCATGAGCTTGCAAACTTTTCAGACCACTTTAATCTACTTTACCTTTACAAGCATAATCATTTCTGCAGTAGCACTTATGGAGAAAAATAGAGCCACGAACATCATGACCGCCCCAGCTGCGGTATGTTTACCGATAGTGCTTAAAGAATTTATCCAGCCTCTACAAATACACAATACAATAAGGGAGATAATTGGGTGAAGTGCATATTCTGCTACAGAAATGGTGTTGGAAACGAATAACACTGTGTTTATGTGCAAGGGCAAATGTGGATAACAGGTATGCAATCTACAACAAAGGCAGGTATAGGGAGAATATTGGCATGATCTATCTATAAAATATCTGTCTGTAAACTGCAGAAAATGTAGAAACATCAAAATAAATGAACATGATTAATAATGGCCGACATGACGGTAATGCTGATGCTGGAATAAATCTAGAATGGCTATAACAACCTAGCAATAATTGAGGAGATGGCCATAATGGCCCTATATCGCTCACCTGAGAACTGTTGTCCCAAAGAGGTGCTTTTGTGTGTTATCATTTCAAAATCTGACCAACCATTTAGGACGATGTTATTTAAAGATTTTTCCTTTTTAACCTCTGGTGGCCATATTGTGCAATGGCACCCAATGTTTTTCAACAATTTTGGCACAGTGGTTAAACAGATGCTGTTTGAAGTAATTAATACTGATGGATGACACACAACGGACATTATGGCATCACATGATCTCAGGTGAGCTAATACAATAACTGCATGCAATAAATACATATCCTGCTTTAAAATCACATTAGTTGTCCATGACACTGACAAATGGCCGAAACAGTCAACTCATTCAAAAGACATAAATAAAACTAATATAGATACCAATCTTCACAGAACATGCCCATCAATACACTTGATACGTCAAGAAACAACACATGGCAATTTCAAATTCCAGAATGTCTCGGACAAGGTCTATTAACTTTGTGAATAAATTTAAAGATGGCAAGACAATGGATGACGCTAAATTAAATAAATATTTTTTTTCCAAAACAAGGGCCATAACTCAAGAATACTTCAAGCCAACTTGCTTGCTATAGAACTTGGCTGAGTTATTTCGAAAACTTTGACGAGGTTGAGTGATGATTGCACAAATGTTATCAAGGACAGAGACTGAACAGCGTTCATATGGTGAAATCTCTGCAATTCATGGGCACTAACTCCCAAGTATCAGGATCAATTTGACTGGTTATTAAACTTGGTCAGATATTATTTCCATACACTAGGTCTGGTAATGATCTTTTTAAAGTGAGAGAATAGACAGTTTAAATTTCAGAAATTTCAATAATTCAAAAGCCCTTACTCTACCTCACACACTCAGGCTAGTTAGTGAGATGATAAAAACTATTAGTTATAGATCAGACAACACACGAGAAATTTCATTGTCTCCTACATTCAAAGAAGCATTTTAAAGACTGCAATAAAAATAATTTCTTGGCTGATTTAAGCACACCGAAGCCTGCATACATCCTTCGAGTCATGTAATTCTTGAAAGGTACCTCGGCAATAAATCCCTAATCTCTGTTAAAAAACCACAGAAATTGCTGTTCAATGTCCATCAATTTTCAAAAAAAAACAGGATGGGGAGAGTGTGTTCTACGTCACAAGATGTGAGAAAAAAATAATCTTGATGTTTTCTGGTAAAAGAAAGTTTATATACCTCTTTAACCTACAATTAATTAAACTATTAAAGCTTATTATTAGGAAACTAACAAGAAGGGAAAAACAGCTAAGGGACTTATTGAAGAATTAAGAGAACAAGTTTTGAGAACCCGATTTAAAATTAAATTCAGAATCCTGTTATATTATTTTGCCAGAGTTTGATCATAAGTACCACTAAATATAAATAATACCGGTATTACATTTTGTGCAAACATCTGCGAATATCATACATAATTTTTGTCTAGTTTTGCTTGCTTTTTATCTTTTTACAACATCAACTGAAGCTGATTTTATAGGTACTAGTATTAATTTTCTTTCCTTTGAATGCTGTGCAGACTACGAGCAGTCTGCATTTTGGTATGGTCTGATAAAAGGTCAAAACTATTTTGAGGGCTCAACACAAAACAGTCCCAAGTTATACTACAACTGTTTTGTGATGTCCCCTTAATTTCCTATTTGAATAGGTAAATGTCTACTCAGCCAACCTATGAAAATAAGGACAAACTGCCCGAGCCCCACATTGGAGCTAATGTTTAAACCCACTTTACACAACACTGTGAGAATTGTCATAGGACAGCGCGCTCGACTTTTTTAGTGCTTGCCAATAAAACAAAACTTTGACAGTTAAGGGCACACAAGACTTTAACTAGGAATTTCTAAGACAAATCAAGAAACATTTTCACAGAGTTATCTTCTCTTGCTTACAGATAGGTCTCATGATGGTACATAAGACTCCAACTTTCAGAGTAATATCTCAAATGGTTAAGTCAACAAGTGGACAAGAATGAAAATTTTAACTGAGTTTTTAAGTCAAAAAGGGCCATAATTCATATAAAATCCTTGACAGAATTACCTTCTCTTGTCCATGTTTTGGGATCATGATGGTAAACAAGTATTCCAACTTTCAAAGTAATATCTGGAACAGTTTAGTCAAAAAGTGGACTGGGTACCGAAAAACTTAAAGAAGATTCTAGTCGATAAAGGGCCAATTTTAAAACAAACCCTGACAGAGTACCTTCTCTGCCTACAGATGGGGGTAATGATGTTAACAAGCATTCAAAGTTTCAAAGCAATATCTCAAAGGGTTAAAGCAAAAGTGGATTTTACCCATATTCAAGTATTTTCTAAGTAAAGAAGGGGCATAATTCGTTCAAAACATTGACAGAGTTATGTACTCTTGTCTGTTGATGTAGGTCATGATGGTAAACAAGTATGGTTAGTTTCAAAGCAATACCTCCAATGGTTTTGAAATAAAGTGAGGTGGTACAAAAAACTTAACCAAGTTCAATACACTTTCTAAGTCAAAAAAGGGTCATAATTCTGTCAAAAACCTTGACAGAGTTATGTACTCTTGTCTGTAGTTGGAGGTTATGATGGTAAACAAGTATGGTAAGTTTCAAAGCCATACCTCTAATACTTTTGAAATAAAGTGGGGTGGGTGAGGAAAACTTAACCAAGGTGTGACACCAACGCCGACGCCGGGGCGAGTAGGATAGCTCCCCTTTTCATAGAAAAGTTGAGCTAATAAAACCAATAGAAAAATGTAACAGAATTTTAACATTAAAACATTTCTTGATATGTTTCTATTAAAGAGACACTCCCTATAACTGTTGTCAAACTAAATAACTTCAAAAGTATATATAATAGAATATACATAAGTATTATTACTAAACCTAACAGTTCAAGCTATACGTTCCAGTCATGATTGGTCTTCAGCATTTTGAAATATGTTGTTGTATAGTAAACCATTCAATATTCTATGTAAAGTTGTTGTTGTACAATTTAATGGGTGGATAGAGATTTATTACAAAAGGCCTTGATGTTGGTTATTTGTGCTAAAATGAAGCATTTTTCAGCATATGTTGTTCTTCAAAATTGTATTTATATTATCATTTTAGTTTCATTTAACACATAATTTAGGTTTTGATAATATATTCTGCTAGGTTTGTAATTGTGTTTGGCACCACCCCAAAGAGGCTAAATCGGGCGTGGCCCGAATTCGCAGCGTAGAGGGGGGCCCTTTTAAACACTTTGGACTGAAAACAGACAAGGGAGAGGTTAAATGTATGTAGGGTTTCTAAAATCTAAGCATTCTAAAGTTTAGACCTAGCAAAGTACAGAAGGACGTGCTTTAAAATAGAAAGACAAGTGACTTCCTTTTTAACAGAGACAGTAGATGTCACAGTGATATGATGTTTGGCATTACCAAAATTCAACTGCAGAAGAAACTTATTTGAGTTTAATATATATTTCCCAAATTGTTCGAAACTTTAAAGAATGACCTACTTTTGATCCTACATTAAGTTGAATGTAATTGTGTTTCGTCCATATCATTATACAATTTATTACAGGGTACTAATTAGTACTTGATAATAGCAGAAGTGAATGTATTAGTTTGTTTAATCAGATGAAAACAGTTATTCAAACTTCTATTGAGCAGTACCAAAGTACTCTAACAGGAATAAAGGAAAATCTGGTCAAAATACAGCCAGGCTGGGATGTTACAAACACCAAAACGTTATATAAAATGCAAACAAACTCATAAAACCTCTCAGATATATGATATACCTTGATTAGCATCACCATTACCGCTACCGACGACACAGTGTAAAACAATGCTACAATCAGCATTAAAACACCCGCTCCTGCATTTTTACCGACAGTACTAAATCCTGTGATCCATCCTCTAAAAGTATTACAAGGAATATCTATCTTAAGAAAAATTAAAGCATGTTTAAATCGCAAAAAAAAAATCCCACAAAATTCACGTGTTTGGTATACTACTGCACAATTTAACCTGCAACCTGAAATTCAACGAAATCTTGTTTAAATATGTGAGGGTGGTAAACATGGGGAAACAGTTTCAGACGGTTAAAATGCCACATACACTGAAAAACAACTTATTTCACACAATCTACAAGGCCGATTGTAAGTCACTTCATCCGTAACCACAAATAAACAACAACTCCGTAACAAAAATGTCAAACGTCAGATTCAAACCCCTCTTCTGCCAGACAAGTACTAAGAAATGTTCATGGTGGGTACAAATGTAGAGAGAAAAGACCTTCAAGAGTAAATGCAAAGACATTTTAACATGCAGAGATAAACCCTCAAACAAGCATGTCTGTAAAGATGCACATTTTACTACACATGGACTAAGTATTCCATGCTACTAAGGTAAGAAGCAAACTGCTCATTACAGTGTACCATGCAACTACTCGTAATACAACTGTTTCAACAGAGTTATTCCCCTTTGAAAGGAAAATACATGCCTAGAGATTTTCAAGTATCATCATAACAAAAAATCATACTATAACCAAAAAGGACAAGCACATTCACTTAGTACATTCAAAGAATTTTCTGTTCTCAACTTTATCCAATAATATCTGTAGAAGTAACAAACTTGACCTCTGACCAGAGGTCAACCTTAACCTGGGCAACTATCAGTGTCTTATGCAGTTTTGGGAAAAAGCCAAATAATATACAGCTGCAGGAATGAATGCATATCATACATATTGCTGGTGCTTAAAACACGGTTGAAAACAGACATCAGTTTCTAGAGAATTCAGCAGGTTCTCACAGCCAATATACAGAGGAAGTAGTAAACACAGAGGCAAGCTGCACAACTGTTGGTGGGGTAAAGACAGGCGTACAAATTGTATACCTTAACTAAGAGAAAAAACATTCCACCTCCACATACTGATATGAACAGTGCAACAACTAGCATCAGAGCACTTGCCCCCTTATTGTTCGAGAAATTTTTTAATCCATTAATCCAGCCACTGTAAAACAAAAAATGTAAAATCATGCAACTTTTCCAGTCATTCATGTGTGTGTATGCACTGAAGGCAGATTGTTTACACAGCTTCCATTCTATGAAAATGTTACCTGTAACCAGTCTGTTGTGCAAAGCTCTTATTGGTCGGTTTTGATATTTAAAACTCTTTCTAGCCAATCAAATGCTTCAGACCTGGTTACAGCTAAATAATTTCAAAAGACAAGAACAGAAACTGAATGTTATGTCACTTCCTTCATAGACATTGCAATAAATGAAGACATAAAACATACAACAAAAACAGCGCTAGAATCCAAGCAAGGCTGAAAAAGCAAAATAAAAAAATAAATTATCCCCATTCACACCAAAAAGGTACAACTTAAAAAAGGTAAAAAGGGCTGCATTCAATGAACTATTCACCTGAACCATCCCCATAATGGTAAATTGTGTATTGAAGACTGACATGTAGTACAAACTTTATATAAACTTCACCTTTTAAAACTGTGAATATGCTATTTTCAACAAAGTAAACATGTTTTTGTTTTATTTTTCTCTACAAATGGAGATGATTCAGTGATATACTATGTACATGTACATATAAGTCCCACATTACAGAAATCACTCAGCTTATGCCATGCTATATGCATGCAGAATTTGCATCCAAACAAAAATTTTAACTTCATGAAATGTTTTTGTGGTGTAATTTTGACACAAAATATTGTTTTCTACACTGTATGAGATACACAAAAAAGTGCTCATCACTTAACTTCTGTAAATGAAGTAAAACTATTATACAAAATAAATATGTGTACGCTATAACAGAGTGATTTACAACACACTGCAATGGTTTTTGTTTTCAATTTTTGCCTGTAATCTAATGTTATTATTTTCAGCATTACCAGCATCTTTTCTAAGCTACACAAAAAATTTATGGACAATTTTTTGTTTTGAAATACATGTATTTCACTTGACTGGTCACCAAGTGTTCCAATACAGCTTCAAATGAAAACAAAAATCATTGCAAATTTCTACAGACAACCAAGTATCTTCCATGCCAAGTCTGACACTAGCAGATAAAAGCCGGTAGCTAGTCTTGAAATAAAATGCAGATTTTTGGATAAATTAATATAGAAATTAATCTTTTTAAAATAACCCTCGCTTTTTTTCAGGCGACATATCCTACTGTTTATGAGAGACCTGTGATCTAGACTCGTGATCTGGCTACCTACTAGTGCCAGACAAGCATTGGTTCTGGAATATCCACATAAAGATCCCCAAAGGCGAAGGATTTCTCTGCTACTCCGTTACCTTCACAAGAAGGGCAAAGCAGCCTACAGCCACTGCGCCTAAAAATACGCCAACAAATATCATGATCAGGCCGACGGCAACATTGTCTCCGACAACCCTCAGTCCGCCTATGATACCCCTGAAAACAGTATTGTCGAGTAACAAATATACATAATAATTTCTACTGAAGCATGGAGCTTCACTGGCCTAAGACCTGATTCACTGGCCTGCAAAACAACACATGGAAATCAGCAATGGTATTCAATAAAGAAAATGGTACAGGAACTTATTCAGTCAGGAATTCACTTAATGTCTGTATATCTCTACTGAAAGTCTGTAAATATACAGTCATACATACTGAAAAAGGCCTTGGGAAAGACCAATTAAGAAATTAACATTCAAAATATCATTCTAACAATGTAATCAATTACTGCCGGATGATTTAACTTTCAAGTATACAAAGCAGACCAAACATGTACCCTACTAGTAGCAAGTGAGTCTACCTTTGTGAACAGTGCAAACACGCTCAGTCTGCATATCAACACACTCTGATCATGATCTGCTCTACTTGAAAATCAGTCAATAAATTTTCCAGAGCATCTCTTTGAACACTTGATACCAAATGTACTGTCTAAATTCAGATAGCCATGTCCGTTTTAGGAAATAAGCAAAGTCTGGGTTACTACAATAAGCTTAGTGTCAAAAAAATAATGGTAGCGACAAACGTGTGTTAACTTTCTAGAACATTTAGCTCGGCTTCGACTGATGTCCTCTATAGGTAACCTTGCTAATCATAGGCTAAATGCAAAACAGTCGCAAGTTAAATGAAATATAGAAGGACATAAGACTGTTTTGCGCTGAACAATTGTATTATTCTTTTAGCTCATTATTAAGACTGACTTTACTTTATTTAGCGTAAGTTTTATTGCGTTAATGAAATAGGAAATGTTGTACTTACACTGAGATATCTGTTATTCCTAGACACATCAGAACACATGTACAAAATTGAAAGAAAAAAATGAAGAAAAACACAAAAAAGTTGAATGAGCTATCACTCCTGAAAAAGAAAGAAAAGAACGAAGTGTTAGTCTCAGATGCAGTGATTAAAAATCAAGCAGTTTTAAAGTGTATTTGTAATCCTTTTCGGCAACTATGAAACATTTAACCAAACTTGTGAGAACTGATCTTTTTATATCGTTTTAATTTTCATTTTTTCGGGTTAGGAATAACAGACAATTTAAAGAAGTCGTGAATATTTACCTTTTTAAAATAGGCTTTAATGCACGACAGAATATGTTTGATTTTTTACAGCTTTTGTTCACAAACTCCTGCCATAGCGAAAAGTACTGCAATACGAGACAGCGAGATGTAGTTTCCGCAGAAATTTCCCAAACAGCAATATGTTAAGCTCCATTCAAGAACGATAACTCACCTGAAAGCTTTATACAGTGGTCTGTACCAGCAGATAAAAGAACATGGTGTGAAGATAACCAACCAAAGAATAGACAGTCCAAATGTAGCACCACCATCAGAGTCCACAATGAAGTAAGCTAAGCTGCCCAAGAAGTTCAGGAACAATGTAAAACTATAAACTGAAAAAAATTGAACGGGTAAAACATAAATTTCATCTCCGCATCTGCTATACCTTGGATACATCTGTTTGAAATAAACGGGTCAACACTTTTGTTTCTTTTTTTATAATTATAAGTCACTAAAAAACTAAAGGCAACAGTCCTATGGATATTTTCCACCTCACATCCTGAATGGTTTTCACTCATATCCTAAATTATAGTTACAGAACCCTAGATTGAGATTGCTAAGCCACCCTCTGAGCATTCTTTAGTACAAGGGTACATGCAGACAGCCTTCCCTATCAATTGCTAGCATTGCCAAACTTTTCGATAAGGCAAAATTTGAAATTGGCGACAGAAAATTTATCAGTGACATACATGTACATGATGTATATAAATAGCATCCTAAAAGAAACTGGGTTTTCCTTACATCCCTATCATATTGCAATTAACAGTTTTATTATACAAATGTAACATTGTGCCCTTATCAAATGATTTGACTGCTATTTTCTTATGATATCTTCAAATATTCTGTATTAAACACAAACCTCAATTTGATCAAACTGATCTTTTTTTCTTGGTGTCTTACACCCATTTCAACGGTACTTCAGTTCAGTACAGGTGGGAAGTTTATCTCAACACTGTGCATTATAAATGCCCAGTACCAGACATCCGTAAGAAACAGCAAGCTTTTTTCACATAAAGAATGTCAGGACCCTGTTGTTCGAAATTTTAACCCACTGTTCAGCTGTTTTGATTAACTTTTGATTGAAAAAAAAAAAAATCTTTTAGGGCAACAAAAGCGAAATACTTTGATTTTGCTTTCATAATTCTCTCGAGTTCAAAAATTTGCTTTAAACATTCTTTTAAGATGTAGAAAAGATGCCTTTAAAGTTAATCGACTGTTAGCTTAATAGTCATTTAAAGTTTCAAACAACCAGGTCCCAGTCTATAGCAGGCCTAGCAACTATGACCATCATAATCAGAGTAACATTTCATTAGTACTTACACATCCATATATAGTAGACAAGTTTGACAGTTCTTTGGAATTCTAATGGTATATCAACAGAAAAGTCCTGGTAAAAGCATGGACCAACTGGGAACCACTTCGGTAATGGTGGCCAGTTATTCTGCCGATCTGTAAAGAAACAACACATCAAAGTTAAGTTACTCCAACTTATTAGTTCTTCAATCATTTTCAGATACAATATTAAATACCAAGTTATAAAATTTTGATACACAAGTTTCATGAGAACTGTATTTCTGGAGTTGATTGTTTTGCAATCTCGCCGTTTTCAAGTTCAACTTAAGTCTCAAGAAGCCTTGCTGATATGCTGCTTATTCCTGGCATACAAATTAAACAAATTTGCAAAATGGATGCCATAAAATTAGCAATACTGATACCATATATATTTATGATGTGATTAACTGACCCAACAAAACGCTAACATCATCATATCAGTTCAGGTCAACAATACAGAGAAATAATTATCTTTTACACCGAGATTTTCATCACTTATTTCACGAGGTACCTCACTGCATCCATATATTCTGTGCCTGCTTCCAACAGTATTATACTTTCATATAGAATCTATTACAAATGTACCTTGAAACTGCATGCTCTTCATTTCTTGTTCTTTCCTGGCTAGTTCTTCAGCTTTCTTCTCCAGTTCCTATTCAAAAGCAAAACTAATATTGTAACATCTGTTCTAGATTACACAAACCATCTCAAAGTAAGCCATAGTGACCAGATTGTTACCCTAGAAAGTTGTTGTTGTTACTGCAACCATTAAGGGCAAAGACTAAATTCTACAAGTCTGTTCCATATGGCGCGGCATATTAAATACAGTTTGAACTGGGGTTAATTATTGGTCACTTCAACTGAGCAGTCACCTGTCTTCAGTTGCCAAAACTGATGTCTCCAAATTAGCCATTTAATAATACACACGCGCACCTGCATTAATTAGCCACCTGACATAAGTGGTCATTTTTATACATGTCTTGGTTGGTAGCTAAAAACAGGCTGCCTGTATTCTGCTCTTACATAAGTCCTTGACTATACATCTCAACACTACTATCTAACCATCATGTTCTTCACACTCCTCAAATACTTTAAACTACTGTAATACTTGTTCACTTAAAAGAGGCATGACCTTATTAAATTCTTCAATGTTGGCCAATGATGGCTTCTTGTAATGAGTAAAAACATCTGTATAAACTGTAAAAAAGGACTGTTCTATTCTAAAATAAGGAAGATTTGTAAGAAATAACATAAATTAGTTAGTACTGACTCTTGTATACAAGTGTATTTTTATAATTTCAATATATCTTATAGCAGAGTTTTACTGAACTAGACAAAAGTGTCATCCTTTGTTTACCTGTTGTCTCCTCTCCAACTCAGAAGTGTCCACCTTCTGGGCGGGGCTCTGTGTGTAAGGTGGTGGATCGCTTGAAGGTTGCATGATTGCTGGTGATGACTGTGGGGGTGGTATAGTCTGTCCGGTCTGTAATGTAACACATTCATTACACAGTTTAGTTAGTGCATTATTACATCATGTACATAGTATTTGCATTAACATGATTAAGGGTTAAACCCCCATTATTTCATGCTGGAAAACTTTTAGGACACAAATTTTCATGAACAGACTAGCTTAATTATCATACCAAGACAATACATTCCATAGGTTAGACAAAACATGTATATTATTTTCACTGCTTGCGTAAGAAATTACCTAATATCTCAATACCTGCCACTAAACGTGCTAGATTCATTTTTAAGAGAAGCATTCTAAAACAGGAGTGAAGTAAATTGGAACAGGTATTAGTGAATTGTCATTGGTAAACTATATACTATAAGGGTTCAGTAACTGGGTGGATCTTAGCAGTCTCAAGTAACCCTATATGTGACCCTCATTTTAAGTTTAAGACACACCCTTAAAGTTTGAAATACTTAATAGTTTTTCAAATTCAAAATCCCTTGGGTCACCTGCAAATTTGTCAGTCAGCAACAAAGAACGCCAATGTCAATGTCTGCTAACATTGTGTATGTGCAACATAATACAACTTTCAAACTCAATCTACATTCCGCTTAAGCCAAGGCAACAAATGATCTGGCAAACAAACCTTATCACATACTTTTATACCGTCATATTTGATCGAAAAAAACCAAACACTTTGCAATTCATAAAGGCTTATTGGAAACTCAAAATGGGGATTGGTACAAAAGGACAAAATATAAACAACATAAGATTGTGTTGGGAGACAGGATAAAATTTGACTTGGTGTGTATTTTTTGTGTGTTAAGGTGTGCTTTGAATCTCCGGCATATGTAAATGATACCTCACTAAGCAATCCTTTATGCTCTTCCTGCCAGAAAAATATTGTATTGAAGGTAATGTATTACTAAGTGAAAATCTGTGAAATTGCAATATTTAAACACTATTTTTTCTGTCAGACTTACTGAAAACCTAAATGTGATGTTAAGTCTGATTACATTTAGATTAATCAACAGATATCATTTCTAAAGTCATGTTTCTGGACAGGACCTGATCATTTTTGTGTGAAGTTACAAAACTGAAATATTGGTACAGTCATGAAAACTGGTTACTGTGTCATTCGTAACTTACTGGGAAAGGCAAACTGTTCCACATTCCATTGTCTCAGAAATCTATCCACTTCTCTTGAAAATGTGTGATACATCTTTATACAAACTTATATACGGAAACAAACTGAATATTTCTTAATGTAAATTACAGTTACAGACAAAGACATATCGTAAATGACCTACCCCAGCAGCGGGTTTTGTTTGGTTATCTTTTTCAAATGGATTATAATCGTCAAGGCCAGCCTGTCTTCCGCCTCTTGCAGCCTGTTGAACTGATGAATCCTGAAATACAAGTGATATAAATGAGTAATTAATACATCATGTATGTTGTTAACAACTTTCAGTTTGACATAAAAATTACAATATCATTAACTTGATTAAGATATAAGCCAATCAAACTGACATCATTTTATGACAATACACTGCACAATACAGCAGAGATTCAAGTCCAATTTAAAGATAGCCCATTTGCATTTGTAAGTATCTAATAAAAGACAGTGAGTCATTCTGATGCTCATTTATAAACCAGTAGGTGGAGACAGTCATAATATTAATCCACATTATATGTGTGATCTTGATTTTCTATTCTGACAATATAGTAAATGACATTAAAATGTATATAATCTGACATTGGGTAATGAATTAACTAGATGCCCACATGCAACATGTCGAGCCCGCCATATGTCAAAAGGGCTAACTCCTTACCAAGTAGAGATGGGTCAAAATACACCTAAATATTGAATGTAACATGCATGTTGTACCACAGAAAAGTGGTCTCGATTTTTCTCTATGGCCAGTAATAAAAAAGTTACAACATAAGCTTTTTATAGCAACAACAAAGGGAAGTAATTCTAAAAACAAGGCTAGTCCATGGTGGTGAACATATGTACAAAGTAACATCAAAATCCCTCCATGCATGAAGAAGAAATGCTCCAGACAAAGACATTCTTGACTTTGAACTTTAAGCTCTAAGTGTGACTAGACCTAGGGACCTGGTTCTTGCACATGACACTCCGTCTCATGATGGTGAACATTTGTGACAAGTTAAATTAAAATCCCTCCATGCATGAAAAAGATATGCTCTGGACAAAAGTCATTCTTGAATTTGACCTTTAACCTCCAAGTGTGACCGTGACCTTAGACCTAGGGACCTGGATCTTGCGCATGACACTCCGTCTCATGATGGTGAACATTTGTGCCAAGTAACATCAGAATCCCTCCATGCATGAATAAGATATGGTCGGACAAAATCGGACGGACACCCATACGAAGGTGTTATTAGGTGGTATTTCCATTGTTCTCGAACAATAGAGTGACCACTTAAGTAACAAAAGAATGACCACTTAAGGGACAAAAGATGGAATGAAGACAATAGATTTCTATTGTTTTAGGCCACACCTCCTACCACCCAAGGTACCCATCATGCGTGCGTGCGGACGGACGCACGCACGCAACATACACCGAACCGCCAAAAGTGACGTCACCGCAAACGGGCTCGACAAAAAACCTTATCCTCAGCCTCCTACATCCAGGTGCTTGTAAATTTCTATGAGGCCCAGAGAATTATAAATTCATAAGACCTACTTATGGGTAAATTCCAGTTTAGTGGTCCAATCTGTTTAGGTCTAGCATCGGTTTGGGGGTAGTTGCCCCCAATAGTATGATTGTGTTGGGGTGACAGTCCCTATGCAACACGAGGTCACGTTTTGGGGACCTCTATACTGGAAGTGCTCCAATCTTTTTATTAAAATTTATCTTCTTATTTATGTGTTGTATTATTAATTGTAACAGTTTACCCAACTTAAAGGCTAGCTAACACTATAGGCAGTGGCTGACTGAAAGGCTAGGTAGCCGTACATATATTTCATACATTTGTTTCTTTTCAATACATGTTGCACAAGTCATAACTTTTTCCTCGCTGTATTGCTGGTACAATACACCTTTATAAGCGACCTGTTACATTTAGATCCTTTGAATCACACATCGCCGCCGGCCTACCGCGGTATATTCGTTGCGAATTGCCGCTATACTATCATGTACTGCGTTTTAATATAATTGTTTCAAAAATATAGTTATTTTTTATCTGAACCTTAAAATGTGGTTTTAAAATATCTTTTTCCGTTAAACTCGTAACATGTCAACATTTATTTTCCACTTGTCATTTGTCACTCGCAGTGGTTCCGTCAAGGTACCGTTTAGTCAATATGGATTTATATTGCCATTTCGTCAAGAAGGTAATGTATCAGATAAAAAAAGGCTCACACATACTTCAAGGTAATTACTCAAATAATAACTATGGAAATTGAGGAGTATAATAGTTTTCTTGACGAAACCACAACCTCTTTTGAACACAAAATTAACCTTGACGAAACTGAATCTTGACAAAAACACCACCACCCGTGAAAAATATGGCATGTCATAAAGGATGACAACATTAACTCTTATGAATTAAGTTCCAGCTGTGTGACACCACTGACCGAGTAATGTTCGTTTATTTGTGATTGCGAAAAATTATTCCTCTCTAACATTTAAACAGTTCCGAATGTTGTTTATTCAAAACAAAATTACTGGAGCAACTGGTCTGTTTCTGTACTACTGCGATCCTTGTCTAATATTAATGAACAAGTAGACTATTACAAATTATGAACCATAGTGAATGATTATTCAATATCGATACTATGTAGCGCCTCGTATGAAATATATGTACGGCCACCCAGCCACTGCCATTAAACAAATTTACTAAAACCATCTGTCTGGAAACAGGGACAATTCCCTTTAATGATTAATTCAATAATACTTGAAAGTCTGCCGTTCTGATCTGGGCCTTTCTGGTAGTTAACCCCTGAACCAGTATACCCCTAGTGTTATAATTCGAAGTGGGAGGGGTCAGATTTCCACCTGTAAAAAATATGGCTTAATCTTGACATATCCCTTAGATCTCATTCTAATTTCAATCACGAGAATAAGTTCGTACTAAATATAACATGTTTAGCCTTGACAAACTGAAAGTTAAAGAATTGGCATAAATTTGGTGGCAAGAGTGAATAAATATCAGATATTGGATAAATTTATGACAATATGACGGAAGAAAACATCTTTCCCGCTCACCGCAAATGGATTCACATTTTCAGGGTCTGCAAATGGGTTACTGTCGTACTCCGACATTTCACTTTTTTAAATATAAACACCAGCTACTCCAATCTTCGCATAAAATACAAACTAATAGGTTTGACACTTGTTTTGGTCTGTGAGGTGTCCAAAAATATGGCTGTGAATCAACTTCCTCAAATACGGCGCATGCGCATTGTGAAATTGTCACATGGCCTCACGTCATGGACAAAATATTCAATGAGCGCATTGAGCGGTCAGTGTCATGCGCCAAACACGGAAATAGTTGTGTGTCTGTGACTTGTACCGCAATAATGCAGCCTATAGATCTACGTGTTTATGTATTATAGTCCTTATGCTTGAAATAATTTCCAGAATTTGACCAATAAGGTGTAGTTACCTCCAAGTGAGAAATATGTATAGATCTAGGGTATAGATATGGAGACCCAACGTAGAATAGATCTACCGTTTTACTATTTTAAAAACTTCTTTGATAAACCTATATATAACCAGGAATCAATTATTGCATTTTTTTAAACTGATTTTTTATTGACAAGATGTAGCAAGACTGAATCTAATCATAAAATTATTATGCCTCTATTAATAATACTTTTATGGAGCGCCGTACCTGTCTTGTATTAGCACATTACAAACTGTCTTGCTAACTTATTCTAAAATAGTTGTGATTTCATGTTTACTTTGTCAACGTTTCGTCTTATTAGGTCTATTTCACATAGGCCTAATATCTTCTTATTGTCATGTTATATTATGTGCAACATACGTGTTATATTGTCTAAATACCACGTTAAGTTCCCTACATGATATGTTATCGTGTCAACCTGCATGCTATATCTTGCATAAATACTGTGTTAACCTTTTCACAATATAAGTTGTCATTCTATGGTTGCTCAATTTTTTCTATTATGTCCAATTAATGTATTTATTTATCTTAATTCGCATGGTATCTTGTCAAAGCATCGTGTGATCTTGTGAATATCGGCTGCTGTTATGTCAAACAGCCAAGTGATATTCTTAAAGGTTTAAGTTGTCTCAGTAACATGTTGTTATGTCTAACAGCAATGCTACCTTGTCTAATCTATTTATGCGATTAATGTCAAATAAAAGTTATATTATGTGCATCACCTCTGTTTTTTGTCCTCAATGATTTAGTTTTGGAATTTATTTTATTACATTATTTTTTAGGCTTCCGCAATGTATACCATACGTGAACGACAATTTTAAGTTCACTCAGTATTTACAGATTGTAAACGAAATTTGAAAGTAAATGTATAAAATGACAAAACAGTTTTGAAACTTCTGTATGCAATTTATTTTACCTGAATCTTTAATGCATTAAACTTTAGTTTTTACAAGAGAAGTGTGGGCTATTAAACTGCATATTGCTTTATCGTACCCAAGTTTTCGCTCGGAAATCGTCTTACATCAGTATTTCAATACTTTGAGTTAGGTAGGTAAAATGCATGAGATAAAAAACTGTTTACTTTACTACAATGTGGTATAAGTTACATGTTGTCAAAGCATTCATTGTATTTAATGCATCTTACTTGGCAATGACATAGAACGGGCGTTTTAAAGGTTGATATATTTAAAAAAGAAGAAGAGAGAACTGCAGTGCATTCCATGAGAATATATTAGAATAAAATGACAGCATATCGTCCACCCTAGTGCAAAAACTCAATAATTGCAACTGATTTCAAATGCACTTATCGAGTTTTTGCACTAATTTAATTTAATTTATTATTTTTAGTCTTGTAAAATAAATATTATTGTTTTTTGTTGTACAACTAAATCAGACAGAAGTTTACCATGAACAGGGTTATTTTCAAAGTGTACATTTTGCAATTTAAATTTCATTCAGAGTATTTTAAAGCCAGTAGTAAAATATCGTTATCATAACCACATTCGGTAGTGAGTTAGTCATCACTTATTCATCATATATTATACATAAAGTAAATTCAATATTTCGAAATATGTGCATTCACCTGTATTTTAGTCATCAAGTTGTATAGTATTTCATATCATTTTCATTTGCTTTTTAAACTTAGCCCAGGTCGAAACAGAGGATGTCTGCCAGAGTTATGCCCCTTAAAGTTTGTTTGAATTTTATATCCACCAAAGTAGAGAGCAATTTTACAATCAAAACATGAAGGCAAGAGGGAAGTACATATATATACATGCAAATAAATACATATAGAAAACCGACTGATTAAGAAACAATTCAATTTGTATATTAACATTACATAATACCCGAAAGACCCCCCACCCCCTTGCCCCCTATTCCTCCAAAACAAAAAAGTAAAGAGAAGTCGCTGGTTCATCTTGCCTCTAGTAATACGAAGTATAATAAATTTTATTAATTTCTTCCTGAATCTTTATAAATCAACTAAAACAATTATGATAATAACAACTTTATATCAGAACTATAAAGAATGTACATGTATTTGAAACACACTTTCGATGTACATGTATGTCCCAAATATGTTCGGTATGATCGGTACTACATAACGATGGTCGGATGACCCTGTTTCGCTGTTGATTTGTCAAATGTCAAGGTCGCGGTGATTGCCGCAATGAAATAGAAATTTGAGCCCAATCTCTACAAGTTTTCTGCAGATTTTATTTCAGCTGGTACTTAAAATATATATACATTGTATAAAAGTTAAGTGACATAAATACTGAAATCTGTTAAATTATCGCCTAGTGGCAAGAGAACCATTTTGCCAAAGGTCCCCAGATTTAAAGATGCTTATGTCAAGAAGATGACCCTCGCCGATCTAAGGGTCAGCTGATTAAAGCTTACGATGACGTCAAACTGGAAATGTATTCGATTTGATTTGCTTTTGGGAAACAGCACAGCTTGCGGTCGGGAGATGACCTCATTAAAATGTTTTTGAAAAGTAGACCAAAGGTAAAGTTCGTCACATATGACCACTATGTTTAGGACGAATACCTAGGAGAATGAGAGCGATTTGTTTACCAGCAGATTCAAATGGTTAACATTCAAACAATGTTGTAACATGAAGATTCAGATTAGGTCTATTTCGAGAAAAGAAAACAAGAGAGAGCAGAAAAATAATTTATTTTAGGTTAAACTTAAGCAAGAAATTTTGCGTCATTATATTAATGTATGCAAGCAAGCAAAATCTCAGTCTATTGTTGTTCGTTGGTGACGGACCATAACGTACTGAAATGCGTTTGGTAGACGAAGACGCTACAATGGGTGTCTACGGGCTCACTACCGTTGATCAACCGCAGACGACAATAATATGCGACATGCAAATTTGATTCCAGAATCATCTTAACAGACGTGATTACTCATACTGCCTCAAGGTCACTCGTATAATTTTAAGATTCCTAGTAAATCAATTCTTAAATTTAAAAATATTATAAAATATACAGAAAACTACAGTATACTTACAGTCTTAGGAAGATGAGATTTTTAATCAGAAAACTATTGCAGTCCAATTGGAAATATAAAGCACAGCTGTTACACGGAAATTTGTCGTCTGCCACAATCGATCGGACATGTGCCTGTTTGGGTTAGAGCTGTTTTTCTCTTCATCGATCTCGGATCATTGATCAAATATACAAAGGATATCTCAGATTTATGTAAACGGGCCTCGAAACATGCGCAGATTTTGGCTGTATATTATTGCAAAAGACCCAATATGGTTTCTGAATCCAAAAAGGCACAATGTGGCACATATTTTGTTGCAGTTTAAAGGTCATGTATCATACGCGGATATAGTATTCATCTCTCCCTTAATGATTGTTCTTACAGTCTAAACGCTGCTTTTTTACAATCTCTTCTTATTTAGAAGATATTTCAGTCATTACTTTTCAGGTTCGAAGGAACAAGCCTTAGTTTGACTGTTGCCATTTTGTCTAGTTATGATCGGTACTACTTTGATCACTTAGATGCTATTGAGTAAATTATGGTATTGACGAAAATTCAAACTAAAATACAAACCGCTCATATGCTAGTATACCGATGAAACATCAGTAAATACAATGTAATACACAAATGTAACTAGATACAAGCAAATTCAGTGAATGAATTTATATCCCTCACAGTGGTTTTATGGCTATACATGTATACTGGAAAGTGTTTAGAAAGTAAAACGAACTAAAATGACCATGATACAACAATATTGCATTCATTATAAATAATAGTATATTCAGTGGTACTTTTCCCCATAAATTGAAAGAAGCATCTGTCATTCCTATATAATTATAAATCAGGTAACACACAAGATCCAGGAAACTATCGGCCTATATCCATTTAAGATATTTCAACGTCACATTGCTATAAAGATGCAGAAATTTCTTAAAACAACATACATAATACACAGACATCAATTGGGTTTCCGACCAAACCACTACTGTCAAACTGCGTTAACATACCTAATAGAAACATGACTAACATACATTGACAATGGGAACCATGTTAGTCTTTCTGGACTTAGGGAAGGCTTTTGATATGGTGGATCATGAAATACTGCTTTACAAACTGAAACTGTACCATTTCACAGAGAGATCATTGAATATACTTAAGTCTTTATTTACCGAGTAGAACACAGATACTAAAAATAAATAATATCCATTCCAAGGAGATGACAATTCAAGGATCCATACTAGGGCCGCTTCTATTTCTGATATACATCCATGACATGTCGTTAATTTTGAATACTACCAACATAGACTTATATGCCGACGACTCCACCTTACATAAATCCGCCCTTAGTATTTCAAAAATTCAGTCTGAACTTCAGTAAAGCCTCCATAATGTCCATAATTGGTGTACAATGAATAACATATTACTTCATCCGCCAAAAACTAAATGTATGGTTTTAAGCACGAGTGTCAAAGTAAAATGTGCAAAAAAACTCGACCTAACTATTGATGGTTCAGTCATAGAAACTGTAAATTGGTCAGAAAATTCTAGATGTATATGTTGACTCTGTCTTGGCATTCCCACGTAAGTACCGTTGCAAATAAACTAAATTCAAAACTTGCACTCCTTAGAAGAATTGCCTTTTACTTAACAGAAGAGATGAAGCTGCTACATTACAAGGCATATCTTACTTAAACCATGGAATATTGTTGCAATGTCTGGGGACTTTGCCATAAATCAGACACCAATAAAATTACAATTATACAAAAACGCGCTGTAAGAATAATCACAAAATCAAAATCCATTGACCATGAAGATATATTAGGCTACTCAAATACGCTGTCCTTTGAAAAGAGGTGCAAATATCATGTTGCATTACTAGTGTTCAAATGTTAAAAAGGAGATTGTCCAATTTACATTTCAGAATTACTCAACTTTGCTCATAATGATTACTATGGTCTGCGTTCATCTAAACACAAGGGTCTTTCTGTTGTTAAATCTAAAACGAACTACATGAAGCAATCATTTAGTTATAAAGCTGCACAGATATGGATTATATAAAACTTCATAACAATCTTTCCACGGTCAAAGGTGCTTTAAAGTGCAGCAATAATTTGTACTGTATTATACTTTTCAAACAAGAAATATGTTGCATTTATGTTGTAATGTTTCAAGTGAGTGTGAATGTTCCTTAATAATTACTACTGTTTTGTCTAATTTTTAATGTATTTCAGACTTCTATGTTTGAGATGTATTTGTCGAAGAAATAGTTCTGTTGATCTTCTGTTGTGTGAATGTATGTATTGTATTGATGTATAAAGAATTCATGTTTTAATTGAAGGCCATACTAGAAATAAGTTGTATGATGTATTTTGTACTCATAGCATGTTACTTTTAAAAAATAAAGTTACCGGTATTATTATTATTATGGTAACTATTATATCAACAAGAATTTAAAACAGTGTACATATAAAAACTGCACCACTCTATTGGGGCCTCATGTCTGATGGATCATTAAAATTAAACCTTAAGTTTCTATATAGAATATATAAGAGAATAGCAATAACCACGTTCAGTTCCTACTTTCTAAAACATTTTTTTTTTTCATTTTCAGAGACTCCAGCCTACCTCAGTGGGCCTAAGGTTTGGCACTGGACGGTCATTGGTATCAGTATTGAAGTCCCCTGTAGTATTGAACTTTGATCCACTGGTCCTAAACAAGGTGTCATCGACATACCTTGTATAAACAATCAAATGTTTACATCAACCCGACAAGCGTCAATAACGAATAGTAAATTACCTTTATTTCGAAAAAGACAGAAAAGAACAAAATTGAAAAGCAAGTTTATTGTAGCATAAATGTATTCTAATTGATCGAAAAGAAAAAAAGTAGACAACCAAATAAATACTAACTAGATGTTCTCATAACTGAAACAGAATCCATGTTTAAGCTTATAAACGTCAAAGGTTTTCAACATTGCGCATTTTCAGGTTAGTTAATGTAATTACATTTTAAGAGAAACGAGTACAATGCATGTATATTAGTGTGCAGTCAGTTTTTAAGCTATAGATCTATAAAAAAAGATTTAAAAAAAGATTTCAGCATTTCTGTAGTCACACTTATTATCATACAAAGCATGTTTAAAATGATGTGATTTTATAAGCATTACAAAAATAGTGAGTGACAGAAAGCACACAAAAAGCATGATCATCATTTGCGTAAATAATACAGTCTCCTTGGAGATAAACAGAAGGACAAAGAAATACATTCAAGAGATAAGATAATGAACTACATACATGCTATAGCAAACAATTCGGTAAATAAAATCAAAGGAATTAGCTAATTAGTAAGTGTACATAAAATGTTTTATTGCCCCAATTTATCTATTCGATTTGTATGGTTTTTTATGCACAACAGTTACTGCTCTTGTCCATTTTAGATACTGTCGATTATAAATGGAATCACGTGGTCATTTGTGAACGATGACATCGACATCGGGAATATTTTTCATATCGTTCAAACCTATTTCAACAAATTGTTTTAAACGCGTTTGATGAGCAGCCGTCCTTTTACAGAGCCTTTGGTACAAAAGTCACAATACAATATATTTCAAGTGTGTAAGTTCAACACTCTGTAAGTAAGACAAAATTGATTATTCTTACGGAATATCTAATCATTTTTTAAAGGTACAAAAATGGCAATTATAACATTACTATTTATTGTCCGAACTTTACTTATGCTTAGAGGTGTTGTACCTCAAACTGTACATTCAGATGGCAGGAAGTTCTCACTCTGTAGGATCAACACTTTGTAGTGGTGCGTAGTTACATTTTATCGAAGTTTTCTTTTTGATGCATCGACGTCCATACTTGTAGAAAACCGCCATTAGGAAATACATAGCTAACACGAACCCTGTGTTCAGGGTAAGAATGAATCCAAACATGGCTTCCAGGAAATGGGCATTGTGCTCATCCTTCCGGTCCCAGGCTGGGTTCTGTCGGAAACCTGTTGAATAATAACACCGCAATTACATTAGTTCCTAATTATTACGCAATAATACATTGTACTCTTTAATATATTTTTCGTATTTTAAGCTTCGTTTCTTTTTTGCCGTGAACACATTTACACCTCTACTAAGCTCATGCATGGATGTAAAGGGTAAAATTGAATAAGAGGGACCTTAGTGGAATCGTGGTTAAGATCGGTGGCAGCTCGACTCCCACGAGGGTCATTGTGTCGCCCTTTCGGAGAAAAGGCGATACATAGGGATCGCTTTGTCCGTCCGTCGGTCCGTTGGTCCGTCTGTCCGTCACACAAACTTAACGTTGGCTATAACTTTGCCATTTCTTAAGATTTCTTCATCAAACTTTACAGTTGTATTGCTTATGACAATAGGGTCATGATGCCACCAAATTTTGTAGGTCAAAATTATATTTGACAGAGTTATGCCCCTTTTTGTACTAAGATTTTGTCACGAAAACTTAACGTTGGCTATTACTTTGCCATTTCTTAAGATTTCTTCATCAAACTTTCAAATTGTATTGCTTATGACATAAGGGTCGTGATGCCGCCAAATTGTGTAGGTCAAGATCATATTTGACAGAGTTATGCCCCTTTATATACTTAGATTTTTGCTATAACTTTGCCATTTCTTAAGATTTCTTTATCAAACTTTCAAATTATATTGCTTATGTCAAAAGGGTTGTGATGCCGCCAAATTTTGTAGGTCAAGGTCTTATTTGACAGAGTTATGCCCCTTTTTGTACTTAGATTTTGTCACGAAAACTTAATGTTGGCTATAACTTTGCCATTTCTTAAGATTTCTTCATCAAACTTTTAAATTGTATTGCTTATGACATAAGGGTCATGATGCCGCCAAAGTTTGTTGGTCAAGGTCATATTTGACAGAGTTATGCCCCTTTTTACACTTAGATTTTGTCACAAAATTGTTGGTTATTCTGACAAAGCATAAGAGGGCGACACAAGTGTTCTACTGAACACCCATCTAGTTTTATATTTGGCACTGCTTTGCGAGAAGTGGAAGTAGCAACAAGATTAGACGTAACCTTTGACATTATGATGACCTAACAACTATTGAAGAAAAGCTCGACATAAACTATCAACATTAAGGGAGCTATTTGAACCGCTTTAGGAACCGATGAAGCCATACATAACAGTGTACTAGTAGTACCTTCGCACAATAAAGTCGGCTATGGAATTTCATCGCCAGAACAAACCAGCAATTTTAAATTTTGTTGTATCTCTCAATATGAAGTCACTCATATAATATGAATATAAATGCAGAAAAAACAAATTCTGCGCAAGAGTTGTTTCCCTTATATTGATATATGCTCCCTAATCAAGTCTTGCATTTCGCCTTTCGAATTTTCACACTTCCATCCTGCAAGGCTTTATTCAAACAATGCAAATTCTCTTTAGAGTATCTTTTTCATAAAAATACTTAGCTGACATTCATACATTTAGTTTTTTTTTAAATGAGCAAGTTGAAGAATTAATCTTGCATTCACTAGACAACTAGCTCTGGTATATATATTTATTCATTATTTTATTAAATCATTCAAAGTCTAGGGAATAGTAGTGAAAGACAACTTCTGTTGATAAGAAATTTAAAAAACAACGTCTACACCAATTTATTCTTTTACTTGCTGTAAAAATAGTGAACTTGTCGTACGGACACAATACGGATACCGTACGAGCGCCGTACGAACACACGTGCATCTTAGCTCCGCACGACTTGTGGTGTCCGTACGGATATCCTACAATTGCACCCTCAAAAGATTGTACGGGACCCGTAGACATGTGACCAGAAGCTACGATTGTACGGAGACCGTACCGATTTTAAAAGTTGGGGCATGGAATCGTACGATTTTGTAAATGGTACAGAAATCGTACGAATATGTGACCAAGACATAAAAGGCGAGAGACTTAAGCTTTAACACAAGCAAACAAAGGTAAGTTGTATTCAGACAATTCAAATAAAATTATGCTTGGAGCCCTTACATAATCATCTCATTTATAACTTATTTCCTCCAAAATTGAAGAGCATACAGTATGCCAAGAAGAAAAAATACCATGCATTAAAGACAGTTGAGAAATGAAGTCGGCCATATTCTTCCGTAACAAATGAACACATGTATTGCATCACGTGATAATCTTTATGTATTACAAGTTGAACATTTCTTTGCTTTTAAGTCAATCGTAGAGTGTAAGTACCTGGGAATGGTGTAGGCAGAAATAGCACATTTGTTGTGAATATCACCCATACTCCCAGACAAAGCACGCAGAAGCTTCTTATGACCTGGGGCAGGACATTGTCCCTGAAACCATACTCGAACAAACCCGATGTGGCGGCTGCAGCCATCAACAATATTGGTAGTCTGTAATATGAACAAATTGCAATATATGATGTAAGAAATTATCGCTTAAACTAGAATAAACCCGAGCTACCACCCGACGGTAGGGGAAGTAATCAAATCAAGCCGCTGAAGTATTCAGTATTTAGAAACACGTAAAATAATGCTTACCACACGCATTCTAAACTTGAGTCTTGACAAGAGTGGTTAACGCTCTGGACTACCAATCCAGAGGTCCCCTGTTCGAATCCCGGCCGGGCACTGGAAATTTCAGAAACGCTTTCCCATCCATCTGAGATGAACTGGTTAGAAACCCAGAGGTAGTCTCACGTGTATCGGTGCTATACATCGGACAAAACCAAGGGGTCTATTCGTAAAAGAGCAAGGGTCTTGTACCCGGATTCCCTTGTATCTGCATCTGTCTCTCTTCAACCTGCGTCTGTCAGGAGTCTTGGCAAGCTCATCCTGGGAGAAGTCCCAGGGTCGGCCGGGCCTTATAAACAATCAAAGTAAAAAAAAAGAGTCTTGGTAACTTCTGATGATTTTACACGGACATCAATTCCATAAAGGCATACTTGTATATATGGTTATTTTTTAAAATAGTTATTGGTCAGTCAGTTTTTCGTTTATAATGTTTTCATTACTCTATACATGTACTTAGATATCCATTGGTAAGGTATTGTCATTAAGCGAAATAGTCATTTGTGGTAGTTAAAAATTATTAGTAAGACATTCATTTGATCATTAAGCTTCTTGATCTTACCTATGGATAGTCACTTCTACTGGGGAGTCCTTGTATAAGAACGAATGCAAATAGAATGCTATTCCATACCTGAAACATATAAGAAATCACTCTGCATACAATTTTTGCCGAGATACATGTATATCAATTGAATTTCTCTTTTTGAAAACACATGCGCACATTTACGCACTTTCACGCACAAATTGTAATTAAGTTGATGTTAAATTCCATTGTAAGCCTAAAGTTAAGGGACGAAAGCTAGTAGTCGCATGTTTCAATTATGGTCATAAAATTTACCTATCCGCTCAAACTAAAGGTGAGATGGAAAAACCCACGAGTTGTAAGGTAAACGAAGATAGATTTCTTCTCTATTGTGTTTGTTGTATACTAAGCCATCAGTTGTGATTCCTGTCTTAAATACAGTCCAGCCTCCCCGAAAGACACTTCCCTATAAGCAATGCCCTCCCTAAAAAGAGGCGCATTTTCTTTCCCATTTCGTCAATTATGAAAGGAATCGACCTGTACATAACATCAACTATCTACAATAAACGCATTCCTGTGTTCCCAAGGGTGTTCGCCCCAGAGAGGTTGCACTGTACAACCGGTCAGGTTTGTTATATCCAAAACAGTCAGTCAGTGACTATGTCCCACTCTGCCACAGTTTCATATCCGAGTCCCAATTAATAGTCAGTCAGATTTTTTTTTATATCCCAAGTCCTGAGTCCTATACCCTTTATGACAATACTTATTGAAAATTACATAATTACCACAAAAATGCCATGGCAAATGTGAAGTATTTTATTCCTTTAACAACTGGTAGTTTGGAATACTCCAGGAGGTCGGAAATTCCATGTATTGCAAACAGGGCGAAGATGCTGATGTGATGCAAGTTACCAACGCGACCGATATGACCATCCTTATGTACAATCGTGAAAACGTGTCCGTCGCTGAAGACCTCGGCCAACAAACCTGAAAAATCGTGTAAAATCTAATGATCAGATCTCAAAACTTTCCGAAAATTAAAAATGTTTAGGCTGTACCGCAATGGTAAATAGGTGGAACTCGGAACCAAGCTATGTACAAATGTATTTGATTGCGGATTGACTAAAACTAAGGATATGTACACATCAAGGTTATTTATTTAATAATTACAGAACGATACAACGCGAATAAAATGGAGGAGAAAACATCTGCTTGCAATGTACTAGTGAAATATTTGGCATTTTCGGATAGTGTCTATTTTGGTCAAATACCGCTAAAAGGGACCTTCGCAAGAGGACAGTCTCCTTCTGCTCAAAATAATGGACATAATTCATGCATGGGTATGAGATGTTTGGGAAGTCGCAAGATCATATAGTTTTTATGGAGTGAATCAGCGACACCTTCAGCTGTTAAGATCTAAGAGTTGGTAGATGATATTACACCCATCTTCATCATTTGGTCATGGAATTGCTCATCTATCTGCGTGTAATGTTTGACTCCAGGAACTTCATAAGCAAAACAGGTATCTTTTTTAATTACATTTACCTATAATTGGGAAAGTTATCTTTAAAATCAGTTCCAGTGGAACGCGTCTCCCTTTTATTATGGTGTAATATGAACAATGCGATCTGTATGGAAGATCATCCAGCGTCCTCTGAAATACACAAAATAATATGAATAAATTACAGAACTTAACATAAATTGACGTGATGTGGGATTAGCGGTGACGTATCATACCTGTTGAAGAGAAGGTTTGCATGATTTAATACACATCTGTCTGTTTTTTTTTTAAAATAATAAGTTTTAAATGCAACATGACTTGATGTAACAGTAATGTTGAGCAGTGTTACAGACAGTGAAGTGCCTCCGTGGTCGAGTGGTTAGAGTAGCTGACTTAAATCACTGTAATCACTCATTGATTGAGAGTCTTGGGTTCGAGCCATTCTACCGATCGCGTCTCCTTATGTTAGAACGTTGGCAGTTTCTAAGAAGGAAAGGGTTCTAGTACTTGTCCTTTTCAGGAATGTTGGTTAGGTAAACTGTTCGCCTATAAATACATGTAACTGAAATGCAATTCTTTTGACATAGATCTTTATATTAGACTAAGTAAAGAATTATGAACAAAGCCGGGGTATTTTATATAAAGTAGAGCGTTCCATACATTTTACTGAGCACTTTGGCAAAGCTTAGAACGTAATTTTAGAACCATCCGCACACTCATTCAATATCGACATGAAATGATACATTGCATTCAACCAGTATATATGATATAATACATGATATACGCAAAATAAGAAAATAACTTTCTCATTTTACTGAGCATTTGGGAAAAGCTTACACCGTCATTTTATAACCATCCGCACACTCCTTCAATATCGACATGAAATGATCCATTGCATTCGACCAGTATATGATATACGCGAAATAACAAAATAACTTTTTATTGGTGTTCCGATAATAAGAAATAATGTCACGCTTTACCAGTTGAAAATACTCTTGAGAACTGGTGTCAAACTCCATTATTTCTATAATAATAATAATAATAATAATAATAATAATAATAATAATAAGATAAGAAAAAAAATATCTTTATTTTTATAAGGTAACACATTATGATATTTTACATGAATCCATAACAACATCATATTTACAATGCGGCCTTCTATAAACAAATCTGAAAAAAGGCAAATGATTTATCACATTTACACAATCACATACATGCATAATATATATGTTTAAATAACTATTTAACTTTAACAATATAATTAAGAAACCTATACTTCCTACAGACACTCAACTCAATTCGTAAGTGCGTTTAAACATAATTTATTGCCAATACTATACAAAGCAAATGGTTTGGGTCACAAGTGCTTACCACATTCTAAAACGGCCCTCCCCAATTTCTTGCATACCCCCCGGGGAAAGTATTGGCGGATCCCAGCACGAGGAGGGAAGAGATCAGCCATACTTTCTAGGAAAATTCACGGGTTGTACAGCATCCGAACTACTTTCGTGTATTCAACTCGTACCTGGGACACTTTATTTCCGAGATACGTTTCACGGCGGCTTACAAGTGAAAGATTAGAATGTTTTTTCGTAAATGTAAACTAAGGTCTCATAAGAAGCACACACTTCAATATTTTTCAAATGTAACAGGAATTTAATTTTTAGGAATGGTTCGAATTTTCAGGGTACGCAATAACGGTTCAAATTACGAAAATTGTTGGTAACGAATATCCATGAAGTTTTGAAGCGAGGTTGATTGCGAAAAGAAAATGGTGATTTTATGGTGTAAAACAAGAGCATAATTTTAAAATTTGCGAATAATTTATTTCAAAGAACATACCGTAAAAAACTTTTTCAAAACAAAAAAATGGCGGTAAATACGTCACAGTTTCTCTTGAAAAGACGTCACTTTAAACAAAACAAGTAATGAGCAAAGTTGACGTTTAGTCGCATTAATCAAGTTAACTGGACGTGGGGGGGGGGAATTTTTTTTTTGGTTTTTTTTTTTTTTTTTATTCATCAACGCAAATATAGTTTTGGCTCAAGCACTATTTTAGCTCTAGATACATAAACGCGGTCAGTGTAACTACAATTTCTGACGTAAAGGTCCAAGGGGAATTAATCACATGAAGTTTTGAAGATTTGGCCTATTTAAAACGGTTTCAGAATGCAATAACATCAAATAAAGTATGAGTAAAGGATCCACTGTTTCAAAACTGTGGATTATCACTTTTATTTCACGTGACTACTATCCCCTCCCTATTCAAAATTCAGTCCCACAGCGATGTAAATCCTCATAATAATAATAATTACATATTATATAAACATTTACAATGACATTGTAATAATAACCACTATGGTCTCCGTTCATCCACTCACAAAGATCTCCATATTGCTAAACCTAACACAAACTATTTGAAGTTATCATATGTACAATGAAATATATGTTGCATTTATAAATTGTATTATGTATATAGTCTATATTGTTTAAAAAACACGAATAGTTAAGATGTTTAAAAATCTTAGTTATCATATATTGTGCTTTATAACGGTTGAGCTGTTGATATAGGAAACGTCAATCATTTTGATGTTATTTTATACAATGGACATTATAAACTATAATATAATAATAATAATAATAATAATAATAATAATCTCTTTATTTTCAGAAGGTAACTCATTAAGACATAACAAATATTAAGTGCAGTACATTAATAGGTGATAAATCTTATAAATATAATATGTATCATGCTTGATGAAGAGGCAATTATTCGTGATATGCTTCTTTTAGATATTATGATTTTTGTATATGCATGATTCAAAAATATATATAGATAAGACTGCATGTCATAAGTTGATGCGTATTTGTCGAAAATAATGAATATGTTTATATGTTGGTATGCATGCATGTTAGTTTGTGAAACTGTGCACTTTTGTGTGTATGTGAATAAATGTACTATAGGGATATTTAAACGAAGGACATACTGGAAATAAGCAGTATGAAAATTTTTGTACACTTAGTATGTAACCTTCACAAAATAAAGTTATTGTTGTTGTTGTTGTTGTTATCAATATGATGTTACAGAATGGAAATTAAAAAAAACAACAAAAAACGTATCACATAATTATGCTCGTGATGCCCGCGCCCAGTGTAAACCCGAAAACCCACAAAAATAAAGTACTGCTTCGCGCTAAAACCATGTAGTATCATGTATAAACTTTTGAACTGATCTAAAAATCTTTAAATTATCTTCTTCTGAGAGTACGTTATTCCTATCTAGCCCGTTCTTTGTGAAGCAAGAATGGTCAATGTACCAGCATATATAATAAAACATAATATTAAATGGGAACTGTTAAATCAAAATACATCTGAACCGTGTCATGGAACCGTGTCATGGAACAACCGATATAAATGCGTGGATACGCATGATAAGCTGGATCCACACTGGTCACAAAGCGTATTATGTAGGTGTTCCCATGACACGGCTCATTTTATGATTTTATCAATTTACACTAATTTATATCATCTCGATAGCGAAACAACTTCTTACAACTTATATAAGGCGCTCTCGAGACTCACTCCAGATAGAATCAATCTCGAAGAGAAGGTACATGTGGAAATATCTGTGCCTTGTCTAAAGACACTTCCACTACTTGGGCACTGGTGGGGATCGAACTCGCATTAAAAGAATTATATTTTAAACGATATAACTCAATCTAACAGCGTAACTGTTGATCACTTACTGTTTCTTTAAATATGAGCTGCTTTCGATCGGAACGATTATCTTAGAATTGAGGAGTAGTTTGATTGTAAAATTACGGCGATTAATTGTAAAAAACTGGTTACAATAAATGTGATCAAAGTCCTTGCATTTAAAAAAACGATATTTACATGCTGTTTATTTCAAACAGTGATTTTTTAAAACTTACTTGTATATAATTTTTGAAAATATTGTACATCCACCAAATTCCAAGCACCGTGAACACAATCCCTTCGTCTATATGTGCCGCAAAATTTGCCATCTTTTTCTACAAATATAAATTTTTAAAAACACACCAATAAATTGAAAAGGAGTCGGTTGACATTAGATTTTATGCGTATACTTTAAATCAGGTGTAAGATCAAACCTTTTGACATGATTTGCACCACTGAACAAGCTAAACTTTACAAGTTTGCAGACGACGACATAGCGTTATGAAAAAATTCGCCTGCTAAAACATTTTCGTCCTCACTGAATCAGCTCAAACTTTGGATCAATAGAATATTATTATACTTTATAAATTTGTTATAAAGGTGTTTCAAACAAGTTTTCCGTAAATATTCAAAACAACTTGTTAAATACCGCTCTTTTGTTTCTTATAATGTATGGTTCTAGAAGTTCAAATAATTTGTGCTCAAACTCAGATGCGCATGAAAAGTTTTATAAGCATGAGGCCTAGCGAGGTGGCGAGGCTCACTTAGAAGATGAAAGTAATACCCCGATTGTGAAAGAAAACACGTAACAAAACATCGAGAAGGAGCAAAATATGTTATGTGGAAACGAGTAAGATTATGGGTACATGCTTTGAACCTCCAGTGAACAAATATTCGAGAATCTGACCGTTCCAATGCGGTAACATATGATCAAAACATGGACATTTTTATATATCATGAAGTCGTAACAGCAATATAAAATGTAGCGGTTCCATATATCAAAGTTTCATTTCATGCTTTGTTAGTTCGGTAATATTGAAATATATATTGCTGTTACGGCTTCAGGATATATACTAGTAAAACATCCATATAATACAGTCATGACTTTCCATAGATATGTGTGTTTATTGTGTTAGTACTGCACGGTGTCACAGATATGTGTCTACAATATTTTGCACTTGGCAAAACCTTTGCCTTCGGATAATAAATATTTTTGTCACAGAATGCCTCTTACGTAAATTAATAAAAAAATATAAATAATTGCTTATAAAAGAACATGGTGCTAATTCGAAATAATGTGCCAAGTTTGAAGGCGAAAAAAGTAAAAACAAACTTACCTGCCTAAGTTTTAATATTATTCGCAGATTGCAAATATCATATTCTTTTCAAATATCATCCATCTGTTGTGTGTATACTCCAAAGAGAGGTAACATATTTTTCAAATATCATCGATTTTTGTGTGTGTATGCTCCAAAAAGAGGTTAAATCTGTAACTTGATAGACCGTATAAGTGTATTCAAATTTATCGTAAAGAAAAAGGTAAACTAACTAGATGTTATAGAATTTAATTTTAAGCTTATAAGCGTCAAAGATTTTCAACATTGCACATTGCCAGGTTAGTTAAAGTGGTTAAATTTTAAAAGAAATGAGTATATTAATATGCAGACATTTTTTTAAAGCTATACATAAAAAAAGATGAAAACAAAGATTTCAGCATTTCTGTAGTCACACTTATTATCATACAAAGCATGTTTAAAATGATGTGATTTTATAAGCATTACAATAATATAACTGACAGAAAGCACACAAATAGCATGATCAACATTTGCGAAAATAATACAGTCTCCTTGGAGATAAACAGAAGGACAAAGGAACAAACATGCATCGACGTCCATACTTGTAGAAAACCACCATTAGGAAATACATAGCTAATATGAACACTGTGTTCATGGTAAGAATGAATCCAAACATGGCTTCCAGGAAATGGGCATTGTGCTCATCCTTCCGGACCCAGGCTGAGTTCTGTCGGAAACCTGTTGAATAATAACAACCGCAATTACATTACGTAGTTATAATTTTTACGCAAGAATACATTGTACTCTTTAATTAATATATTTGTCATATTATAAGCTTCGTTTCTTTTTTGCCGTGAACACATTTACACCTCTTCTAAGCTGTGTGGATGTAAAGGGTAAATTTAAATAGAGGGACTTCAATGGCATCGTGGTTAAGATCGGTGGCAGCTCGACTCCCACCAGGGTCATTTTATATTTGGCACCGCTTTGAGAGAAGTGGAAGTAGCAACATGTTTACACGTGACATTTTACAGAATGCTGACACGAAAAGTTGCCTAGCAACAACTGAAGAAAAGCTCGATATAAACAAGCTTTGAAGTCGTTGAAGGCATACTTAACTTAACAGGATACTAATAGTACCTTTGTATAATCATGTCGGCTATGGCATTTCATCTCCAGAACAAACCAGTAATGCTAATCATGGTCAAAGACCTGGTCTTAAAACGTTACTTCTGTAGAAATGTAGAAATATCATGGTAATCCCGCCGCTCGGTAGAAGGTGAAAGACGAAAGCTTTGACACAAGCAAGCAAAGGTAAGTTGTATTCAGACAATTCAAATAAAATTATGTTTGGAGCCCTTATATAATCATCTCACATATAACTTATTTCCTCTAAAATTGAAGAGCATAATTTACAGTATCTCAGAAAACACATGTATTGCATCACGTGGTAATCTTTATGTATTACAAGTTGAACATTTCAATCTTTGCTTTTAAGTCAATCGTAGAGTGTAAGTACCTGGGAACGGTGTAGGCAGAAATAGCACATTTGTTGTGAATATCCCTCATCACACAGAAGCTTCTTATAACCTGGGACAGGACATTGTATCTGAAACTATACTCGAACAAACCCGATGTGGCTGCTACAGCCATCAACACTATCGGTAGTCTGTAATATGAGCAAATTAAATGTTATATGATGTAAGACAAATTACATTACATTTCATCGCTTAAGCTAAATAAACCCGAGCTACCGTCCGACGGTAGGGGAAGTAATCCAATCAAGCTGATGAAGTATTCAGTATTTAAAAACACGTAAAATAATGCTTACTACACGCATTTTAAACATTTAGTCTTGGCAAAGGCTTAATGTTACTTTTTTAATTAGTAATTCGTTAGTCAGATTTTCGTTTGTAATATTTTCATTACTCTAATTAGATATCCATTGGTATGATATATAGTTGTTAGCTAAATAGTCATTATCGGTATTTAGAAATTTATTAGTAAGACATTCATTTGTTGCTAGATACATATGTGTTCATTAATCATTAATTTTTTTGATCTTACCTGTGGATAGTCAATTCTACTGGGGAGTCCTTGTGTAAGCATGAATGTAAATAGAATACAATTCCACACTTGGAACATATAACTCAAATTGGCATCTGGCTGCCAATTGCCAGTTGTTTATCATTTTATTCACGATTTTAGACAACATTCTAATTGTCACCGTGCCTAGCTGCAAGTTGCCGGTGGACAATTCACTTATTATCCTTAATTCGACACATGAATCGAATTGTCATCTGGCTGTCATTTGCATGTCGCCATTTCACTTATTATTCACGATTTTAGATAACAGTCGAATTGTCATCTGGCTGAGAGTAGCCAATTCACTAGTTATTTTTATATGCGTGACAAAATCGAATTGGCATCTGGCTGTCAGTTGACATTTGCCAATTCTCTAATTATTTTATATTCCTGACACAATGTCGAATTGAAATCAGGCTGCCAATTGCCAGTTGCCAAATACCTTTTATTCACAAATTCAAAACAAGACGAATTGGCATCCGACTGTCAATTGCTTGTTGCCAATTCACTTATTGTTCACAATTAGTGACAAAAGACGAATTGACATCTGACTACCAGTTGCCAATTCATTTAGTATTTTTATATTGTTACTCAAATCGAATTGGGCATCTGGCTGCCAGTTGCCAATTCCCATGGTTTGACGAAATGGCATCTGGTTGCATGTTAACTTATTATTCACAATAAGTGACAGAAGTCGAATTGTCATATGGCTGCCAGCTGCCAGTTGACAATTTTGCAAGACAGATGGAATATATTTTCTGAAGCACTTACTAATTCTTACCAAAGGCATTTAGTTCGGCATACTTTATCAAATATAATCGTTGTCAAATATAAATCATATTTGTATCTGCCTAACATGTCCGTCTACATCATCACGATGTTGATTGGCTGCACGGTTAGTGTGCTTATTTGATTGGCTGCACGGTTGTACCCGGTTCTGCACGATACACGTTTTATTCATAGTTATGATTGGCTACACGGTTAATCGAGTGGAACCGTGAGGCGTGTAGCGTTCGTGTTGCACGCGAAAGAAACCGTGTGCGCGGGGAACCCACACGCAGGCGCCACTGAAACACCTTTTGGCAGTCAATATAATATGACTTTGCTGATAGACCCAAAACCATAAATGGTCAAAATAATATTTATAATTCGAATTTAGTGCTACAAAATATTTTACAGATAAAAAACACAAAAATGACTTTAATTATCAGTTAAACTTCGTTCGCTCGAACTCGAAGGGACCGTCGATTTTAGTTCGAGGAATCGGTAGTTCGAGCCATCGAGGTTCACCATTCATGGGTTGTTATTATGTAGAAACTTGAATATGATACGCATTTTAACCCATGTTTCCCGAAATTAGTGCGTATTATACACTAAGCTTGAACCTCAGACAATTTGTCCCAGCATAAAAAAATTGTTAAATCGACGAAATTCAGTTAAATTATTGCATTTGTTTTGACTACCTCCTTTTTGAAGAGCACTAAGCGGGTGGGTCTAAAAGTCGATATCCGATTCCGGTATACCTGACTTTCTAAAACGAAAAACTTTCAAAAGTTTTTATCATTGGAAAGCTCATAAAACACATACTTTATTCACTATAATTTCCAATTTTAGTTACAAAAAAAGTTGATATCTACATAAAATTTTTTTCTTAATGTTTTTAACGGCAACATGTCGTTCTGAAAAATCCGTCACTTATTAAATATTCTATCATTTTCGTGGAAAAAACCTTACAGTTTTGCCAACTACTACTAATGTTTATCAACATTGTAAAAGAAATTTAGATTACCTTTAATTGTTCCATTTACCGAGGTGTTAAAAACATACGCCGTTTAACAACGCCCTGATCAAAAGTACAATTGGTTGCCCGATAATTGAGACTGTCACCTTTTATTGTTCGAGCAAAAGGATGTAAATGACAATGAAATTGATCTGAAGGGACCGCCAGACAGGTTCGAGAGATCGGTGTTCGAGGTTTCGGAGGTGGAACAATATGGTTTATATAGAGATTTTGCCGGGACCGTCGGCCGAGTTCGAGCGATCGGTTGTATTCGAGCGAATGAAGTTCGAGCGAACGAAGTTTAACTTGTATGTAAAAAAGTCATTTCTGGTAAAAACTGTTGATAGCACCTTTTGGCAGGCAACCGACGATATATTCCTTCGCTCTTCGCTCGCTCATATTTTGTTCAGAAATAAAAAAAATGTTAAATTTTTTTTCTTGCTCGCCCCCCCCGCCCAATTAAAAAAAATCCGATAAACAAGTTTTCAATTTGGTGTGGACTAATAGTAATTTATTTACATTCCAATAACTCAAACGCGTTCTGTGTCAGAATAGTCCTTACACTCGTTCACTATCCGAATCAGCTAGTGGCCTCCTCTCGCTTACATCAATAATGAGAACGACGGTTTAATTTTATTGTTTCGACAAATTCAGCACATTTGTAGCTTTTATCACATTTTTTTCAGTCTGCCTTAAGATCCAACTTATTTTTATTTTTCGAACCTATCTTTTCTACCCTCGTATAAAGACATAATTCTGAAGTCATTTTACAGTTACTTTCAATAAACTGGCATGCATTTCGTGAATAGTGAATAGACTAAATTAATAGTATGAATGCAAACAAAAATACTTCCCCGGCCAGGATTCGAACTCGTGATACCAAGTTTCGGCGACTTTCGATTTACCCACTCGTCTTTGGTGATATTAAAAGGGTATACTTGCGTAAATATACATTTTCTAACAAAATATGAAGGGATGATTTTACACTTGACTACCCCTGATGGCTTGTTTATGTAAACATGATAACAGTAGAAATAGCGAATTTTACCATTAGTAACGTGTGTCGGAAAATATTTATATTTTGAGATCTCATTATTACGGTTTATTATACACCTGCAAGACATCTGTCAAAACACGGCCTTTATTTAACACTCACATAAAATTTTCAGCTCAAATACGAATGATATAAATAGCGCTGTCAAAAAATAAAATGAAGCCCAAAAGGGACAGTATCGCTCTACTGGACTGTACTGCGTAAGTTGTTTGAAAATCGTTTGGAATTTCAAGGAAAAGCTAACAGAGGTCACTGAGACCGAAACCTTGACCCACTGACCACAAAAACAGTAGGAGTCATCAACTCAGCAATACCAATCATCCTATGAAGTTTCAAGAATGTTTTTGATATTTAGATCTCAAAATACTAAGCGGGAATGATTTTCAAAATTCGGGTCACTGTGACACTTTGATCCACTGACCCGAAAACAATAGGGATCATTAAAATTTTACAGGTTGAATGCAACCTTCTGAGCTAGTTTCAGGAAAGTGAAATGAAATTTGTGACATGTAGAGTGTATCAAGGAAAAGCTAAGGGGGTTACTTTGACCTTGATCTTGACTCACTGGTCTCAAAAACAATAGGAAGTCAGATAAAAGTGTCATTACTACACTAACTTGATCGGGAATGCTGTACTCGGCTCTCGTGAATTTTGCACTCGGTCGCTTGTGCGCTTCATGTGATCCGTATTTGGCAAATCCACTCGATTGCAGTTCATGCTACTGTAGTAATGGCTCGACATAATTGTCTCTTAGTCTTCGACAAGCGACTTACATGGAAGCCCCATCTAGCAACAGCTATAACTAGGGTTTGTCGAACGCTAGCGATACACGTGAGTTAGCGGGCACTGCCTGGGGAGCAAGTGAGAGAATACTGAAAACAGTATACTTGGGGAACAGTGAGACTCCATTTTGTTTATGGCGACGGCTGTTAAGACAAATCATCAAGTGCTGGATATGTTCCAGGACCTGGCCCTAAGAATCGTTACTGGTGCAATGCGCACAACTTAATTTAAGGCAATGCAGGAAGTCACTGCTATTATACCACTCGGTAAAAGAAGGGACGCGAAGGCGCTCACGCAAGCCAGAAACTACCAGTTCTTGCAAGACCACACCATGAGAACAAAGCTGTGGGCCAACAAAGAATCTGAAAAGAGGGAGCTTTGTCCAGGAATCCAAGACGCTGATAAAAGCAAACGCTTCCTATCTTGGGCCACCAACTAGTCCTCTAGACCAGTCAGAACTGCCAGAGCCATGGAGATTTGACCTGAAAAACATCAGTATCTGCGCTACAGAACCTGGATTCCAATCGGGTGTGGAAGATGAAAATATTAACAAATCCATGAAGCTTATCCAACAGATACATAGACCCATGTGTACACAGACGGCTCTGATATAGTTGCTATTCAAGAAGACGGTGGTGGTATTTTTATCATGCACACGACTGGTAGGTCAGAGACAGTCAGCATACCAACAGGCAAGCACTGTACCAATTTCAAAGCAGGAGTAGAAGACACCATACAGGCATCGAAAACTACTACATGTAGTATTGAATAGTCAAATAAAGCTGTCAACAGGTGGTCATTCGACGAGATGCTCATGCCAGATTGCCATCCCTTGCCAAAGAACTTAACACGCTCAGCAAGAAGCGGAAAGTGTCCCTTCAGTGGATACCCGTACAATGTGGTGTTCATTGCAATGAGATGACATACCAATTGTCAAATCAAGGAGGTAGAGGCGACCAGTCACTCAATAGAGTCATTTATGAAGAAAAGCTAACGGTGGTGAAGACTCGTACAAGATCGAAGACACAGAAAGATGACTACCATCTTCTAGACAGATGGGAACAGTCATTCTATTCATGCTTCGTACAGGACACAACAGACTCATTGTTCACATGTATGAACAATTAAAGCTGTACATATCACCGAAATGCTTGTGTGGTCTCTCAGATCAAACAGCAAAATATTTACTTCAAAAATGTCCCCTGTACCACCCGAGAAGAAAGTTGTATGGCAGGAAGGATTAGCTAGAGAGAGAGAGAGAGAGAGAGAGAGAGAGAGAGAGAGAGGATTATATACAGACGTAGAAAATGACTTGTTTGTTTGCAAATAAAATGTAGAATCTAGTTTGTTTTAGCTCATCCAGATATATATGTCAATGGTCAATACACGAGTTTGTTTATTCTGTGTGCTTGCTCAAACACTAACCTATATTAAATAATTATTGTCATTTGCATAAAAATACATGAGTAAATGTCGTCCAGAATAACAGAACAAAGTTTTGTTATGTTTTTCTTGTTAAAGTAATCGTGACCTTCCTCATAATGACCACAAATATCCATAGGTCGTGACACGGTCCAATACAGGTATTTTACAGATTTATGGTGTTACACCGGTCATTTTGTCCCATTGGATTCTATCTATCTTCCGATTTGTCAAACCTCTCGCGAGGACTTAGACATTGACGCGCGTCGACTGACAAGAGAGAAAAGAATAAAAGCACAAAAAGAAAGAGTATATAAAGGTTGTATTTAAAAACAGGTTAAAAACAGAGCAGGTTTCTAGGGGGACATATGTTCAACCTGGCACACTGCCTGGCTGAACTGTTTCGCATTTAGAGAAACAAGATTCTCAGGAAGCGAGTTCCAATGGACTATAGTGCGAGGGAAAAACGAATACTTATAGAAATCAGAGGTTGTTTGGATTTGTCTGTAGGCCATTTAGTGGGATAGACGACTTGTTCTAGTATTTGGTTGTAGGTAGTTTACAGATGGAATTGCAACTAGGTTATGACTAATGTTATAGAGCATAATCAGTCTTTGATCTATGCGGCGTAGGTCAAGCCGTCTCCAGTTTAATTTGGTCAATATGTTGGTGACACTGGAGGTGCGGGTATAATTGTGCATTGCCCAGCGTGTATGGACTCTGTATGGACTCAAGTTGTTCGATCCCAGCGCTCGTGTGTGGTGACCAAACTGAGGAGCAGTACTCAAGCTGCGGTCTTACAAGTGTCATATAGGCTGTTGATTTGAGCTTGGTTGAATGTACCTTTATGTTTCTCCTTAGAAAACCTAGTGTTTGATTTGCTTTTGTGGTGATGTTGTCGATATGTTTATTCCATGTTAGGTCATTTGATATAGTGACACCTAGATATTTTACTGATGAGACTGTTTCAAGTGTGGTGTTATGAAGTGTGTATTTGGTGTCAATTGCATTTTTTCTTTTTGTTATTTGAATAACTTGGCATTTTGTTATTTAAGTTCATGTCCCTACGTGATTCCCATCTCTGGAGCTGGTCCAGGTCATCCTGGAGGTATTTGGAGCGTATGGCTACAGTGAGAGACAGATAGATGGCAGTATCATCTGCAAAGAGACGGACTTTTGAGTGAGATGCATACTCAGGAAGGTCATTGATATAGATTAGGAATAGTAAGGGGCCAAGAACAGACCCCTGGGGTACACCAGAGGAGACAGGGATAGTATCAGACTTTGAACCATTTATGATAACTGCCTGTGATCTGTTGTCAAGGAAAGATTTTATCCAGGAGAGTGTAGTTCCACGGATACCATAGAAGTGGAGTTTGTACAGAAGTTTTTCATGGTTAACCATATCAAAGGCTTTGCTGAAGTCGAGGAGAATCAGATCTACCTGACTTTTGAGATTTACAGCTTTCAATAGGTCATCCACAAGCATAAGAAGTTGGGTATTACAGGATCTTTTTTCCCTGAAACCATGTTTCATAGAAAAGATTAGAACGTGAGAAATGCTTTGTGATGCTGTACGAGACAATATGTTCAAGAGTTTTTCAGAGAATACAGGTGAGTGAGATCGGACGATAGTTGGCTGGTTCACTTTTTGGGCCCTTTTTGTAGACTGGGGCAATATTTGCCATCTTCCAAGGCTGGGGGGTTGTGCCAGTTTCTAGACATTTTGAGAAAAGAATTTGGAGAAAGGGAGAAATTTCCTTGCTAACATTCTTGAGGACGATTGGTCGGATTTGATCAGGACCAGCTGCCTTATGAGGGTCAAGATTTGTGAGAAGCTTTTCTATCCCCGGAGTTGAAATATCTATGTCGGGCATATGTCTGTGTGGGCTATATGTTGAGTGATCTTTGATCCCTGTATCCACTGAGTCTTGGAGTTTTTTTTCAGAGAGGGATTTTAGTGAGAGTGGAGATTTATTTGTAAAAACAGACTGAAATTGTTCATTTAGGATATTTGCTTTATCTGTGTCTTCATGATATGTTTTATCTTTTCTTTTTAATATATCTATTCCTGTGGCATCTTATTTAGAATGTTTAAGCAGAGAGTATAGGTTTTTATTATTTGGTCTCTGATTATTGTATTTTGTGTTGGAGTCTGCATTTATGTTTAGGATATTTTCTAAGTATTTTTCATACGCATATTTTGTTTCTTTGCGGCAGAGGTGTTTTAAGTCTAAGTATTGTTTTTTGGTGGTATCTGAGTGACCTGATTTTTTGTATTTTCTGTAAATTTTGTCTCGTTTTCTGTATAAGCGTTTTAGTTCTACTTTAATCCATGGTAATTTGTTTTTAAGAGATGCAGTTTTAGTGGGAATGAATTTGTTTGCAGCTGTGCTAATAGAGTCAGAAAATAATTGCCACAACTGGTCAACAGAGCAGTGGTCGTAATTACCTGATTCACACATGTTTCTATGGAAGTCACCCATGTATGTTTTAAGGCCATCCCAGTCTGCTCTCTTGAATAGTGGTATCTGTCTTGGCCTTTGTGGTCTCATGCGAGCAGTGATGTTTGTTTCTATTATAACACCATCATGGTCACTGATATCTGGAATGGCACTGGTTCTATTTACAAGAGTTGGATTGCTGGTAAAAAAGAGATCAAGGATATTTTTCCCCTTGTTGGTTCTTGGACAACCTGGGTGATGTTGTTGTCATACAAAGTATCAAGAAATTCCCTATAATATAAGAGTGATTTGCAGTCTGCGGTTGGGGTCATGTTAGTCCAGTCCATTTTTGGCATGTTGAAATCGCCGCCAATCCACAGAACTGAATTAGTTTTGGAGGCTAATTCACAGGAGCGTTTGAATTCGGTCAAGCTGTCTTGGTCCATCTCCTTTGGTTTGTAGTAACTGCAAACTAAGACAGATTTACCTTTTGTCATTGGGATCTTAACCCAGATATTTTTGCAGTTTGTGCAGAGTTCGGTGGCTTCTTGGGCTATTATTGAGCTTTTGACTGCGATAAATACCCCTCCCCCTGTTTGGTTTCGTCTGTCACGCCTGAATGGTGTATAGCCTAAATCTGGGTCAAAAATTTCACTATTTGAGTGTTTGGGTTTGAGCCAAGACTCTGTACCGATAACTATGTCTGGTTTAGTTGTCATGATCATATTTTCATATTCCTGTTTTTTATCTACAATAGATCTACAATTTATAACTAGAAGCCTAAGTGATCTTTTAATTTTATTTTTTGTAGGTTGTTTTGTTTGCTTATTTTTTGTTTAGGGGTAGACGTGATAGGTTGTGTGTTATTGAATGACATATTTGTTGTGTCTGATTTATTTTGCAGGTTATTGAAGGAATTTGATGTTTCAAATGTGTCTAAAGTAATTAGAGCACTTTTGCACATTTCCTTTGACTTTCACAACAAAGTTCAGGCAATCAGCTGTCCATATTTCTCATCTTCATCATTATCACAGACAATCTACACCAGAAAAATTGCATGGTCAACAATGAACTTTTTTGCTATCACTCAATATCTGAAGACACTGTACAACTTTCCAATATACTGGCAAAATAAATCTATAAAAGTATTGGGTATATACACTTGGAGCCACTTCTAACCCGACACTTTTCAAATTCGATTTTCTCGAATACGGTTCAAGATATTTATTTCAAATTAAATATTATGTTGTTTGGCAACATTAGCTGTATAAAAAATATAAAACCTTTCAACTGTGACGATCGGTTACTTTTGCACGTGTGACAAGTACGATTTCATCATTTTGCACGAGGAAATGTAGGTGAGCGAAAAATATCGATTTTCATTTTCATTTAATCAATCTATAACGCAAATCAAACCGTAAAAACAGAATTTTGGTTTAAAAAATCAGTAACTTCGAATGAATTACCAAGAGCGTGGTCGCGCAATTGACATGTTGCTTGCCGGCTAATCACTAAGACAGTCGCGTATATAAATGTATCATATGTATTTAGCAATAATTTTATTTGAAAACATATGCAGTATCAACCTGTTTACTATAAATCGTAAAAATGGTGGAAATTTGTCTGTAATATACAATTACATTGTTTTTCGTTTCTTTACTCCGATGTACGGATTTTATACACCTATACTTTATATAGTGACTTCAAAAATTTGTATCATGAAATCACCTTCAAATAAACGAAGGAAAAAATGTTGTTAATTATATTAGCAATCCTCTGCACGAACTGCAAACAGTTTTTGCACTGCAGGTGAAAGTAGATTGTCTTTAAAAAGACCCGAGGTTCATCTGAAGCACCCACGCACAGTGAAGGTTTACTCTGCTACTGAACGTATGAAATACGGATGTCATCTTAAGAATCAAAATTGCATTTTTTTACTCTTATTCGCCAACTAAAATCTTCCTATGACCTTTACAGTTCCATACTAAAATTGTTTTTGATTTCGGATAAAAACGGCACCCGTTTATTGTTTAACAATATCACCCGAAAAGCCCAACATTATCTTACAGTTTTGCCGTATTCTGTTTGGCTGAGGGTTGCTGTCACGAATTACATTCTTCTTCCCTAGTTCAGTTTGTCGGTATTTTCATGATAAAGCTTCGTTAGATAAGTCACTCTAAAAAAATCAGGGGATGCTTAACTTTTTTCTTTGTACATATTATGAAACGGTGACTTTTCTCATTGTTGGGATTTCACGTAATGCCATTTTGTGAATTCGGATTTTACAGTTATGAATTTTATTTGTTAAGTTTTATATGTATTTGATAATCAATCAAAATTAAATTTCGCAGAAGTATGTATTATGTGTTGAATTAATTATACAATGTATTCTAAATTTGAACGAAATCAGCGTACAAATAATTCAGTTATACCGAATTATATAAGTGTCGGGTTAGAAGTGGCTCCAAGTGTACTTTGGAAATGTTTCCGATAAATGCGCTAAACTGGAGTGAAAAATCGATAAATGCAAAAATACAGTCGAAAATTGGAAAAAACGTAAAATGAGCATATAAGTACAATAAGGTTCAAATCATAAAAACTCTGTTAGAACGAATATTTACCTAATTATGTCAAAATTAGTTGTTTCAAAAGAACTTATTAAAGAAATAAACACCATGGTAATGGTATTGAAATCGGTTAAGAGTCTCATAGGTGCATCTGAAGCAAGCTTGAAACTGAGATCTAACTTCTTTCAAAAATAATTTGGCAGTAACTTTCTTATTTTCTACACTTATAATAGATAGTGTTAAAAGTTAAAACCTAAAAATTATTCCAGATTTGTATAAAAAAATATTGAATTGTGGCTTCAGGCTAACATGCTTTCCAATAATAATAATAATAATAATGATAATAATAATGATAATAATAACAATAACTAGAACTATCACTGAAGGTGATAAATAACCCCCGAACACCCCAAGGACACAGTATATAAAATCTATGTAATATTTGATGCTTTTATCATTGGACCTGCACAACTTAAAACATGGTGCTTACCACTTCTGTGAAGTGTTATTAAATTCTGTCCAGTGGTTTTAGATATTAATAGCGCACAAGATATTATAACGTCTAGCCCCTATGACCTTGACCTAGTGACCTGAAACATAGACCATGAACAACTAGGCATGGTACTTATCACTTCTGTCAAATATCATTAAATTGTAACGAAGGGTTTACGAAATTAAGAGCGCACAATATTTTACTATCTCAATTCCCTGTGACCTTGACCAATGACCTTTGACCTAGTGACCCGGAACATGGACCAGGCACAACTATGCATGGTACTTATCACTTCTGTGAAGTATCATTAAATTTTGACCAAGGGTTTTAGAGATAAATCATCCACAATATTTTAATTTCTCGAGCCACTGCAACTTTGACCTTTGACCAAGTGACCGGAAACATGGACTATGCACAACTAGGCATAGTACTCACCATTTCTGTAAAGTATCATTAAATTCTGACCAGGGATTGTGAATATTTAGCGTCCACAATATTTTAATATCTCGAGTCCCTGTGACCTTGACCTTTGACATAGTGACCCGAAACATGAACCATGCACAACTAGACATAGTACTTATCACTTCTGGAAAGTATCATTAAATTCTGACCAGGAGTTTTGGAGATTTAACGTCCATAAGGTTTTACTATCTCGAACCCCTGTGACCTTGACCTTTGACAAAGTGACCCAAAGCATGGACCATGCACAACTATACATTGTACTTATCACTTTTGTAAAGTATCATTAAATTTATGACCAGGGGTTTTGGAGATTTAGTGTCCACAAGATTCCGTCTACAGACAGACGGACGGACGGACAAACGGACGGTCAGACAAGCTGAATCCAGTAATCTCACTTACACTATGTGTTCGGGGGTGTAATAATAGTCATGATAAAAGTAATAATAATAAATCATTTCAATGGATTAGAACGCAAGTGGTATGGGACACCGTCATATAAAACTAAAAGGCAAATGTTTGATCTTTAATAGCTGGATAAATTCTAATATAATTTTCCTGAATGATATTTTAAATGCAAACGGGCAAATTGATCAAAACATCATTCTTAGAAAATTGACAGGTAAAAGAGACGTCGTATTCGAGTTAAATATGCTATTTCAAGCGATTCCAAGATACTGGAAACAAGTGATATATAAAAAAGAACAAAGCAAAATATAAGTAAAATCATCCATATCGAACTAAAATTTAACGATCACGTTCGATCACGTAGAATCTCTAAACACAAAATCAATATATAAAATATACATGTCTACGAAAATGATTTGATTGAATGATAACATTTCCATGCATTTATTACTTAAATATTCTTTCATTTTGTTCAGTGTTAAATGTACTTTTTCATATAGAAAAAAAGAAGATGTAAATACCAAGCTTACTTAGTGTTTTCTACAAGGAAAACATAAGTGTCAAACATTTCAATATAATCATAGAAAAGTACATCAAAATTAGTGGAAATAATAACAACATTGCTTTGAGTAATTGTTATATCATTATTTGGTTTACTTCTAAATGCTATGCAGTTTTTTCTTTCATACTTTCTCGGCCATTTTGCTCAATTAAAGGAAACTACTTGCATTATTTTCGGAGGGCTTGATGTCAGAATGGTATTGCTCAAATTCAATGAAGCGGCCAATGAGAAGCCATATTTTAAGCGCGAATGGAAACCGAACGGATGGCAGAATTCCAATGATCCTGAATGCTAGCAATGAGTATTATTCGCTAACGAAAACAGTGACAAAACCATGATTTTTCATAATCTAGATTGGTAGTTTTTAAGATATGACCCATAGCCTGTTTGATCAAGTATAAGAAGCAAATTTTACTTGGTTAATTCATTAGACATCAACAGCCTTCGCTCTAAGCTTGTCAAAAGTTGTTATTCAACTTTTAGTAAATAACTAATAGTCATTACTTGACCAATACAAATAAACAGTTTCAGTTATTGGTATTTGGTATATTTGGACATAGTTTTCTATAACTATAACAAGAGCACCGCAAAGCGCAGCAATATACGCCCGAAGTGTTGTATCAGAGAATGGGAGCAAAATTTAGGCTGTTGAAGCCCAACAAACAGGAACAAGAATCAAAAATTGAAGTTATATAAAAAAATCTAAGTCCCCAACTAGAAAATCCTAACCTGGTACAAAAATGTCAAAAAACACCAAAAAATTGGAGGTACCATTCATGTTGTACCACAGAAAAGTGGTCTTGGTTTTTCCGTACTGCCAATAATAAAAAAGTTACATAATATGCTATTGATAGTAATATAAAAGGGAAGTAATTCAATAAAAAAATTAAGCAAACAAAATAGAATCTCCCAAATAAAAACAAGAGCACTGTAATCAAGAGCAAATGCAGCGCAATATCCACACAGTTATATGACGCTTGAACCCTAAGTGTGACCTTGACCTTGAAGTGAGCCATCCAGAACATGGCTTCTGCACATCGTCTCAATGTGGTAAACAATTGTGTCAGGTTTCTTCGAAATCCTTCAAGGGGTTCAAGAGTTACAGAGCGGAAGGGAAACAAAATCAACCCTAAGTGTGACCTTGACCTTGAATCCAGCCATCCGGAACATTGCTTCTGCACGTCGTCTCAGTCTGGTTAACATTTGTGTCAGGTTTCTTCGAAATCCTTCAAGGGGTTCAAGAGTTACAGAGCGGAAGGGAAACAAAATCATATGACCTTTGACCCCTAAGTATGACCTTGACCTTGAATCAAGCCATCCGGAACATTGCTTCTGCACGTCGTCTCAGTCTGGTTAACATTTGTGTCATGTTTGAAATCCTTCAAGGGGTTCAAGAGTTAGAGAGCGGAAGGGAAATTGCTAACGGACAGACGGACGACGGACGACGTCCGGAACATTGCTTCTGCACGTCGTCTCAGTCTGGTTAACATTTGTGTCAGGCTTCTTCGAAATCCTTCAAGGGGTTCAAGAGTTACAGAGCGGAAGGGAAACAAAATCATATGACCTTTGACCGCTAAGTATGACCTTGACCTTGAATCCAGCCATCCGGAACATTGCTTCTGCACGTCGTCTCAGTCTGGTTAACATTAGTGTCAGGCTTCTTCGAAATCCTTCAAGGGGTTCAAGAGTTACAGGGCGGAAGGGAAACAAAATCATATGACCTTTGACCGCTAAGTATGACCTTGACCTTGAATCCAGCCATCCGGAACATTGCTTCTGCACGTCGTCTCAGTCTGGTTAACATTTGTGTCAGGTTTCTTCGAAATCCTTCAAGGGGTTCAAGAGTTACAGAGCGGAAGGGAAACAAAATCATATGACCTTTGACCGCTAAGTATGACCTTGACCTTGAATCCAGCCATCCGGAACATTGCTTCTGCACGTCGTCTCAGTCTGGTTAACATTTGTGTCAGGTTTCTTCGAAATCCTTTAAGGGGTTCAACAGTTAGAGAGCGGAAGGGAAATTGCTAACGGACAGACGGACAGACGGACAGACGGACACCGAGGCGATAACATAATACGTCCCTTCGGGCGTATAAAAATTGTTCCGAATAAAGGTATACAAAAGAAACAATGAAGCATAATAAAAGCAACCATATAATAATTCTACGTAAATGAATTGAACTATTAGTGATCATAACAAAACATTTGTTTTTTTATAGATATAGTGGTGCGTTTAGGTATTAACCGATTAAAATGAAGCGTTCTTAATGAAAATGACCACGTAAATAAAACCATACCTATTCTGATACAAAATGTAAAAAAGATCAAACTCTGTTTATCGGTGGCAATCCATTTAGAGCAGAAGAAGATTTATCATAATTTCGTGACGGTCTAAAGACTTTCAGAACATTAGATATGAATGGTGCTAACAAACACCAAGATCTGAAGGAATCCGTCCGTATCAAAAGTCCTGAAGAATTTCCTTAACACAATAATTTTCTCTGTCGACCCCGAGAGCTTTGCAAGCAGCGACGAGTTTCCTCTTGGCTTCATGCGTTGAAGGTGCGGACACTGCAACGTTTGCGAAAGCCCTTTCATAACCAGGGTTGGTTGTCTCCATTTCGGCCCCGAACTGAGTAAAGAATATCGCTTCTTTTTCTATCATTTGATTGAGTAGGCTTCTGAACTGTGTGTCATTCCATGTTTTGGCGTGTACCGACGGTAGAAGCATTACGCCCATTAAAAACGCGTTCGCAGGGTGTTTCGGGATGTATGGTTTTATACCGCTGGCTATCATCATAGCGTAGAGCATGGTGTCTACACCATACAGTTTCGAAACCCAATTGCGGAAGGCATATCCACCCATTCTTCCATTGATTTCCACCAGCTTTGGCCCGGTAGCAGTAAATATCATTTCTACGTTATATAAACCGTGAGTCGAACCTTAAGAACAAGAAAAAAGAAATACATGTACGTAGTAAATTGCCAAGCTAAATGTAATACAGTAAATCCCGTTGGAGTAATTTTTTTACTTTACTTGTCTTCATTAAAAGCGGCGTAAACCAAAATCATGAATCAGGGTATTTGTTATTGTCTAAAAATGAACTTCAGTTATAACGAAATGTTATTTAACACACTTTTTCTGTAAATTGCTACTTCGGATGCAAATGCAATTACGCACGAAACGAATACCTATGGAATTAACTCAAGAAACTTATTTTTAAACTGTGTACCAAATCAAAGCTCAAATGTCGTTTTAAATATGAAATGATTATTATCACAATTGCTGCAGATATAATATGTCTCCGGAAACATAAAGGCTAGTCAAACAAAAGAATGAATGAATAAATAGACAGTTTACCTATTGCAATGCAACATTGATAAGATGCAGTTATTAGCTGGGCTTGTTTATCCCTTGGTAAGGTTGACGGCATGCATTTGCCTGTCACTATGAAATACAAAATAAAACTACAAATAAAGTATCAATACAAAAGGAATAAAACAAAACATCATGCAATGCTTTAAGAGGTAAAAACACATTTCAAGTCAAAGTAAAGTTAAAAACATAAATGTAATTCCGTCAAATCATTCTAATTTCTTTCATTCCAAAGTTCCTTTTTCATTTCTCCATAACATTTGACTGTCCATCCGTGTACATGTATCTTACAATTCATGTAAATACCGAACAGTCTGACTATTTCACATAGCTTTTTTACTTTCTTCAAGAACTTTACACGACTTCAATGAGGCTATATATAAAAGGCAGATCGTACCAGTAAAATATGGTCTTCTGGCTCGCCCACTGTCTGTAATAAAAGCATCAACAAGTTTTTTCTCATAAATAATCAAGTCAATGTTGTGTTCTGATCCTTCGTAAAACTCCGTAGCCATCATCGCATTGCCATGGCTTACAACAGCTTTTTTCAAATCGGGCGCTGATCGGTACATATTGGTAACTTCTAAATACCGGGTCTTCAGTTCGTCCTTATCTTTGACTACAGTTGCTGCTACAGCACTCATGCCGTACTCTAGTTTCAACATCGCAGGAAACTTGAAGCTAAAAGAAAGACAAAAATGTACGCATGAAATATAAATCTCATTGGCCCCGTAATGATGTTATTCACATACAACACTTTGTGTCCTTTACTTTGTTCTTAGGTTAATTTGCATGTCAGAATCTCAATTGATACTATTAACTTAATCAATACATCTATTGTTTATAAAGTACCTCGGGAAAAGAATGCTTACTTTTCAGGTACTGCCATACAGTCTGATTCGGTTTGTAAATGCACAGCAAATGAGGAATACAAATTTGCACGAGGCAAGTGTGGAATATCAGCTCGTTGTGTATAAACGAAATTTTGCGTCCTACTTTTCGCTTTTGCCATGACAGCTGCGTGGTATCCAACCCCTGTAATAGTTTTCTATCAGAATTTGGCATTATAATAATCAGGCATATCATTTCGTACATCTGTTTCCTTGAAAAACTTCTTCACCCAAATCATCAAGTAGAAGTTTACCTTTGATTTCTTGAACAGTTAAATGGAAAAAAGGTTTGGGAGAGTTGATAGTATGCATAACTAAACATCAGTATATTCTCTTAAGACAGGTATTAAAAAGATTAAATTAATTAGTTTATAGGCAAGATTTTTGAATATAGGAAACAGTTGCTAGACAAAACATGTGATTTTACGACAGGATAAAGCTATTTAAACTTCTCGACTTAAATATGACCTACGCGGTGCGTTTTATTGAGGAAATAGTCAAATCAGTCATGGAAAATGTTTGTCTAATACTTAAATAAAATTAATGCACCAATCGTTCAAAAAGAAAATATTAAGTCTTGATAAAAGCTAAAGCAACAGTTTTAACGGACGTAATATACAACAAACTGTGAATATTCTTAAAGTCGCCAAATGAGACCATATTGTTGTGTACATGTGTTTGTTTTTAACCATAATAACACGTCGCATCGGATATTTCACATTAAGAAATATTTTTAAAAACAAAATTTAAACAGTTTGCAAAACTTATATACATTTGTAATAGTCAACACTAAAGTCATTGTTTTTTTATTTTGAAGTTTATATTTAATTAAATGTACATTGCAATTTATGTTCGGTTTGAACTAGATTGTATTTATAAAAGCAAGGACAATGATTGATCAGATGAGACTTATCAGTAATAGCACTTATGGGTTAACTTCGACTAGTTCCTTTATTTGTTACAAACATTGCTCTGCCTTCCGTAATTTGTTTTAGGATTAACTATGATAGGATTGTCTAAAAAAGTCTAATGTAGATGAACTATGATCCAAGATTTTCAAACCTGCACATCTCTTCTAGTGAAATTATTCTCATATAAAACACATCGACATGAAGGCGACCTCACAAACTAGATTCGATCGTAAATACAGAAACAGACATACACTCATTGTAAATAATACAAGATATTTGAGTCGTTACAAAGTCATTCGTATAACAGAACCTCTTTTATCAGACAAAAATTGAAACTGATTAGTGTAACATCATTTTTAATAGTGTGTTCGCAACAATAAATTTGGTTTCCGGAAAGAACATTTATACCTTTTGTACCCAACTTTTCGTTCATAAGACCTGCTAAAGGAACGCATTGTTCCGTGAATGTAAGACATCCATCAACCTTTATGTTTTGTTTCTGTATCAAATTGATGACTTCGTCTGCATGCTGCTCGTCCTTACTGTGGTCATCAATATTGTATTGAATGAAACGATAAACATGTTCCCTCGCTCTGTGATTCGGATCTCCTTCAACGAGTATGACCTTTTGTGACAAATTCAAATAAACGCAGCTATTTTGTAAGCTAACTAGAGTGTGATATAAAGGGTTTTACAATGGCAAAAGAAACTACAACGTATGTTCTTTGAACCTGAAGCGTAACAAAACCTTATGATACTCCTTTACTTACAGAATAAAAATGATTAAGTGCATGTAGTTAGACAGAATTCCATTTTGCATAAATTAATCCATAGAATATTTTGAATTGATAAATACTAGTAAACATTAGATAAAAAAATCAACTTTTTGTAAAAATGAAATTTTGTAAACAAATGAAAGATTATGGTAACGATGTAGATCACATTTACGTACTGCACCGGCATTTTATATTAATACAATTAAAAACAGTACAAAGCTGGTGGCTTGACTTTCGTTTTTTAGGCAGACTGTTATTACATACTGTATCGGACTTTCAAATAGACTTTTATGACCCTCAAAATGAGGACAAGAACTTTAATTTAATGTTTTTGAATACTGGTATTAATACAGAGTAACAAAAGATGTAAATTTACGATTTGATACGGAAGTAAATATATGTAAGAGTACGAATAGATTTATTGTAATAGGAAAGGTTTTACTTTTCTCTAATGTCCTTTTAAAATGACTGCTTGTTAGAACAGTACACAAGTCAGATGACTGGATTTTGAATGATTTTTTTCTTTAGAAAAACAAAAATAATTTATAAAATAGCAAAGTGTTTTGCTTAAAACAAAAATTTAATTGATGACGACGTCATGCTTGAACAAAATTTAGCCCTAATCCCAGCTACTTATTTAACATTCAAGCGTATGCAAAATTGTAATTCCGACAGACATGCTCACAAAATACCTCGTCCTTTCTAAATACATGTATTGGTTTGAAATTCTTATCCATACCTTTAACATTTCTTTAAAGTTTTTTTCTAGAAAAATAATGATAAAACTGGTAATGTGTTTATAAAATCTAAACTTGTCTCTTTGATATGTGTCTGTGAAAGGGAAGTCTTACCTTAATTCCGTATTTCGCTGCAACTGGAAAAAGTTTGCTCTTCCCATAGTAGCCACCAGCTAACACGATAACCTGTTTTCCCTTAATGAGGTAATGCTGCGATCTCACGATCATGTTCCTGACCAATGGCCTTACACTCCTACCAAATGTATCACCTAAACAGTATCTGGATTCTTGAATATTTCTCATATTCTGACCGAAGCCTTTTTCTGTTATCTGTGTTTCAGGAATTGAGATGGAACTTGGCAGGTGTCCATTTACTTCTAGTGTGGCCGGCTTATTTCTATTCCTGTCACAGTTTGGGTGGCTAATAAGCACTGGGATCGTCTCGTCATGCCATAGTGACCTGTTGGCCGCACAGTCGTTATGGATTGTCATGAAATTTCCTAATTTCATCGTAAAATCATACACTTGTGTGTTGCTGTGATTGGTGAAAGCAATTCCGACAGGAACTAACTCCTCTTTTTTCCATGCAATATTCATGTCTATACCTTGAAAAATGACAAAATGGAATTTTAAATACAACTCTTTAATTTACTGTTTATTTATTACATACAATAACTTATAAGATATAAATGTACTTATTCTAGACCAAGTAACATATTTGTTTACAGATAAAGCAAAATACCAAAATACCAAAAATACTTGTAACCTCTATTTCTGCATATTAGGTTTCTTGATATTATAGTATTATTGACTTACTATTTGACTTTTATTATTATTTGTATTTTCATTCGATTCTCTAATGTCGCACCTATAATGTCTGTCTGTGCTCCAGAGGGTCCTCGCTCATTATTTGTAAGCAATGCTTCTCTTAAAGTATTTACTTTAAAAACAACAGCCGACTGTGTCCTGATTTTTCTCTCAACTCCCCTTCTAGTCGATTCGTCAGTAACATTGAAAGCTAGAAGAGTACTGTCGAGAGATTGCCAAATCATGTTGTCGTCACTAGTTGTAGAGAATCTCTCAGTAACTGCACATTTTATCTTAGAATGAAAAGATGAAAAGATACCGTTGATTTGAAATTAATTGTGATAGGTTTTGTTTATCAACGTTATAAGTAAATATTGCAAATTCAAACTAATTATGAACGTTTACTCTTAAATAAAACACGTATGGGATTTAAAGATTTTGTATTAATACAGCTTCGTCTTTTAGCCAAGGGTAACAATTCAAATGCGCATGAACAAAATATCGAACTGTGGTATTCGAATGTTTTCTCGGGTGATAAACTTGTTCACATCAATACAGATACCTAAATGGGAAAAAATTCTTCAATACACTTTAAATGGATGTAAAAATTTAAACAGATGAATACAAATACACATTTTACAATAAAATAAAATAGATTACAAGAGTCGTCACTGGGGTGCCGTCGTAGTCTCTACACACAGTGACATGAGTTCTAAATCCAAGAGCATCATTTGCTGACCATAACGGTGCATGTCTTGTATCTGTAAATGGAAATTTCTTTTAAAAATTGTTTGAGTAAATTGGTATTCAACAGAAATTTCTGAATTCTTTATAGGAATTTGCTATTTTTTCTGATAAAATTTATCTTGAAATCCTAAAATCGGTATTAAACTGCAAAGTAGATATAATGATTCAAGACATAGATTGTCAAATGTTTTAAAATGCAAAATGTTTGTATGAGGAATTTAAAAAGATCAGTCCTCTAATTAAAAGCATGATGTAATATAAAATTATTTAATTTTGTTTTTACCGACATCCATGGGTCCGATAGATTCAACGTACTCCTCTATAACAACCGAACAACGTTTGTCAAGCGACATCAGCAGTTCTTTTGCAGACGAGAGGATTGAGGTTAGGTCGTCACTGTTGTGAATAGACATACCAAAAATGCCATGGTATATCGGCCCTGAAACCTTTACAACCGTCTGGAAAAAGTATTAATTTCTTAAGTTTGAATAGTGGTAAAATGGAGATGGGGGGTAATTTGCTCTTTTCGGGTTATTTGCTCTTTTCAGGTGATTTATCCTTTGTGGTGTAGGGGAAGTAAATGTTTCAAAAACTTACGCTTAATTTTCGTAAGAGTTAATCATTTCAAACAGATACTTTGCGGTGTAGGGGACATAAATGTTACAAAAACTTACGCTTAATTTTCGTAAGAGTTAATCATCATCTTAGCTAGGCTAGATAGCCAATGTAAAACGACTTTAAATTTACGACTTTAATGATGTGATTGATGATACTGTTTAAGGGTAGTGTCCTATAAAGACTGTTTTCCCACGAAATGGAGGATATATACAATTTAAGTTACCGTTAAGACATTTTTCAACCTGTGTGTAATGCGCAATTAAGCGTTACATTTTTAAAGCATTTTTTTTATAAGGACATCACATTCGAAATGGAAACTAATCAGTTAATTAAGTGGATTACTGGAGAGAACTGTGAATTTCTTTTTAGGTCGAATATTTGATTTTAACATTTATATGAACTATACCAAAGCTTCAAGATGAAATTTAACTTTTCCTTTCGGAGAACCAGATCATGTGAGGGATTGAAAAACCATCAATACAATACTTGCTGAAAGCTTTTACTTACAGAAAAGACACGGTTTGTCCAACGGATGCGGCTTGGTGAATATCGTTGTGAACCAGAGTCTAATTACCGCGGGTATTTTATCATCATATACGGCAAAATTGGAGACATTTCCACACCGCATGTACGGTTAGATATTGGTGGACATACTGTGGACAACACCTACGTAGAGGATCTTCCGGCACCCACTTTCGTTAGACTCAAGAAAAGGTGTCGATATGAAACATTGGACCCTCAGCGTGTGAGTAACTATGGCCTTTTCTTAGGAGATATCCATACGTTGTTAACAGGGATAGACTTTCACGTTGTACTGGTTTTTCGCTTGATGCTACGAAATGTGAATAAGACTATATTGTTAGCTCAAAATATAGTCCAGATGAAACGCTATTATCTCGACAAGTCGAATTTCTTAATCTATAACATGGGTTTGACGCTACTTCACTTACCATCTAACAAAGAATGCTGGACCTGTCTTAAGATTGAAGTACCGCTCGAATACTGTGGGAAGTGCAAAGTCACGAGAAACTGTAGGAAACACTGTCAACTTGAGGACTGGTTCCTTGTTCATCAGTCGATATGTATTTTACCTTTTTCAAAATGAAAATAGTGGTGATGGAAAGAAGAGGAAAATAAGCAATATTTGGGAAAATGAGAGAAGAGGAGGAAAGACGAGGGAAAGAGGAGGGAAGGAGGAGGAAGGAGGACGGAAGAGGAGGATAAGATGAGTGAATAACGAGGTTGAAATGAGGCTCACGCCTATCATAACCGTATATGTGGGCACATCTTCACAAAGGTGCAACTTGATCATTCAGCCACTGCTTTATGTAAGCGATTGTAAATAGTCCCGGATATTTCTTTGCAAAACCACGAAACAGCGGGCTTTATCTCCTCGAAATAATATCGCTGTAAAACTTGCACCTGCTCTCTATAATCCATGTCGATGTAGCGCATGCACTTTCTTCGTCTCGTAATCTCACAGAAATCTAAGTAAGCGAACTAATACGAATACTTTTGTCACGTTAAATGAAAGTCCTAGGGTAGTGGTTGGGGGAAGCGTCTATTTTAAATGTCAAAGAGAAAAAAAAGATAATTCTCTCACACGACTGGTGGAAAATCAGTAACTCTCTTTTAAGACAATTTAAAGTCGCTTTATTTGGCTATCTAGCTAAGATGATGATTAACTCTTACGAAACTAAGCGTAAGTTTTTGTAACATTTAATTCCCCTACACCGCAACGAAAAGAGCAAATTACCTGAAAAGCAAATTAACGCAAATGCGGTTTTACTCCCCCTGCCCCCCTCACCCACTCCCCCCCCATTTACCACTACTAGTTTGCACGTAGAAAGTAAAGTATGAGATTATGACGAACGAACATATATTGTTGCAACTATTTGTTGGTTACGAATTTATCTGAGTTAACTTTGTATTATTCAGTTTGTTGTAGTTAAAACCTCTTCTGCCTTTTCTCTTCAAAATGTTTTAGAAGTATATTATGTAAGATGACATTAGTAAAATAATTTAATTTTTTATTTCTTTGCAGTCCTTACGATACATATCATATCAATGTATCTTCATAATTATCAAATGAAACTTTATTGTCTTTACTTTTTTCAAATACTTTTAATAGCATAATAATTATTATAATGATACTTTTACCTTCTGAATCTGGGATCTCTGAAGTTTGATTGAAAAAGCTAAAATTTCTTTTTCAACATTTGCCATATCAATACTCTCATAGTTGTCGAAATCGATGCATTTCATTTTATCATTTTTCAAAGAAAGTTTACGTGTCGGTGATCTTCTAAATGCCAATGTATCTGGTATTTCCATCCCAGCTTCCGCCATGATATCTCTTGTCCAGACTTTGTCGTCAACAATCTCGCACAACTTTGCTGAACTACCCATTGGACAATCCAGTGATATCTGATAGAAGACAAATCATGAATTCTTCACTTTTGATTCGAAAAGCAATAAAAATAAAAGTAGTTAACTATGTAATTTACAATTTTGTCATTATTTCGTTATTATATAGAAATATTGAAATCATCAGATTCGGTCGTTTGAAAATAAAATATCTTTATCAAATAACCTCTAATTCTGCACCATTATCACGTTGATCTTTTGTGACATGGCTATTGAAGTTGTTGACAAAATAAGTCACTCGTCGCGGAGGGTCAAACTCATCTATGAAAGTAGCACCGCCAGTATGAAAAGAAATGGACTTATGCAGTAGAAGTGTGTGGAGGGAGGAATCCTCTTCCGATGGAACTTTCGACAACCAAGAAGACGACAACACAAGATGAAATCCATCTGGTAGCTGGTTGCCTCCTGCAACATAAATAAACATGTAGGCTAAACACATACGCTATGTTTTACCTTGCACAATGATTAATTTGAGTGTTTCATATTTCTTAAATCTAGGTTTATTGAAGGTTATTTGTGCAATTAAACTTGTGATGGGGATGGGTTTCATGCAAATTCATAAATCAAACGAAAACCATAGTCGAGCGCGTAAATTAAATAAAAAAATTACTTCTAATTACAGACTTAAAGTATAAAAGACCGATAAGCTTTTCATATGGAGTTTCGTCAATAAATAATACACTACCTTCTAGAAGAATACCAGTATATTCCACGGGTGAAGAGAGTATAGCTACGTTAACGCATTCTTTGTTTTGTTGTTTCCTAGGTCTGACAGTCCGGTCAATGGTTTCTGGATGCCCGGTCTCGTAAAGTATGTACTGCATTGTATTGTAATGAGTGTGTAAGTATTTGTCTTCATCTGTAGTCTTGGGACCAGTAGAAAACTTCGAAATGAAGAACCATTGTGAAGAAGGAGTTAACATACCAGATTCAAATTAATTGGAAGAACAATGATAAACGACAGAAAGTTTTGATAAGCAAAATATACCTTAATACTCTGGCATACTCTGCATAACTTAATAGAGTCCAAAAAGAGTAGAAAATTGATAAGCTTTTCAACTGTAAAAGAGTTAACTGACCAAGATCGAGCCACAGTTATTTCAATAAATGAAAGAATAAAGAGTAGTTGGTTCCACGTTTAGAGCATACATAACAAAGTGTCCTGCTGCCGAAAATTAAATGGACCATCAATGACAAGGGAAATTGATTCTAGTAAATCTATGATTATTTCTAACAAAGCATTGGAATTCTAATAGAATGGCCTTACAGAATCTTAAACATTTTAAGATATTCACGTTTGTTTCATAATACAAAATCTATTTTATGTTTGTTCTCAAGAAATTAACCCAATATTAGATATGTTGTACAGATAAGGAAATAAATAAATAAAGATGCATACGTCTGCTTCCAGTGTTTTTGGTGGGTTAAGATTAACGTCCGTCTCCCAATGCATGTACGAACTATTACTTTTAGGTACATCATCAAATCGTGCCGCCATAATATGGATAATCCTATGACAGAAAATTATGATCGGTAGTACTTAGGAGCAAACGGGGCTATGATGCACATTTGAGACATAAATATCATACTGTCGGTATTAGTTTCATGCAAACCAGCCTCTTTGCGTATAGTAAACCCCTACCGTGAGTACGTATGAAAATCTAGCTGATATTTATAAAGCATATAACTGTCTGACATGCGAATATTGTTAGTTTATTTAGCAAATATTTCGTAAAATGAAATATAAAGAAGTGAATATGCTAATATTGTATTACATTTGATTTATATTTGGTTGGTTAAATATATTGTCAGATTAATACGATCAAGTTTGTAACTCAGTCACATGGAGTTGAAAATTAGGCCGTTCTGTCAGACGAAAGAACTCCTTTATACACATTGTTGAGGCTCAATTTGATTTCCGATTTTGATGTCACATGGAATAACTTTATCGACCTTTACAATTTTACTGACTGCATTTTATCATTTTGCGCTGTATTTTGACAATTCTATGATCTTATATGATGCGAGATAGCTCTATAGTAAAGTGTTTACTTCAGCAGTTATGCAGGTCTATCTTCACGGAAAATGTGTTGGAAAATTGCTTCAGTTTTAATTTTCTCTCAGATAACCCTTCTTTCAAAATATATTTTCGTCATGAACATATGAGAAGTTTAATATTCTCATTTTGTTGTTGATCAAATGTACATTTGCTTGTGGGATATATTATAGTCTCTACAAATGTGTTAAAAGTGATCTATGCATTTTCGTTAACATACGCCTAGATCTTATGTAAAACAATGCCTATAAACAATTTAAACGTGCATGTGCATTACAACTTCAGTTTGAAGCTTAAACTTTCAATTTTCAATGTTTGAGATCGGCAAGAAGATTCATTTTGTATGCAAACAATTGCATTGTTTCTTGAGTCATAATCAATGTTTTGACAGTTAAGAGAGTTTCGCTTTACATTGTGTTACGAAGTGAATTGCTATGTATACTTGACACTATGTTCTTAAAATGTGACTTTTTATCCTAGTTTTAGGACCTGGGTGTGAAGATCTGGCATTCAAGACGTGATTATACTTTATCTATTCTCCATAACTTGAAATAACAATTTTGTTTTGTGTTGTCTGCGTAAAATAATTTCAGCAATTTTTGACCATTCAAATGTTTTGATTAACTCCGCTTATTTTCGGTTTATGTACGTGAAGATGATTTCATTCAGCGGTAAATTACAGTAATTATTCTACAAAATATCCATCCTTTTATGAACGCTTACCCCCTCATCTGTCTTCAAGAATGGATTTTTTGCGAATAAACTTTGATGAAAGAAATATGAAGCCTGTAACTGTGCATCCCCCATTCAGCAAAAGGTTCGAACCTTTAAACACACATTTCTTATTTCCTTCCCGATGTATGCACGAACTTAACTTTTATGTCTTTAATTCCAAAGATTTTAATCCTATCTTATATTTACCACATTTTAAATTAGACCATGTTTAAATACATTGTATTATATCTAAAATGGTTCCGGTTGGCTGAACAACATGGCCATCAGAGCTAAAAATAGAAAAATCTTAGAAAGCCTTCTTCTCCCAAACCGCAAGGCCCAAATCTTAGGTATCTGGTATGTAGCAATCTCTAGTGTTACTTGACAGGTTTGTTTAAATCATGGCCCTTGGATCAAAATTAGCCCAGCCTGGGTGGTCACTTGTTTTACATAGACTTATATAGGAGAAATTTTAAAAATCTTCTCTACAACCACAAAGCTCATGGCTTAGATATTTTGTATATAGCATTGTCTATTGGTTCTCTACCAAGTTTGTTCAAATCATGCCCCTCGGGTCAAAATTGTCCCCGTCCGCGTGGTCACTTGTTTTGAATACATCTTTGAGTATTTTTCTCAAAAAAACCTCACCGTCCAAAGCTTACATATTTGGTATATAGCAATGTCTAGTGGTCCTCTACCAAGCTTGTTCACATCATGCCACTGGGGTCAAAATTGGCCCCGACCGGGTGTCACTTCTTTTGCATAGACTTTTATAGTAGAAACTTTAAAAATCTTATTCGCCAAAAACACAAGGTCCAAAACTTAGATGGCATGATTTGGGTGTTACATTTTGTTATAAATGTTCGTCAGCCTTTTCGTCATCAATTTTGAACCACAGCAGTAAGAATTACTTTTTAAAACTTTATAAATCTAGATCAGAAAGATGCAGAAGCCTTGCCACAGTATGGGTTTATGCTTTCAAGTACGAGTACATGTATAGTAAAATAAAGAGAAATTATTAAATTCCCAGTTTAGATGAAAAAAAAGCGATTTCTGGACCTGGACCCTTCCATTAAATGTATGTGTTAAAAGAAACATAACATGCAAAACACCTTTACATTCAATATTACTTAAAACCAAATTGGCATAGATGAAGAATTATGATGCATTAGTTATGGATGGATGGCAGAGATGTAAATGTGCAGATTGGTGTGAATGAAAATGACACATTATATTTTGGGAGGGTGATGTAGGCGAAAGTACACTATATGCATTTTCTTTCCATACATATCCGGAATAATATTGATTTGTCCTAACATTTTATTTATATGTACTTTTTTGATGAAAACAGTCGGCAGAATAAAGTCTGCAAACTACACTCAGATGTGTAAGAAATGTATTACTAACTTACTTTGCGAGAATATAGTTATGCATCGAGTATGTATTTGTACTGCCAACAACCCCTCTCGAATACAACTGTGGGACTATTTAATTAGTATATGTGGCATGGAAACATTCGCACTGGCATTTAAAGGGCCACTGCTGGTTTTTATTCAACAATTTATTGGTAACATTGATGCATTATCCGATTGCAAAAACCCTGTTGCGTATGTTAACATAACTATTTCTTGTTGTATCCAGTAAATTTTGTACTCTTGTCAAAGACCATGACATATTAAGACAAAATTGTGTTATTACATTGATATAATGAAAGGTTATATAAACTAATTAGTCAAGACACATTTAATTCTAAGTTGCCACAAAAATAGTTTTTATTCAGCATATTTTACAATGACTTTTCATTGCCTTAAAATGTGCAATTACATTAAGATTTTCATACAACGGCTATATTGGTTGCTAAAATCTTTTTGTAATTATGTGTTTAAGTACAACTAGTCTGGGTTTGCTCCCAGTGCGGGGTCCGGTATATTGAATGTTGACTTGTACTTGTATGTGTGCATGTTTCTCTTTGTAATTGTTGTTTTATATGTAATTAATTGCTAAAAATATATATTATTTGTATAAATGTTATGCTCTACTGGAGAAAATAAATATATCTATCTATCTAACTTCGTCTTCAATGTTGTAAATGTTTCTTTTTGCAAATACAGGTGATTGTATCAATAAGATATCCTTGTACGCAAATTTGAATTTTACGTGCTTTTACAATCCTTTCAGTCAAATAGGTCTTACATGAACAATCCTTGTAAGCAGTTTGTATACCTCCATGACTGCCTCCTTGTTCTAAACGGCTGAAGCCCTGCTACCAAATTTGGCAGGTTACAAAACAATTCATTTTCCGCAGGTAAATTCACAGTCTGCTCTTCTTTTAAAAACTGATCAAGCATATTAACTTGTTTATCGTGAGTGTCCCACAAGTAAAACTTTTATTCATGGCAAATACGGTAAAAAGATAAGTGAAACAAGCCTATATATTACAGTTTGTGAAATACATAGTGGACATCATACTTACTACCTGATTCACCCAGTTTTTTGTCAAATGAATCACTATTGCCAAACGTTTTCGATTAGGTTAAATCGCGACTTGGGCATGTTTTCGATTAATCTTATAAACGTCATTTTAGTTTGATTACGAAGATATTATCTGTCGCTTAATGAGTGGCTTTTTAACGGTCAGTCGAGATTTTGTCACCATCGTGAGAGATGTATATGTAGTAGTTACTGTCACTGCTATCCATTTCAGCTGGGTGGATTAAGGCATGAGTCGGGATTCAAACCCTGAGCCTATCTTACTGTATGCAAACATCAGAACTATCAGTTTCAGCGTTAGGGTCTATATCGAGCGTAATACTTTAATGAAGGCATGAATTCAATTGAAATATTTAAAGTCGACGCAAAGTTTTTGCGTTTGGATGTAAATAGAATTTATACTGTTCCTACATTTCTTTTAAGGTGAAACAGTACCTTTCGTTGGTAAAATTTAAAGTTGTCACACTTATTTGATATTAGTATATGGGTAAATCTTGACCAACTGCGTCGCATGGTTACGTATTTATTTTTGTGACGTCACATGATGACAGTTAACAACGCCTTCTAGTGGCAGCGTACCGGAACCATCCCGTCATGGTTATTCTCAGAAAACTTTATTGATACTGAACCGATTTTCTTTCTGTTAATTCTATCAAAGTCATAAGAAAATGTACTACTATACATCCGAGTAAAAATAACAGCTTATACAAAAATATGCCACTACACTATTACACAAATCGAGTGCCTTAATGAATTCTTTCCTTTTCAAAGCTTAATTATTATTCTACCATTTTGGAAAATTACTTAAAGTTTAGATAAAAAATATTCTAAAACGTAAAATATCTGGTTGCCAATCAAGGCACGGAAATGTCTTGCTAATTTGTGATCAGCGGCCGGTGAATGAAAATTCGTAAATCGTTACTTACGAATGCGTTTATGAGGATGCTACGATTGACTGTACATGTAGTCACACTATTTCACTCTACGGTGCCCGTTACGTCTTATTATTCGTATGTAGCGCTCTCGTAAATTATATATAGGTGTATCTTTGGCACTGAATTATATTCGCATAAATTGACTTTCTCCTTTATTTTTAGTTCACCCTGACCACGCAGTGACCTCTCTCACCATTCACCATCCATCCGTCCGTCTGTCAAATATTTCGTCCCACTTCTGTGGCATCTCCTATTAACTTAAATGGTTAATTTTGTTCAAACTTTACAGGGATGTTTTGGGTGGTTTTATTTAGATTTAACAGTATTTTTTCGCATATAAACGCATGTATAAATACAATGTTTAGTTACAATGTTCATGATTAAGTAATAAGCATAACGCTTGCATAGAAACTCTTTCTGGTACATTTACAAATACTTTCATGGATCTTTCACATTAACGACAAAAAATTATCAAACAAAATATATGATGCATGCTTGCTTGCTTGGGTGGTTATATTACGACAATAAAAGGGAAACATTCAACTATAGTACCGCTAAATTTTGACAGTGACGTCACTTTTTGTTAACAATTTTATACTCAAACAAGAATAAATAGGTATATTTCACTCAGTTTGATCAATACAGAACTATAGCGTGGTGCATAGCCCTACAATATCAGAAGATGAACATTTTAATGTTCGAATCCCGATAGCTACACTAATTTTTTTAATGCAAAATTAGCTTTACTTACATTCTGAATGTCTTTTATATCAGTTATAATTATATATTGTTTGCTTTTTAAATATTTTATCACTATTATTTCATGTGAAAATGTATGTGTAAGGAAGATGTTTTCGTTCATGGATTTTACGCGTGATATTCGGTCTAAGATAAAACATGACAGATAGGTTTAACAGCAACACGTTTTAAAAAAAACCTGTGTTGAGATCCGAACCTGCACCATCCATGCAGAAACAAGGGCATGTAAGCCTGTACTACGACACTACTGGTACTGACTGACAGGCATTGTTATCGAATTAGATGTATCGATTTATTAATATTTGTAAACAAACGTTGCTATCACTATCTAATTTCAGCGGAAGTACAGCAATCATCTTGTCCGAAAGTCGAATACTTTAACAGTTTTTAACTGCAAACTGGATTTCGTGGTTCAAACACACACCTGCATCATCTTCAATTTAAAAACTATTTTTTATTAAACAATTGGAAGTAAGACACGGTATATAATGTCATATATTATTTGATAATTGCACCAATTGTGAGCAGAATAACATCATTATTTTAACGTTCTTATTTGAGCACAAAGCATCCAACGTTGAAGAGATTATGGGACGGTTGTCGAAAGACAGCCGTTCCAGAGGGAACAGAACAGAACTTAATTGAACAGAAGAATATATAAACGAATTTGGCGTTACGAGGTTCCTAAAAACACAGGCAACTCCGATGAAAGAAATAGTTCTAAGCGGAGTTATATCTACAGTATATTTGCCTTTGAAATCCCTAATACTAAATTGTATGTTCGCAGAAATGCAATTAATTACCGACATAAAATCTTAATTGCACAAAAGTGTTCAATTTTCTGCTTCAGATTGCGTATATTTTACATAAATTAGCATACCGGCAGTTTTTAACCTTTATCCATTAACGGAAAAATGTACTACACCGGTAAACATTCGAGCACTGTGAAGAACAGTGTACGCGCGCTCGCATTTACTGATGTTATATTGCTATGTGTAGTAGTGTGCTTCGTGTTTGTCTGTTGTAGTGTTTGTTTTGTTTTGTTCGTGCTTTTTTCCCGAGAAATTTGTACTTAAAGGACACAAAAACTTGTGAGTCGACTTGAATATACAGAGTTGTATCACGGAAGTTAAACTACTACTGTAGTGGTTGTATATAACAATCCTGATACATAAGTGGTTTGCCGATCAACATACATGAAATTATATAATGAATGCTCTGGATGACGAGAATGTATGAAACAAGTAGGCTGTGATCTTCTTGTTGACATACTATTCACAAAAATTTCTATCCGAAGTAATTAATTTTAAGAATTTACTGTTTATGAGTTAGCATACTCATTTAGTGTTTGTATATCGTCTGTGCGAATGGGTTGCACGGCTGATTTGACTGAACTTTTAAAATTACGACAGACAATATTTTCTTCAAACTAAACTTTAGCTCTTTAGTACTACATTTTGAGCGCTGTCTGTTTGCAAGTTCATTTACAAATTTGCAATCTGAAACACAAGTTTGCGAGAATTGTAAATCAGTTTTGATTTCCTTGACATTGACCTCCATCTCTAGTTCACATTTTAACGTCTTGGATTTGAGAAGTTAAGTCTATTTCAATTGAGAATTTTAAATCCTACTTTGTAGTTGAACATAATTTCACAGAATAAATGAGTGATCTCTTCCACGTCTTGGACTTTTGAGTGATCATTTTCACGTCTTGGAGTGAAAATTTCGGTATTTCACTTGGAGTTGAACATTTCAGTATTGCTTGCCTAAACTTAATGTACACATGTCAACACAACCGTCCCACCAGTACTGTCAGTGCTTTGATTTTCCATCCGAATAAGTACATTACATGCAAACATAATTAAAATTCTGATCTTCGTATCTGATAAGAAGTTATCTTTTAAAAGCATCGTACATTATTGCACTGCAATAAATCTACACTTGTCATGCTTAAAATGACTATGACCTATCCGTAAGAATTTTTAAAGTGTTTTTTTTTTTACATTTAGGTGACTCCTTTATATTATATTACTAATAGTTATAACATTATTCGTATGAACTGTTTATTTTTTATCATTGTTTTGTTTTTGCTTTTTTCTTTTCTCTTTCTTTTATTTGATAATTTCATTGTCTTTTGATATATGTAAAAACAACTATCTATATTTGATTAATTTAGAAAACAGATAAATCCCCCCTCACTGGCTGTATCCGTGTCTGAATATATTAGTTTTGTCGTCAATCGCATATATATGCATTAATTTCAGTACTTCACGATATTCACGGGCTTTTTATGAGAAATGTTATTTGTAAAAATTCGAAATAGCACTGAAAAAAGACAAAAAAAGAAAAGAAAAGTCTCCTCTCGGGTTCGAACCCATAGCTAAACATATTACTTGTACAAGTGCAGTGCCTTACTGTCACGACCATTCTGACTTCACAACCTGTGCGTTATAACTTTGAATATCAACTTATTATTTCAAACATGACTCGCCAATTACGTATCTAGTATATATTTTTAGAGTTAAATCGTTGATACCGGATAAACCATATGACCAACGCCCTCAGAAGAGTTTAGTTATTTTTAGGTTTCGGGGGATAGTGCAAGATACAGAACGTTTCTCGTTCAAGAGACACCCCTGGAGCTTTAACATGCCCGGTGTACAGCACCGATACATGGGACCTCGGTTTTAAGGTCTCATCCGAAAGACCTTTAGTGATATTAGTGGAGGAGCGGGAGATCGAACCTGCTATCCCTGGATTACAAGTCCAGTGCGTTACCACTGGACCACTGATTCGCTTCACGTAGAATAGTTTGAACTTCTATAACTATAAACGTGCAGTCACGGCTCAATGCGTGAAAATCCTACTAAAGTGTACTGTTATATCTACTACGCGTAAGCTCCACGCTTCAGCGATTCTTAAAACACCCTCATTTTAAGATTTCGACTTTATTTAGATAAAGAAGGAAATGCAATCAGTGAACCTGGTCTGGAAAAAACCGATAGACTACTGCTTGATATGCTCTATTATTTCGGTACCAGCAGTAGACTTTAAACAATTTCCGAATCTTAAAAACGAACCGCTCAAATTGTCACATGAAGCATTGGCATGGGAGCTATTACCTTATCTATGTTATTACCTTATCTTCATGCGACTTTCAATTCGTGAAAAGTTGCCCTATTATATGATAGTAATACACATCAAAACAATGTACGAAATAAACAATTAAGAAATTAGAAATGTGAAAAAATCTTACCTTCTATAAGATGTTGTTAACTAACTCCTTGTCGAGACAAACTGTAAATTTGAAAGTTTTGTCGCTAGTGTTTAGTAGAGCACCCAGTAGTCACTGTGGGTAATATGAACGTGTAATTTACAAACTTAACGTCGATCTGGTTTGTCAATCGATCAATTAAACACTGGCCTAATGGTAGTATTTGCAAAATATAAAATATGGATTTTGTACATCCGCTGTCAACAGATCATATCAGTACAAAGCACTTACGCATTAAAGATTGTGCACTTTGAATTGAATTAAAAGAAATTTGTATGTTTATATTATATACTGAAAAAAATAAGTAACTTCCGCTGTGTTTAAGTGCAGATGTACGTAAATGTGAAAAGAAGGGTTAAATTATTTTTACATGTATTCCAAGAGTATTTCAATGTGAATTTGTGTGTAAAATCTTATCTCCCTACGTTCACGGAAAACTGATGAAATGGTTGGTTAAATGTGGTAGGGGTCGTAGACCAAAATCACACGTTAATACCGGGTATGACCACCTTGAACATCGAGTACTGCCTCGCATCGTTGGCGCATAGAACCGACAAGTGTGTTGATTCTGGCCTCTGGAATGTTGTTCTACCCCTGGATTAAGGCTTGTGTAAGTTCATTGATGTTCGGCGGTGGAATAGGGTGACGTCTTACACACTAATCAAAACTATACCACAGGTGTTCGAATCCTGCTATCACTTCGATGAGTAGAAAATCTTGACTCGCCGGAGAAGAGAACGCTATTCCATTGTTGCCTTATCCAGTGATGATGTGTACGTGCCCAAGTAACACTACTTACGCGGTGACGTCACGTCAATACACAACCAACGTAAGAACGACGTCCACGAAGACCACCCTCGCGCAGACGATTGCGTACAGTTTGGGCAGATATTCGGTTGTTATGTGTACCAGGGGTATTAGCAGAAGTGGCAGTGGTAGTTTGAAAACGATTGCATAGGTGTGTGTTCATGATATAGCGGTCTTGACCAGGCGCTGTGACCCACGGACGTCCACTACGTGGTAAATAGTCCGTATTCCCTGTTTAGCATGCCGATGGCACGTTCACCCAAATTCGGTGGAATTTTAGACATATCGAAAAGAAAGAAAACTTAATGAAAAAAAGGTTTGTTCAACGTCTTTTTCTTATTGAAAACAAAGTCTATAAAACCAGACTGAAAGGTTTGATTTTATGAACACGTATTATACTGGTCCGTGCATGCACGAGAAAATCGATTTTTATTTTTTATTTTTTGTGTAATTTGTACAATCCAATTAAAATTGGTTTTATCTGACACATAATCGTTCGTCCGAACAGATGTAGGACATTGGACATGTTGATTTCCTTTTATAACATTAAAAACATATGTATAGAAATCGGAAGTTTCTTTTTTTGTTCAGTATATATACAAATGTACTAGAGTAACACAGATAATTGCAAACACGAACAAATGTACAGCCGATTTATTCGAACATATCTTTGATGGCCGATTTTGTTATAATAATTTCGCCATTTCTGAGATACATATCAACATAATGTAAGAACCAAATATATACATTATACAATGAGAAATTTAACAACTGAGAGCATTCAATAATAGTCTTGAAATATTGAGACACTTGTAGTCACTCAGATATATTGTTATCCAATCAACATCTGATTCATATGATGGCGACTGGACATGCACTTGGTAACAGTTGATTCCCCCATTCCCGACAAGACAACATCTGTGTGTTGTACTGTAAAGTATAGTACAAATAGACCTGACCAGCGCACTCGCACTCGCACACGTAAATGTAAACGTACAACGTACAACTGCCTAATTTCGGGGGTGATCTCAAACGATTCTAGTATCATAGGAAATCTTGGTTACGCTCATTATTAAAAAGTCTTCATCATTATGTAATACCATTCACTATTATCCTTATAATAATCATTATTATTCGTGTACTGTAGAACTAATACAAGATTGAACATACACACCGTCATCATAATTATCATGAAGAGATTCATCCTTGCAATTGAATTAATCAATAATTTAATCAGTTTCATCACAATCGTCGTTTTCATGAGAGTCATTCTCCCATCAACATCAGTTGTACCGTTATTAAAATAAAACAAATAATGTCCCCAACACAGGTTTTCAATCGTACCGGGAGAAATCTAGAATAAGAAATTATTATTAACCAGGTTTTTTCTTAAAACCTGGTAATAACAATGGCGTTGTCGTATCTCGGGCGGGCTGGTGGTTGTCAAACATTTGGTTTCCGCTCAAGAGTGACCAATTACAATGAATCTTGGTGCGATGTGGCTTACGTAGAGAGGAAGTTTGCGATTGCATTAAGGGCTCCATGCTCAAGGTCAAGGTCACTCTTACTAAAAAAAGAAAAATGGTTCCCGCTCAATAACTCGATGTAGTAGTGACCAATTGCAATCAAACCTGGTGTGTAGGAAGACCGTGTTAAGAGGAAGCTTGGGTTTGCATTTTGGGTCACTAAATTCAAAGTCAGTGTCACTGTTATGAAAATAGAAAATAGAAAATAAGATTCCAATCAATAACTCAGGCTATACTCGGAGTGACGAACTACACTGCAAATCATCAGTGTGTAGGTAGCTTATGTGGAGATTTGCATTGCATTTAGGTTACGAGATTCTAGGTCAAGGTCACTGTTATTGAAAAACGACGATTGTTTTTAAATTGTTCTAAAAATATTTTAGGGGGTCAATGTCATTGTTACTAAAAAAGATTTTTTAAATTCTAAAATTGTACTGAAAAAAAAGAGAATATTTTCTGGGTGTGAGGTTCAAGGTCACTGTAATTTTATATATGTTTTTTCTTTAATATTAATAAAAGATTTTGTTTGAGGGGGCGGGGTGTCAATGTCAATGTATTTTTTAAATTCTCATATTTTTTTGGTCATATCACTGTTGTTTTTTTTTTTTGGCAAGGTGACTTGAAGATTTGTTTTTCTAATTCTAGATTATTTCCCGGGACCATTGAAAACCTGTGTTGGGGACATTATTTGTTTTATTTTCATAATGGTACAACTGATGTTGATGGGACAATGAAACTCATGAAAACGACGACTTTGATGAAACTGATTATTGATTAATTTAATTGCAAGGATGAATCTTTTCATGATGATTAAGATGATGGTGTATATGTTTAATCTTGTATTAGTTCTACAGTACACGATAGTAATGAATATTATAAGTATAATAGTAAATGGTATTACATAATGATGAAGACTTTTTAATAATGAACGTAACCAAGATTGATTTCCTATGATACTAGAATCGTTTGAGATCACCCCCGAAATTAGGCAGTTGTACGTTGTACGTTTACATTTACGTGTGCGAGTGCGAGTGCGAGTGCGCTGGTCAGGTCTAATAGCACTTATACGTGATCAATGTGAATTGAGGTGAAACGATGTTATGTCATTTATATAACTGAACATGCTACATTCAACGCGTTTTAATCGCCTGCTTAAGTTAAAGTAGTACATATCGAGGACTGAGCGCGAAAAGGATGTAACTCTGTATAATTACAATTGTTTTGCTCTCAGCCCTCGATAAACTGCGTAGTAAGAAAATAAAACAGATCATTTTAGTGCAATATTGCTGTATCTGTCGAATGTTTAAGAAGTAGTTACAACTCATTCACATTTATTTTTAAAAATTAACTAAATTCTGTTTAGGGACGGTTGTCGAAAGTCGTTCCAGAGTGAACAAACTCACAGACCAAAAAATTAATAAATGTTCAGGCAACTCCGCTGAAAGAAATAGTACGATGCGGTGTAATAATACAGTATATTTGCTTATCCCAATTGAAATCGCATGTTCGCAGAAATTCAATGAGTTACCGACATAAAACTTACATGTCACAAAAGTGTTCGATTTTCTGCTTCAGACTGCATATATTTTACATAAATTAGCATACCGACAGTACTACACAGGTACACATTGGAGCACTGTATAGAACCTGTACTGCGCGCTCGTGCATTTACTGCTATTAGATTGGTACATGTAGTATTGTGCTTTGCGTTTGACTTGAATATACAGAGTTGTATGAAACAAGTATGTTCTTCTAATTGACATGTGATACATCATAAGTGCGTAAATACAACACCGTATGGAGTTTAAGCTCATGTAATTAGTTGCATTCGGCAGATTTGCAGTTTGTACACATGATCAGTTTTGCTACATACTAGGATTAACTGGCAGTTTATGTATTTAATAGTATCAGGCCTGTATTTGTCAGACTAGCGTGAAAAAATACTTGAAAGTAATTTGAGACATAACTACTGTTACGGATCGCATTTTGTATTGAATAATTTATATCGTTTATGTCACGATAAGATGCAGATACATTCTCCAAATTTGATTTTTTAGGCTGCGTTTAGACTGGCGTAGCAGATTTTAATTTTGTTTTAAAAAGCTGAGTATTTTGGGAAATATGCCAACAACCTGTTTAACCTAAAACGAGAGATCTGCGCATGCGCTGTGCGCAAGATTGTCATCTAAGTCGTAAAAAAATAAATAGTTCTTATTCTAAAGACCGAAAACAAACCTTTATGCGTACATCAACCCAAGCTATTTTATGAGTTAACACACTTATTTTGTGTTTGTGTACCGTCTGTGCCAATGGGTTGCACGGCTGATTTTAGCGCTGTATCATTGCAAATTTATTTACAAATTTGCAATCTGAAACACAAGTTTGCGAGAATTGCAAAACCAGTTTCTTTTGACATTGGCCTTCATCTTGTGTTCACATTTTAACGTCTTGGATTTGAGTAATTAAGTATCTTTGAGTTGAGCATTTCAAAGCTCACTTAGTAGTTGAACAGAATTTCACAAAATGAATGAGTGAACATTATCACGTCTTTGGAAGTACATTACAGTATATCACTTGGAGTTTAGCATTTCAGTATTTCATTTGCAGTTGAACATTTCAGTATTGCTTGCTTTAACTTAATGTACACGTCCCACCAGTACTTTCAGTGCTCTGATTAAGATAACAGTCACAAATTTATCTTTGAAACCAATCATACCAACAACAAAATTGCTCTGCTATAGCTGCTATACAAGAAGATGGTGCTGGTATTTTTATCATGCACACGACTGGTACGTCAGAGACAGTCAGCATACCAACAGGCAATCACTGTACCAATTTCAAAGCAGAAGTAGAAGACACCATACAGGCATTGAAAACTACTAGTATTGAATAGTCAAAAAAGGCTGTCAACAGGTGGTCATTCGACCAGATGCTCATGCCAGATTGCCATCCCCTGCCAAAGAACTTAACACGCTCAGTGAGAAGCGGAAAGTGTCCCTTCAATGGATACCCGTTCAATGTGGTGTTCATGGCAATGAGAAGACAGACCAACTGGCAAAACAAGGAGCTAGAGGCGACCAATCACTCAATAGAGTCACTTATGACGAAAAGATAACGGTGTGAAGACTCTTACAAGATCGAAGACACAGAAAGATGACTACCATCTTCTAGACAGATGGGAACAAGTCATTCTATTCAGGCTTCGTACAGGACACAACAGACTCATTGCTCACATGTATGAACAATTAAAGCTGTCCACATCACCGAAATGCTTGTGTGGTCTTTCACATCAAACAGCAAAATATTAACTTCAGAAATGTCCACTGTACCACCCGAGAAGAAGTTGTATGAATTTGTATGGCAGGAAGGATAAGCTAGAGAGAGAGAGAGAGAGAGAGAGACAGAGAGACAGAGACAGAGAGAGAGAGAGAGAGAGAGAGACAGAGAGAGACAGAGAGAGAGAGATTATATACAGACGTAGAAAATGACTTGTTTGTTCGCAAATAAAATGTAGAATCTCATCCATAGATATATAATATGTCAATGGTCAATACACGAGTTTGTTTATTCTGTGTGCTTGCTCAAACACTAACCTCTATTAAATACTGATTGTCATTTGCATAAGAATACATGAGTAAATATCGCCCAGAATAACAGAACAAAGTTGTGTTATGTTTTTCTTGTTAAAGTAATCGTGACCTTCCTCTTCCTCATAATGACCACAAATATCCACAGATCGTGACACGGTCCAATACAGGTATTTCACAGATTTATGGTGTTACACCGGTCATTTTTGTCCCATTGGATTCTAAAGTAATTAGAGTACTTTTGCATATTTCCTGTGACTTTCACAACAAAGTTCAGGCAATCAGCTGTCTATATTTCTCATCTTCATCACTATCACAGTCAATCTACACCAGAAAAATTGCATGGTCAACAATGATCTTTTTTGCTATCACTCAATATCTGAAGACACTGTACAAATTTCCAATATACTGGCAAAATAAATCTATAAAAGTATTGGGTATATACTTTGGAAATGTTTCCGATAAATGCGCAACACTAAACTGGAGTGAAAAATCGATAAATGCAAAAATACAATCGAAAATTAGAAAAAACGTAAACTGAGCACGTACGGTAAGGTGCTAATCATAAAAAAATCTGTTAGAACCAATATTTACTTAATTATGTCAAAATTAGTTGTTTCAAAAGAACTTATTAAAGAAATAAACACCATGCTATCCAATGAAATAACTCCAAGTAAAAGTAAAACGAACTAACCTAATTGGTTATAAAAATTTTGGCGGAATCAACATGATTGATATAGAACCATACATCATGGCTATAAAATTGAAATGGCTTAAGTGTCTCATAGGTGCATCTGAAGCGAGCTGGAAATGGAGATCTAACTTCTTTTAAAAATACTTTGGCAGTAACTTTCTTATCTTCTTCACTTATATAGACAGTGTTAAAAGTTTAAACCTAAAAATTATTCCAGATTATTATGAAAAAAATATTGAATTGTGGCTTCAGGCTAACATGCTCTTCAATAACAACAATGGTAATAATAATAATAATAATAATAATAATAATAATAATAATAATAACTAGAACTATCACTGAAGGTGATAAATATCCCCCGAACACCCCACGGACACAGAATATAAAATCTATGTAATATTTGATGCTTTTATCATTGGACCTACACAACCTTAAACATGGTACTTCTGCGAAGTATAATTAAATTCTGTCTAGGGGTTTTGGATATTAAGAGCGCACAAGATTTTATAACGTCTAGCCCCTATGACCTTGACCTAGTGACCTGATACATAGACCATGAACAACTAGGAATGGTACCTATCACTTCTGTCAAATATCATTAAATTGTAACAAGGGGTTTACGAAATTAAGAGTGCACAATATTTTAGTATCTCAATTCCCTGTGACCTTGACCTTTGACCTTTGACCTCGTGACCCGGAACATGAACCATGCACAACTAGGCATGGTACTTATCACTTCTGTGAATTATCATTAAATTCTGACCAGGGATTGTGAATATTTAGCGTCCACAAGATTTTAATATCTCGAGACCCTATGACCTTGACCTTCGACCTAGTGACCAAAAATATGGACCATGCACAACTAGGCATAGTACTTATCACTTCTGGAAAGTATCATTAAATTCTGACCAAGAGTTTTGGAGATTTAGCGTCCATAAGGTTTTACTATCTCGAGCCCCTGTGACCTTGAACTTTGACCAAGTGACCCGAAACATGGACCATGCACAACTAGACATTGTACTTATCACTTTTGTGAAGTATCATTAAATTTATGACAAGGGGTTTTCGAGATTTAGTGTCCACAAGATTCCGTCTACAGACAAACGGAAAGACGGACAAACGGACAGTCAGACAAGCTGAATCCAGTAGCTCCACTTACACTATGTGTTCGGGGTGTAATTGAGATGTACAGGCGGTAAACTGATGTGAGGATGGACATCTGAATAACGATATAAACAAGGAATTTTCTCAAAAGTATTACTGAGTATAATTTCAGTATAATTTCAGAGGTGGATTCTTGTTAGAGTAAATTGCAACTGTTGCAATTATTTATGATGTTTTCTATGCGTACTTCTACCTGTGAAATTTACTTATAAGCTGCTCGCCCTCAAGATTGTATACTCAGCCAAAAAAGAAACCTCCCATACTATGTGTCTATGCATGTCTTAAAACTTTGTTAATTTCATGTTGATTTTTAATGTTCAGAAATAGAATTTGATCTTTTTACGACTCGAGCGTTTGATTTTTCATGTTACTTTGTGACTTTACTAGTTGGAAATAATCCAGGAACTGACAAAGAGGCGTAATGAAAATTTCATAGTTTTATTGATAATTAATACCCGTTTCATTACTTACATCGAATTTTTGGATATTTATACAACTGATGGTGATTTGTTGACTAATATCGGTTAGTCAGCCTCTGACTGTAATGAGGGTTTCAATACGCCTCTTTGTGGAATCCACATTCCTCTGACAAATTCTGGCAATCTATTTTATTCCTTCACCAGTACTGCTTCTAAATCGTTCAAATCGTTTAAGACATAGTGGCGGCGTAAACGTCTCCCGAGTTCATCCCATGTATGTTCAATGGGATTCATGTCGGGTAACATAGCCGGCCACGTCATTACATTGACGTTGGCAGCAGTCAAATGAGAACGTTTTACTCTTGCAACATGTGGATGCGCATTGTACAGTAGCGTGTCTTAGCATAAATGGAATGGCTTCAGGGATTAGTTTGTTATCAATTTACCCCTGCGCAATTAAATTTCAACGAACAGCGAGAAGTCTTTTTGCTGAGTTTAGTAAAAGGTTATTAGAACGAATCAATAAGTAGAAAGGTTCCCATAAACATTCCTTTAAGTATTTCTACATTTTTGAAATAATACGCTACTAAATCATTTAATGCGTAGCAAACGCTTTTGAAAACTATATACATGTATAACGATATAGTGTTGTGGTAACGTTAAACCAAACTCGCGAATATATCCAATAGATTTTTCTGAAATTGCTATGTATATTCACTTTTACACCTTATGTTTAAATATATCATTTTTAAGACATTAATATTTGCACTAGAAACTGGGCAAGACGTAAAAGTTATGCAGCAGAACAGCTGTTTCCTGTTGACTGTATCGGGCAAGAGGACACATTTTTTTTCCAAACGGACAATTTTAAGGGTTTTAACAACCAGCAGATTATTTCCTCGGAATGTTTATTCATAAAATAATAAAACAAACGCGATTTTCAAGAAGAACATATACCGTCCCGTTTCTGCCCAAAATGCCAATATAGTGACCTTTTTAAACGCTTCACCAAAACATTATGAAACAGTTATGAAGGTTTACAGAACTACAATGCACATGGTTCCTCTAGCTTAGTCTTTAAGTAGGGTCTTCCTCTTTAATCCCTAACAGTACTGCCTAACATTGCAAAAAAATATAGATATGAAAGGCGCAATTATTTAGATGCAATACCTACCATAGTAAGTACAGAGTATCCGTTGGACATTCAGTTGGTCAAATATAATCATATAACTGAGTGAGGTCTGACTTATACAATACTATCTGTTAGTTCAAAAATATGGTCAGCCTTTGTGTACCGTTAGGCTCTTTCGCAAATAAAATAGTTAAAAAAATTGTACAATCGACATGAACGTTAGTAACAACTTTGAGAAACTCCCCCGTATTTATCGCTTATCTGTTATCCATCTTCACATCAGTTACTAGCGTGTACATCTCTAATAATAGTCATAATAAAAGTAATAATAATAAATCGTTTCAATGGATTAGAACGCAAGTGGTATAGGACACCGTCATATAAAAGTAAAAGATAAATGTTTGATCTTTAATAGCTGGATAAATTCTAATATCATTTTCCAGAATGATTTTTAAATGCAAACGGGCAAATTGATCAAAACATCATTGTTAGATAAGTGACAGATAAAAGAGACTGCGTGTTTGAGTTAAATATACTGTTTCAAGCGATTCCAAGATACTGGAAACAAGTGATATATAAAAAACAACAAAACAAAACAAAAGTAAAATCATCCATCGAAGTAAAATTGAATGATCACGTTCGATCACGTAGAATCTTTAAACACAAAAGCAATATATATAGAATATACATGTGTACGAAAATGATTTGATTGAACGATAACATTTCCATGCATTTATTACTTCAATATTCTTTCATTTTGTTCAGTGTTAAATGTACTTTTTCATATAGAAAAAAAGAAGATGTAAATATCAAGCTTACTTAGTGTTTTCTAAACGAAAAACATAAGTGTCAAACATTTCAATATAATTATACAAAAGTGCATTAAAATAAGTGGAAATAATAACAACATTGCCTTGAGTAATTGTTATATCATTATTTGGTTTACTTCAAAATGCTATGCAATTTCTTCTTTCATACTTTCTCGGCCATTTTGCTCAATTAAAGGAAACTACTTGCATTATTTTGGAGGGGGTATTACTCAACTTCAATGGAGCCGTACTTTAAGCGCGAATGGAAACCGAACGGATGACGGAATTCCAATGATCCTGAGTATTATTCGCTAACGAAAACAGTGACAAAACCATGAGTTTTCATTAGCTAGATTGGTAGTTTTTAAGATACGACCCTTAGCCTGTTTGATCAAGTATAAGACGCAAATTCTACTTGGTTAATTCATCAGAGATCAACAGCCATCGCTGTAAGCTTGTCAAAAGTTGTTATTTAACTATTATTGAATAACTAATAGTCATTACTTGACCAATACAAATAAACAGTTTCAGTTATTCGTATTTGGTATATTTGGACATAGTTTTCTATAACTATAAAATCGTTCCGAATAAAGTGTTACACATAAGATACAATGAAGCATAATAAAAGCAACCATATAATAATCCTACGTAAATTAATTAAACTATTAGTGGTCATAACAATTTTTTTTCTAATAGATATAGTGGTGCGTTTTGGTATTAACCGATTAAAATGAAGCGTTCTTAAGGAAAATAACCACGTAAATAAAATCATACCTATTCTGATACAAAATGTAAAAAAGATCATACTCTGTTTATCGGTGGCAAAACATTTAGAGCAGAAGAAGATTAATCAAAGATACGAACGGTGCTAACAAACACCAAGATCTGAAGGAATCCGTCAGTAATATCAAAAGTCCTGAAGAATTTCCTTAACACAATAATTTTCTCTGTCGACCCCAAGAGCTTTGCAAGCAGCGACGAGTTTCCTCTTGGCTTCATGTGCTGTAGGCGCGGACACTGCAACGTCTGCGAAAGCCCTTTCATAACCAGGGTTGGTTGTCTCCATTTCGGCCCCGAACTGTGTAAAGAATATCTCTTCTTTTTCTATCATTTGATTGAGTAGGCTTCTGAACTGTGTGTCATTCCATGTTTTGGCGTGTACCGACGGTAGAAGCATTACGCCCATTAAAAACGCGTTCGCAGGGTGTTTCGGGATGCATGGTTTAATACCGCTGGCTATCATCATAGCGTAGAGCATGGTGTCTACACCATATAGTTTCGAAACCCAATTGCGGAAGGCATATCCACCCATTCTTCCATTGATTTCCACCAGCTTCGGCCCGGTAGCAGTAAATATCATTTCTACGTTATATAAACCGTGAGTCGAACCTTAAGAACAAGAAAAAAGATAACCAATACATGTACGTAGTAAATTGCCAGGCTAAATGTAATACAGTAAATCCCGTTGGAGTAACTATTAGACATTTTTACCTTACTTGTCTTCATTAAAAAAACGGCCTAAACCAAAATCATGAATTAAGCTATTTGTAATTGTCTAAAAATGAATTTCAATTATAACGAAGTGTTATTTAGGATCATGATACACTATTTCTGTAAATTGCTACTTCGGATGCAATTGCAATTACGTACGAAACGAATACCTATGGAATTAACTCAAGAAATTTAGTTTTAAAATGTTTACCGAATCGACGCTCAAATGTCGTTTTAAATATAAAATGATGATTATCACAATTGCTGCACATATAATCTGTCTCTGGAAACATAAAGGCTAGTCAAACAAAAGAATGCATGAACAGATAGACAGTTTACCTATTGCAATGCAGCATTGATAAGATGCAGTTATTAGCTGGGCTTGTTTATCCATAGGTAAGGTTGACGGCATGCATTTGCCTGTCACTATGAAATACAAAATAAAACTACAAATAAAGTATAAATACAAAAGTAATAAAACAAAATATCATACAATGTTTTAAGAGGTAAAATTTCAAGACAAAGCAAAGTTAAAAACATAAATGTAATTCTGTCAAATCATTCTAATTTCTTTCATTCTAAAGTTCCTTGTTCATTTCTCCATAACATTGAAATGTCCATCCGTTTATCTTACAATTCATGTAAATACCGAAAAGTCTGACTATTTCACATAGTTTTTTTTTACTTTCTTCAAGAACTTTACACGACTTTAATGAGGTTATATAAAAGGCAGATCATACAAGTGAAATATGGTCTTCTGGCTCGCCCGCTGTCTGTAAGAAAAGCACCAACAAGTTTGCTCTCATAAATAATCATGTCAATGATGTGTTCTGATCCTTCGTAAAACTCCGTAGCCATCATCGCATTGCCATGGCTTACAACAGCTTTTTTCAGATCGGGTGCTGATCGGTACAAATTGGTAACTTCTAAATACCGGGTCTTCAGTTCGTCCTTATCTTTGACTACAGTTGTTGCTACAGCACTCATGCCGTACTCTAGTTTCAACATCGCAGGAAACTTGAAGCTAAAAGAAAGACAAAAATGTACATATAAAATATAAATCTCATTGGTCCCGTTATGGTGTTATTCACATACTACACTCTGTGTCTTTTACTTTGTTCTTTCAATTGATACTATTAACTTAATCAATGCATCTATTTATTTATAAAGTACCTCGAGAAATGAATGCTTACTTTTCAGGTACTGCCATACAGTCTGATTCTGTCTTTAATTGCACAGCTAATGAGGAATACAAGTTTGCACGAGGCAAGTGTGGAATGTCAGCTCGTTGTGTATAGACGAAATTTTGCGTCATACTTTTCGTTTTTGCCGTGACAGCTGCGTAGTATCCAATCCCTGTAATAGTTTTCTATCAGAATTGGATTAAAATAATCAGGCATATCATTTGGTACATCTGTTTCCTTGAACAACTTCTTCACTAATATCATCAAGTAGAAGTTCACCTTTTATTTCTTGAACAGTTAAATGGAAAACACGGCTCTTAATTTAAAACTACGATATACTTCAACAGAATACCAATTAAAAGCGAACTTACTATACGATGTAAATTAATCGAAGGTTTGGGAGAGTTGTTAGTACGTATAACTAAATCACAGTATATTCTCTTAAGACAGGTATTAGAAAGATTAAATTATTTATTTTATAGGCAAGATTCTTGAAGATAGGAAACAGTTGCTAGACAAAGACAGGATAAAGCTAGTTAAATTTATCGAAAATGTTTGTCTTATGCTTAAATAAAATAAATTCACCAATCGTTCAAAAAGGCTAAAACAATATTTTTAACGGACGTAATATACAACAAATTGTGAATATTCTTAAAGTCGCCAAATGAGACCATATTGTGATGTACATGTGCTTGTTTTTAAACCGTAATAACATGTCGCATCGGATATTTCACATGAAGAATTTTTTTAAAAGCAAAATTTAAACAGTTTGTCAAACGTACATGTATATACATTTGTAATAGTCAACACTAAAGTCATTGTTTTTATTTGGAAGTTCATATTTAATTAAATGTACATGGCAAGTTATGTTTGGTTTGAACTAGATTGTGTTTATAAAATCAAGGACAATGGTTGATCAGATGCGACTTATCAGGAATGGCACTTAGGTTAACTTCGACCAGTTCCTTTATTTATTACAAACATTGCGCTGCCTTCCGTAAATTTTTTAGGCTTAACTATGATAGGATTGTCCATCACCCTCTGTAGATATTTATAGTAACAAATATTCTAATGTAAATAAACTATGATCCAAGATTTTCAAACCTGCACATCTCTTTTTGTGAAATAATTCTCATATAAAACACATCGACATGAAGGCGACCTCACAAACTAGATTCGATCGTAAATACAGAAACAGACATACACTGATTGTAAATAATACACAATATTTGAGTCGTTATAAAATCATTCGTATAACAGAACCTCTTTTATCAGACAAAAATTGAAATTAACTAGTGTAACATCATTTTAATAGTGTGTTCGCAACAATAAATGTGATTCCCGTAGAGAACATTTATACCTTTTGTACCCAACTTTTCGTTCATCAGACCTGCCAAAGGAACGCATTGTTCCATGAATGTAAGACATCCATCAACCTTTATGTTTTGTTGCTGTATCAAGCTGATGACTTCGTCTGCATGCTGCTCGTCCTTACTGTGGTCATCAAGATTGTATTGAATGAAACGATAAACATGTTCCCTCGCTCTGTGATTCGGATCTCCATCAACGAGTATGACCTTTTGTGACAAATTCAAATAAATACAGCTATTTTGGTAAGCTAACTAGAGTGTGATATAAAAAGGTTTTACAATGCAAAAGCAACTACAACGTATGTTCATGGAACCTGAAGCGAAACAAAGCCTTATGATACTCATTTACTTACAGAATAAAAATGATTAAGTGCATGTAGCGAGACAGAATTACATTTTGCATTAATAAATCCATAGAATATTTTGAATTGATAAATACTAGTTTACATTAGATCAAAAATTAACTTTTTGTTAAAATGAAATTTTGTAAACAAATGTTAAATTATGGTAACAATGTAGATCACAGTTACGTATTGCAATGGTATTTTATATTAAAACAATGAAAAACAGTACAAAGCCGATGACTTGACTTTCGTTTTTTAGACAGACTGTTATAAAATACTGTATCGGACTTTCACATAGACTTTTATGACCTCAAAATGAGAACAAGAACTTTAATTTAATGTTTTTGAATACTGGTATTAAAAGAGAGTAACAAAAGATTTACGATTTGATACGCAGATAAAACTTAGAGTATGAATATATTCATTGTAATAGGAAAGGTTTCTTTTAAAATGACTGCTTGTTAGAACAGTACAAAAGATGACTGGATATTGAATGATTTTTTTTCTTTAGAGTAACAAAAATAATTAACAAAATAGCAGAGTTTTATGCTTAAAACAAAAATTTAATTGAAGACGACGTTATGCTTGAACAAAATTTAGCCCTAATTCCAGATACTTATTTAACATTCAAGCTTATGAAAAATTGTAATTCCGACAGATATGCTCACGAAATACCTCGCCCTTTCTAAATACATGTATTGGTTTGAAATTTTTATCCATACCTTTAACATTTCTTTAAATTTTTTTCTAGAAAAATAATTATTAAACTGGTAATGTGTAACAGTTTCTGTTTTTATAAAATCTAAACTTGTCTCTTTGATATGTGTCTGTAAAAGGGAAGTCTTACCTTAATTCCGTATTTCGCTGCAACTGGAAAAAGTTTGCTCTTCCCATAGTATCCACCAGCTAACACGATAACCTGTTTTCCCTTAATGAGGTAATGCTGCGATCTCGCGATCATGTTCCTGACCAATGGCCTCACACTCCTACCAAATGTATCACCTAAATAGTATCTGAATTCTTGAATATTTCTCATATTCTGACCGAAGCCTTTTTCTGTTATCTGTGTTTCAGGAATTGAGATGGAACTTGGCAGGTGTCCATTCACTTCTAGTGTGGCCGGCTTATTTCTATTTCTGTCACAGTTTGGGTGGCTAATAGGCACTGGGATCGTCTCGTCATGCCATAGCGACCTGTTGGCCGCACCGTCGTTATGAATCGTCATGCAATTTCCTAATTTCATCATAAAATCATACACTTGTGTGTTGCTGTGATTGGTGAAAGCAATTCCGACAGGAACTAACTCCTCTTTTTTCCATGTAATATTCATGTCTATACCTTGAACAATGACAAAATGGAATTTTAAATACAACTCTTTAATTTACTGTTTATTTATTAAATACAATAAAACATACTTACTTATAAGATATAAATGTACTTATTCTAGACCAAGTAACATATTTGTTGACAGATAAAGTAAAATACCAAAATACCAAAAATACTTGTAACCTCTATTTCTGCATATTAGGTTTCTTGATATAATAGTATTATTGACTTATTATTTGACTTTTATTATTATTTGTATTTTCATTCGATTCTCTAATGTCGCACCTATAATGTCTGTCTGTGCTCCAGAGGGTCCTCGCTCATTATTTGCAACCAATGCTTCTCTTAAAGTATTTACTTTAAAAACAACAGCCGACTGTGTCCTGATTTTTCTCTCTACTCCCCTTCTAGTCGATTCGTCAGTAACATTGAAAGCTAGAAGAGTACTGTCGAGAGACTGCCAAACCATGTTGTCGTCACTAGTTGTAGAGAATCTCTCAGTAACTGCACATTTTATCTTAAAATGAAAAGATGAAAAGAAACCGTTGATTTGAAATTAATAGTGATAAGTTTTGTTTATCCACGTTATTAGTAAATATTGCAAATTCAAAGTAATTATGAACGTTTACTCTTAAATATACAACGTATGAGATTAAAAGATATTGTATTAATACAGCTTCTTCTTTTATCCAAAGGCAACAATTCAAATGCGCATGAACAAAATATCGAACTGTGGTATTCGAATATTTTCTCGGGTGATATATTTTTCCCATCAATACAGATACCAAAATGCGGAAAATTTTCTTCAATACACTGTAAGTGGATGTAAAAATTTAAACATGTGAATACAAATACACATTTTACAATAGAATAAAATAGATTACAAGAGTCGTCACTGGGGTGCCGTCGTGGTCTCTACACACAGTGACGTGAGTTCTAAATCCAAGCACATCATTTGCTGACCATAAAGGTGCATGTCTTGTATCTGTAAATAGAAAATGTTTTTTTTTTAATTCTTTGAGTAAATTGGTATTCAACAGAAATTTCCTGATCAAATTTATGCTGAAATCTTAAAATCGATATTAAACTTCAAAGTAGATATAATGATTCAAGAGATAGATTGTCAAATGTTTTAAATTGCAAAATGTTCATATGAGGAATTAAAAAGGATCAGTTCTCTAATTAAAAACATGTAATATAAGATTATTAAATTTTGCTTACCGACATCCATGGGTCCGATAGATTCAACGTACTCCTCTATAAGAACAGAACAACGTTTGTCAAGCGTCATCAACAGTTCTTTTGCCGACGAGAGGATTGAGGTTAGGTCGTCACTGTTGTGAATAGACATACCAAAAATGCCATGGTATATCGGCCCTGAAACCTTTACAACCGTCTGTAAAAAGTATTCATTTACAAAAATGTTACAAAAACCTAATACGCTTAATTTTCGTAAGAGTTGAACATCATATTAGCTAGATAGCCAATGTAAAACGACTTTTGAATTGCATTAAAATAGTGTTACTACTTTTCTACCAATCGTGGGAGAGAATTATCTTCTTTTTTCTTGTGCTTGACATTTGAAATAGACACATTTCTCCCTAGGACTTTCATTTAACGTGACAAAAGTATTCGTATTAGTTCGCTTACTTAGATCTCTGTGAGACGTAGGAAGTGCATGCGCTACATTGACATGGATTATAGAGAGCATGAGAACATTTTACAGCGGTATTATTTCGAGGAAAAATGCGCTGCTTATGCGGGTGCTAGAAGCTGTTTCGTGATTTTGGAAAGAACTATCCGGGAATATTTACAATCGCTTACATAAATCAGTGGCTGAATAATCAAGTTGAACCTTTGTGAAGATGTGTCCACTGATACGGTTAAGATAGGCGTGAGCCGGTTTATGTTTAATCAAGCCCGTCCATTAATTTGGTTCCCCGCACAGTACTGAAGGTAAAAGTAGCGTAGTGAACTAGATGGTAGATGTTAAGGCCAGGTCAGCTACATTTTACAAAAAATCCCATTAGTCTTGTTTGAGTTCATCTACATAGTTATAGTTGAAGTTAGTAACGATTTAAATTGAGAGAAAAGTTCAGTATTTGAAACATTCTAATCAAGGTAATGTTTTGGAAACGGGCACATACTAAAATTTGTTTTTAGCGCCATTACAAAAAGACTTCTTTGTTTAAATAAATGTAGGGGGGAAATATTTCATATTTTCTCTGGAACTGAGGTCAGTGTCTTTTTAAAAATATGTGATTGATGATACTGTTTAAGGGTAGTGTCCTATAAAGACTGTTTTCCCACGAAGTGGAGGATAGATACAATTTAAGCTACAGTTTGACATTTTTCAAGCTGTGTGTAATGCGCAAGTAAGCGTTATATTTTTAAAGCATTTTTAGAAGGATGGAGACTAATCAGTAAAAGTGGATTACTGGAGAGTAATGTGAATTACTTTTTAGGTCGACTATTTGAATTTAACATTCATATGAACTATATCAAAGCTGCAAGATGGTATTTAACTGTTTTCCTTTCAGAGTACCAGATCATGTGAGGGATAGGAAAACCATAAATTCAATACTTGCTGAAAGCTTTTACATACAGAAAAGACACGGTTTGTTTCAACGCATGCGGCTTGGTAAATTTCGTTCTGAACCAGAGTCTAATTACCGTGGGTATTCAGTTTATTATCATATACGGCAAAATTGGAGACATTTCGACACCGCATGTCCGATTAGACATTGGTGGACATACTTGGACAACACCTACGTAGAGGATCTCCCGGCACCCACTTTCGTTAGACTCGAAAAAGGTGTCGATATGAAACATTAGACCCTCAGCGTGTGAGTAACTATGGCCTTTTCTTGGAAGATATCCATACATTGTTAACAGGGATAGACTTTCCGTTGGATGCTACGGAATGAAAATAAGACTATATTGTTAGCTCAAAATAAAGTCCATATCGCGACATGTTGAATTTCTTAAACTATAACGTGGATTTGATGCCACTTTACTTACCATCAAACAAAGCATGCTGGACGTGTGACAAGATTGAAGTACCGCTCGAATACTGTGGGAAGTGCAAAGTCACGAGATACTGTAGCAAACACTGTCAACTTGAGGACTGGTTTCGTGTTCATTAGTCGATAGGTATTTTACCTTTCTCAAAATGAAAAAAGTGGTGATTAAAAGAAGAGGAAAATAAGCAATATTTGGGAAAATGAGAGAAGAGGAGGAAAGAGGAGGGGATGAGGAGGAAGGAGGATGGAAGAAGAGAATAAGAGGAGTGAATAACGATGTTGAAATGAGGCGCACGCCTATCATAACCGAATCAGTGGGCACATCTTCACAAAGGTGCAACTTGATAATTCAGCCACTGATTTATGTAAGCGATTGTAAATATTCCCGGATATTTCTTTTCAAAAACACGAAACAGCTTCTGAGCATTCGCATAAGCAGCTGGTTTTTCTCCTCGAAATAATATCGCTGTAAAATTTGCTCCTTCTCTTTATTATCCATGTCGATTTTACGAGCGTATGTAGTGCATGCGTCTGTAACCTCACAGAAATCTAAGTAAGCGAACTAATACGAATACTTGTGTCAAGTTAAATGAAAGTCCTAGGGTGTTGGTGGAGGAAGCTTCTATTTTAAATGTCAAGCAGAAGAAATAAGAAGATAATTCTCTCACACGATTAGCGGAAAAGTAGTAACACTCTTTTAAGACATTTTAAAGTCGTTTTACATTGGCTATTTAGCTAAGATGATGATTTACTCTTACGAACATTAAGCGCAAGTTTTTGTAACATTTATTTCCCCTACACCGCAAAGGGCAAATCAACTGAAAAGAGCAAAATACCTGAAAATAGCAAATTACGGCAAATGCTGTTTTACTCCCCCTGCCCCTCCCCCCTCCACCTCGCCCCCCATTTTTGTTGCAAATATGTTTGGTTGGCTACGAATTTATCTGAGTTTACTTTGTATTATTCAGTTTGTTGTTAAAACCTCTACTGTCCTTTCTCTTCAAAATGTTTAAAGCATATTATGTAAGATGACATTAGTAAAATTATTTTAAGTTTTTATTTCCTTGCAATCCTAACGATACATATCATATCGATGTATCTTTATAATTATCAAATGAAACTTTATTGTCTTTACTTTTTTCAAATACTTTTAAGTAGCATATAATGATAATTTTTACCTTCTGAATCTGGGACCTCTGAAGTTTGATTGAAAAAGCTGAAATTTCTTTTTCAACATTTGCCATATCAATACTCTCATAGTTGTCGAAATCAATGTATTTCATTTTATCATTTTTTAAAGAATGTTTACGTGTCGGTGATCTCCTAAATGCCAATGTTTCTGGTATTTCCATCCCAGCTTCCGCCATGATATCTCTTGTCCAGACTGTGTCGTCAACAATCTCGCACAACTTTGCTGAACTACCCATTGGACAATCCAGTGATATCTGATAGAAGACAAATCATGAATTCTACACTTTTGATTCGAAAAGCAATAAAAATAAAAGTAGTTAACTATGTAATTTACAATTTTGTCATTATTTCGTTATTATATAGAAATATTGAAATCATCAGATTCGGTCGTTTGAAAATAAAATATCTTTATCAAATAACCTCTAATTCTGCACCATTATCACGTTGATCTTTTGTGACATGGCTATTGAAGTTGTTGACAAAATAAGTCACTCGTCGCGGAGGGTCAAACTCATCTATGAAAGTAGCACCGCCAGTATGAAAAGAAATGGACTTATGCAGTAGAAGTGTGTGGAGGGAGGAATCCTCTTCCGATGGAACTTTCGACAACCAGGAAGACGACAACACAAGATGAAATCCATCTGGTAGCTGGTTGCCTCCTGCAACATAAATAAACATGTAGGCTAAACACATACGCTATGTTTTACCTTGCACAATGATTAATTTGAGTGTTTCATATTTCTTAAATCTAGGTTTATTGAAGGTTATTTGTGCAATTAAACTTGTGATGGGGATGGGTTTCATGCAAATTCATAAATCAAACGAAAACCATAGTCGAGCGCGTAAATTAAATAAAAAAATACTTCTAATTACAGACTTAAAGTATAAAAGACCGATAAGCTTTTCATATGGAGTTTCGTCAATAAATAATACACTACCTTCTAGAAGAATACCAGTATATTCCACGGGTGAAGAGAGTATAGCTACGTTAACGCATTCTTTGTTTTGTTGTTTCCTAGGTCTGACAGTCCGGTCAATGGTTTCTGGATGCCCGGTCTCGTAAAGTATGTACTGCATTGTATTGTAATGAGTGTGTAAGTATTTGTCTTCATCTGTAGTCTTGGGACCAGTAGAAAACTTCGAAATAAAGAACCATTGTAAAGAAGGAGTTAACATACCAGATTCAAATTAATTGGAAGAACAATGATAAACGACAGAAAGTTTTGATAAGCAAAATATACCTTAATACTCTGGCATACTCTGCATAACTTAATAGAGTCCAAAAAGAGTAGAAAATTGATAAGCTTTTCAACCGTACAAGAGTTAACTGACCAAGATCGAGCCACAGTTATTTCAATAAATGAAAGAATAAAGAGTAGTTGGTTCCACGTTTAGAGCATACATAACAAAGTGTCCTGCTGCCGAAAATTAAATGGACCATCAATGACAAGGGAAATTGATTCTAGTAAATCTATGATTATTTCTAACAAAGCATTGGAATTCTAATAGAATGGCCTTACAGAATCTTGAACATTTTAAGATATTCACGTTTGTTTCATAATACAAAATCTATTTTATGTTTGTTCTCAAGAAATTAACCCAATATTAGATATGCTGTACAGATAAGGAAATAAATAAATAAAGATGCATACGTCTGCTTCCAGTGTTTTTGGTGGGTTAAGATTAACGTCCGTCTCCCAATGCATGTACGAACTATTACTTTTAGGTACATCATCAAATCGTGCCGCCATAATATGGATAATCCTATGACAGAAAATTATGATCGGTAGTACTTAGGAGCAAACGGGGCTATGATGCACATTTGAGACATAAATATCATACTGTCGGTATTAGTTTCATGCAAACCAGCCTCTTTGCGTATAGTAAATCCCTACCGTGAGTACGTATGAAAATCTAGCTGATATTTATAAAGCATATAACTGTCTGACATGCGAATATTGTTAGTTTATTTAGCAAATATTTCGTAAAATGAAATATAAAGAAGTGAATATGCTAATATTGTATTACATTTGATTTATATTTGGTTGGTTAAATATATTGTCAGATTAATACGATCAAGTTTGTAACTCAGTCACATGGAGTTGAAAATTAGGCCGTTCGGTCAGACGAAAGAACTCCTTTATACACATTGTTGAGGCTCAATTTGATTTCCGATTTTGATGTCACATGGAATAACTTTATCGACCTTTACAATTTTACTGACTGCATTTTATCATTTTGCGCTGTATTTTGACAATTCTATGATCTTATATGATGCGAGATAGCTCTATAGTAAAGTGTTTACTTCAGCAGTTATGCAGGTCTATCTTCACGGAAAATGTGTTGGAAAATTGCTTCAGTTTTAATTTTCTCTCAGATAACCCTTCTTTCAAAATATATTTTCGTCATGAACATATGAGAAGTTTAATATTCTCATTTTGTTGTTGATCAAATTTGCTTGTGGGATATATTATAGTCTCTACAAATGTGTTAAAAGTGATCTATGCATTTTCGTTAACATACGCCTAGATCTTATGTAAAACAATGCCTATAAACAATTTAAACGTGCATGTGCATTACAACTTCAGTTTGAAGTTTAAACTTTCAATTTTCAATGTTTGAGATCGGCAAGAAGATTCATTTTGTATGCAAACAATTGCATTGTTTCTTGAGTCATAATCAATGTTTTGACAGTTAAGAGAGTTTCGCTTTACATTGTATTACGAAGTGAATTGCTATGTATACTTGACACTATGTTCTTAAAATGTGACTTTTTATCCTAGTTTTAGGACCTGGGTGTGAAGATCTGGCATTCAAGACGTGATTATACTTTATCTATTCTCCATAACTTGAAATAACAATTTTGTTTTGTGTTGTCTGCGTAAAATAATTTCAGCAATTTTTGACCATTCAAATGTTCTGATTAACTCCGCTTATTTTCGGTTTATGTACGTGAAGATGATTTCATTCAGCGGTAAATTACAGTAATTATTCTACAAAATATCCATCCTTTTATGAACGCTTACCCCCTCATCTGTCTTCAAGAATGGATTTTTTGCGAATAAACTTTGATGAAAGAAATATGAAGCCTGTAACTGTGCATCCCCCATTCAGCAAAAGGTTCGAACCTTTAAACACACATTTCTTATTTCCTTCCCGATGTATGCACGAACTTAACTTTTATGTCTTTAATTCCAAAGATTTTAATCCTATCTTATATTTACCACATTTTAAATTAGACCATGTTTAAATACATTGTATTATATCTAAAATGGTTCCGGTTGGCTGAACAACATGGCCATCAGAGCTAAAAATAGAAAAATCTTAGAAAGCCTTCTTCTCCCAAACCGCAAGGCCCAAATCTTAGGTATCTGGTATGTAGCAATCTCTAGTGTTACTTGACAGGTTTGTTTAAATCATGGCCCTTGAATCAAAATTGGCCCAGCCTGGGTGGTCACTTGTTTTACATAGACTTATATAGGAGAAATTTTAAAAATCTTCTCTACAACCACAAAGCTCATGGCTTAGATATTTTGTATATAGCATTGTCTATTGGTTCTCTACCAAGTTTGTTCAAATCTGCCGGGTCAATGTCCCCGTCCGCGTGGTCACTTGTTTTGAATACATCTTTGAGTATTTTCTAAAAAAACCTCACCGTCCAAAGCTTACATATTTGGTATATAGCATTGTCTAGTGGTCCTCACCAAGCTTGTTCACATCATGCCACTGGGGTCAAAATTGGCCCCGACCGGGTCATCTTTTTTGCATAGACTTTTATAGTAGAAACTTTAAAAATCTTATTCGCCAAAAACACAAGGTCCAAAACTTAGATGGCATGATTTGGGTGTTACATTTTGTTATAAATGTTCGTCAGCCTTTTCGTCATCAATTTTGAACCACAGCAGTAAGAATTACTTTTTAAAACTTTATAAATCTAGATCAGAAAGATGCAGAAGCCTTGCCACAGTATGGGTTTATGCTTTCAAGTACGAGTACATGTATAGTAAAATAAAGAGAAATTATTAAATTCCCAGTTTAGATGAAAAAAAAAGCGATTTCTGGACCTGGACCCTTCCATTAAATGTATGTGTTAAAAGAAACATAACATGCAAAACACCTTTACATTCAATATTACTTAAAACCAAATTGGCATAGATGAAGAATTATGATGCATTAGTTATGGATGGATGGCAGAGATGTAAATGTGCAGATTGGTGTGAATGAAAATGACACATTATATTTTGGGAGGGTGATGTAGGCGAAAGTACACTATATGCATTTTCTTTCCATACATATCCGGAATAATATTGATTTGTCCTAACATTTTATTTATATGTACCTTTTTGATGAAAACAGTCGGCAGAATAAAGTCTGCAAACTACACTCAGACATGTAAGAAATGTATTACTAACTTACTTTGCGAGAATATAGTTATGCATCGAGTATGTATTTGTACTGCCAACAACCCCTCTCGAATACAACTGTGGGACTATTTAATTAGTATATGTGGCATGGAAACATTCGCACTGGCATTTAAAGGGCCACTGCTGGTTTTTATTCAACAATTTATTGGTAACATTGATGCATTATCCGATTGCAAAAACCCTGTTGCGTATGTTAACATAACTATTTCTTGTTGTATCCAGTAAATTTTGTACTCTTGTCAAAGACCATGACATATTAAGACAAAATTGTGTTATTACATTGATATAATGAAAGGTTATATAAACTAATTAGTCAAGACACATTTAATTCTAAGTTGCCACAAAAATAGTTTTTATTCAGCATATTTTACAATGACTTTTCATTGCCTTAAAATGTGCGATTACAGTAAGATTTTCATACAACGGCTATATTGGTTACTAAAATCTTTTGGTAATTATGTGTTTAAGTACAACTAGTCTGGGTTTGCTCCCAGTGCGGAGTCCGGTATATTGAATGTTGACTTGTACTTGTATGTGTGCATTTCTCTTTGTAATTGTTGTTTTATATGTAATTAATTGCTAAATATATATATCATTTGTATAAATGTTATGCTCTACTGGAGAAAATAAATATATCTATCTATCTAACGTCGGCTTCGATGTTGTAAATGTTTCTGTTTGCAATTGTATCAATAAGATATCCTTGTACGCAAATTTGAATTTTACGTGTTTTTACAATCCTTTCAGTCAAATAGGTCTTACATGAACAATCCTTGTAAGCAGTTTGTTTACCTCCATGAATGCCTCCTTGTTCTAAACGGCTGAAGCCCTGCTACCAGCTATGACCATGTGAGAAATTTGGCAGGTTACAAAACAATTCATTTTCCGCAAGTAAATTCACAGTCTGCTCTTCTTTTAAAAACTGATCAAGCATATTAACTTGTTTATCGTGAGTGTCTTTATTCATGGCAAATACCGTAAAAAGATAAGTGAAACAAGCCTATATATTACAGTTTGTGAAATACATAGTGAACATCATACTTACTACCTGATTCACCCAGTTTTTTGTCAAATGAATCACTATTGCCAAACGTTTTCTATTAGGTTAAATCGCGACTTGGGCATGTTTTCGATTAATCTTATAAACGTCATTTTAGTTTGATTACGAAGATATTATCTGTTGCTTAATGAGTGGCTTTTTAACGATCAGTCGTCGTGAGAGATGTACATGTAGTTCGTTACTGTCACTGCTATCCATTTCAGCTGGGTGGATTAAGGCATGAGTCGGGATTCAAACCCTGAGCCTATCTTACCGTATGCAAACACCAGAACTATCAGTTTCAGCGTTAGGGTCTATATCGAGCGTAATAATTTAATGAAGGCATGAATTCAATTGAATTATTTAAAGTCGACGCAAAGTTTTTGCATTTGGATGTAAATAGAATTTATACTGTTCTTACATTTCTTTTAAGGTGAAACAGTACCTTTCGTCGTTAAAATTTAAAGTTGTCACACTTATTTGATATTAGTATATGGGTAAATCGTGACCAACTGCGTCGCATGGTTACATATTTATTTTTGTGACGTCACATGATGACATTTAACAACGCCTTCTAGTGGCAGCGTACCGGAAACATCCCGTCATGAAGTTATTCTCAGAAAACTTTATCGATACTGAACCGATTTTCTTTCTGTTAATTCTATCAAAGTCATAAGAAAATGTACTACTATACATCCGAGTAAAAATAACAGCTTATACAAAAATATGCCACTACACTATTACACAAATCGAGTGCCTTAATGAATTCTTTCCTTTTCAAAGCTTAATTATTATTCTACCATTTTGGAAAATTACTTAAAGTTTAGATAAAAAATATTCTAAAACGTAAAATATCTGATTGCCAATCAAGGCACGGAAATGTCTTGCTAATTTGTGATCAGCGGCCGGTGAATGAAAATTCGTAAATCGTTACTTACGAATGCGTTTATGAGGATGCTACGATTGACTGTACATGTAGTCACACTATTTCACTCTACGGTGCCCGTTACGTCTTATTATTCGTATGTAGCGCTCTCGTAAATTATATATAGGTGTATCTTTGGCACTGAATTATATTCGCATAAATTGACTTTCTCCTTTATTTTAAGTTCACCCTGACCACGCAGTGACCTCTCTCACCATTCACCATCCATCCGTCCGTCTGTCAAATATTTCGTCCCACTTCTGCGGCATCTCCTATTAACTTAAATGGTTAATTTTGTTCAAACTTTACAGGGATGTTTTGGGTGGTTTTATTTAGATTTAACAGTATTTTTTCGCATATAAACGCATGTACAAATACAATGTTTAGTAACAATATTCATGATTAAGTAATAAACATAACGCTTGCATAGAAACTCTTTCTGGTACATTTACTTTCATGGATCTTTCACATTAACGACAAAAAATTATCAAACAAAATATATGATGCATGCTTGCTTGCTTGGGTGGTTATATTACGACAATAAAAGGGAAACATTCAACTATGGTACCGCTAAATTTTGACAGTGACGTCACTTTTTGTTAACAATTTTATACTCAAACAAGAATAAATAGGTATATTTCACTCAGTTTGATCAATACAGAACTATAGCGTGGTGCATAGCCCTACAATATCAGAAGATGAACATTTTAATGTTCGAATCCCGATAGCTACACTAATTTTTTTAATGCAAAATTAGCTTTACTTACATTCTGAATGTCTTTTATATCAGTTATAATTATATATTGTTTGCTTTTTAAATATTTTATCACTATTATTTCATGTGAAAATGTATGTGTAAGGAAGATGTTTTCGTTCATGGATTTTACGCGTGATATTCGGTCTAAGATAAAACATGACAGATAGGTTTAACAGCAACACGTTTTAAAAAAAAACCTGTGTTGAGATCCGAACCTGCACCATCCATGCAGAAACAAGGGCATGTAAGCCTGTACCACGACACTACTGGTACTGACTGACAGGCATTGTTATCGAATTAGATGTATCGATTTATTAATATTTGTAAACAAACGTTGCTATCACTGTCTAATTTCAGCGGAAGTACAGTAATCATCTTGTCCGAAAGTCGAATACTTTAACAGGTTTTAACTGCAAACTGGATTTCGTGGTTCAAACACACACCTGCATCATCTTCAATTTAAAAACTATTTTTTATTAAACAATTGGAAGTAAGACACGGTATATAATGTCATATATTATTTGATAATTGCACCAATTGTGAGCAGAATAACATCATTATTTAAACGTTCTTATTTGAGCACAAAGCATCCAACGTTGAAGAGATTATGGGACGGTTGTCGAAAGACAACCGTTCCAGAGGGAACAGAACAGAACTTAATTGAACAGAAGAATATATAAACGAATTTGGCGTTACGAGGTTCCTAAAAACACAGGCAACTCCGATGAAAGAAATAGTTCTAAGCGGAGTTATATCTACAGTATATTTGCCTTTGAAATCCCTAATACTAAATTGTATGTTCGCAGAAATGCAATTAATTACCGACATAAAATCTTCATTGCACAAAAGTGTTCAATTTTCTGCTTCAGATTGCGTATATTTTACATAGATTAGCATACCGGCAGTTTTTAACCTTTATCCATTAACGGAAAAATGTACTACACCGGTAAACATTCGAGCACTGTGAAGAACAGTGTACGCGCGCTCGCATTTACTGATGTTATATTGCTATGTGTAGTAGTGTGCTTCGTGTTTGTCTGTTGTAGTGTTTGTTTTGTTTTGTTCGTGCTTTTTTCCCGAGAAATTTGTACTTAAAGGACACAAAAACTTGTGAGTCGACTTGAATATACAGAGTTGTATCACGGAAGTTAAACTACTACTGTAGTGGTTGTATATAACAATCCTGATACATAAGTGGTTTGCCGATCAACATACATGAAATTATATAATGAATGCTCTGGATGACGAGAATGTATGAAACAAGTAGGCTATGATCTTCTTGTTGACATACTATTCACAAAAATTTCTATCCGAAGTAATTAATTTTAAGAATTTACTGTTTATGAGTTAGCATACTCATTTAGTGTTTGTATACCGTCTGTGCGAATGGCTTGCACGGCTGATTTGACTGAAGTTTTAAAATTAAGACAGACAATATTTTCTTCAAACTAAACTTTAGCTCTTTAGTACTACATTTTGAGCTCTGTCTGTTTGCAAGTTCATTTACAAATTTGCAATCTGAAACACAAGTTTGCGAGAATTGTAAATCAGTTTTGATTTCCTTGACATTGACCTCCATCTCTAGTTCACATTTTAACGTCTTGGATTTGAGAAGTTAAGTCTATTTCAATTGAGCATTTTAAATCCTACTTTGTAGTTGAACATAATTTCACAGAATAAATGAGTGATCTCTTCCACGTCTTGGACTTTTGAGTGATCATTTTCACGTCTTGGAGTGAAAATTTCGGTATTTCACTTGGAGTTGAACATTTCAGTATTGCTTGCCTAAACTTAATGTACACATGTCAACACAACCGTCCCACCAGTACTGTCAGTGCTTTGATTTTCCATCCGAATAAGTACATTACATGCAAACATAATTAAAATTCTGATCGTCGTATCTGATAACAAGTTATCTTTTAAAAGCATCGTACATTATTGCACTGCAATAAATCTACACTTGTCATGCTTAAAATGACTATGACCTATCCGTAAGAATTTTTAAAGTGTTTTTTTTTATTTACATTTAGGTGGCTCCTTTATATTATATTACTAATAGTTATAACATTATTCGTATGAACTGTTTATTTTTTATCATTGTTTTGTTTTTGCTTTTTTCTTTTCTCTTTCTTTTATTTGATAATTTCATTGTCTTTTGATACATGTAAAAACAACTATCTATATTTGATTAATTTATAAAACAGATAAATCCCCCCTCACTGGCTGTACCCGTGTCTGAATATATTAGTATTGTCGTCAATCGCATATATATGCATTAATTTCAGTACTTCACGATATTCACGGGCTTTTTATGAGAAATGTTATTTGTAAAAATTCGAAATAGCACTGAAAAAAGACAAAAAAAGAAAAGAAAAGTCTCCTCTCGGGTTCGAACCCATAGCTAAACATATTACTTGTACAAGTGCAGTGCCTTACTGTCACGACCATTCTGACTTCACAACCTGTGCGTTATAACTTTGAATATCAACTTATTATTTCAAACCTGACTCGCCAATTACGTATCTAGTATATATTTTTAGAGTTAAATCGTTGATACCGGATAAACCATATGACCAACGCCCTCAGAAGAGTTTAGTTATTTTTAGGTTTCGGGGGATAGTGTAAGATACAGAACGTTTCTCGTTCAAGAGACACCCCTGGAGCTTTAACATGCCCGGTGTACAGCACCGATACATGGGACCTCGGTTTTAAGGTCTCATCCGAAAGACCTTTAGTGATATTAGTGGAGGAGCGGGAGATCGAACCTGCTATCCCTGGATTACAAGTCCAGTGCGTTACCACTGGACCACTGATTCGTTTCACGTAGAATAGTTTGAACTTCTATAACTATAAACGTGCAGTCACGGCTCAATGCGTGAAAATCCTACTAAAGTGTACTGTTATATCTACTACGCGTAAGCTCCACGCTTCAGCGATTCTGAAAACACCCTCATTTTAAGATTTCGACTTTATTTAGATAAAGAAGGAAATGCACTCAGTGAACCTGGTCTGGAAAAAACCGATAGACTACTGCTTGATATGCTCTATTATTTCGGTACCAGCAGTAGACTTTAAACAATTTCCGAATCTTAAAAACGAACCGCTCAAATTGTCACATGAAGCATTGGCATGGGAGCTATTACCTTATCTATGTTATTACCTTATCTTCATGCGACTTTCAATTTGTGAAAAGTTGCCCTATTATATGAGAGTAATACAGATCAAAACAATGTACGAAATAAACAATTAAGAAATTAGAAATGTGAAAAAATCTTACCTTCTATAAGATGTTGTTAACTAACTCATTGTCGAGACAAACTGTAAATTTGAAAGTTTTGTCGCTAGTGTTTAGTAGAGCACTCAGTAGTCACTGTGGGTAATATGAACGTGTAATTTACAAACTTAACGTCGATCTGGTTTGTCAATCGATCAATTAAACACTGGCCTAATGGTAGTATTTGCAAAATATAAAATATGGATTTTGTACATCTGCTGTCAACAGATCATATCAGTACAAAGCACTTACGCATTAAAGATTGTGCACTTTGAATTGAATTAAAAGAAATTTGTATGTTTATATTATATACTGAAAAAAATAAGTAACTTCCGCTGTGTTTAAGTGCAGATGTACGTAAATGTGAAAAGAAGGGTTAAATTATTTTTACATGTATTCCAAGAGTATTTCAATGTGATTTTGTGTGTAAAATCTTATCTCTCTACGTTCACGGAAAACTGATGAAATGGTTGGTTAAATGTGGTAGGGGTCGTAGACCAAAATCACACGTTAATACCGGGTATGACCACCTTGAACATCGAGTACTGCCTCGCATCGTTGGCGCATAGAACCGACAAGTGTGTTGATTCTGGCCTCTGGAATGTTGTTCTACCCCTGGATTAAGGCTTGTGTAAGTTCATTGATGTTCGGCGGTGGAATAGGGTGACGTCTTACACACTAATCAAAACTATACCACAGGTGTTCGAATCCTGCTATCACTTCGATGGGTAGAAAATTTTGACTCGCCGGAGAAGAGAACGCTATTCCATTGTTGCCTTATCCAGTGATGATGTGTACGTGCCCAAGTAACACTACTTACGCGGTGACGTCACGTCAATACACAACCAACGTAAGAACGACGTCCACGAAGACCACCCTCGCGCAGACGATTGCGTACAGTTTGGGCAGATATTCGGTTGTTATGTGTACCAGGGGTATTAGCAGAAGTGGCAGTGGTAGTTTGAAAACGATTGCATAGGTGTGTGTTCATGATATAGCGGTCTTGACCAGGCGCTGTGACCCACGGACGTCCACTACGTGGTAAATAGTCCGTACGCCCTGTTTAGCATGCCGATGGCACGTTCACCCAAATTCGGTGGAATTTTAGACATATCGAAAAGAAAGAAAACTTAATGAAAAAAAGGTTTGTTCAACGTCTTTTTCTTATTGAAAACAAAGTCTATAAAACCAGACTGAAAGGTTTGATTTTATGAACACGTATTATACTGGTCCGTGCATGCACGAGAAAATCGATTTTTATTTTTTATTTTTTGTGTAATTTGTACAATCCAATTAAAATTGGTTTTATCTGACACATAATCGTTCGTCCGAACAGATGTAGGACATTGGACATGTTGATTTCTTTTTATAACATTAAAAACATATGTATAGAAATCGGAAGTTTCTTTTTTTGTTCAGTATATATACAAATGTACTAGAGTAACACAGATAATTGCAAACACTAACAAATGTACAGCCGATTTATTCGAACATATCTTTGATGGCCGATTTTGTTATAATAATTTCGCCATTTCTGAGATACATATCAACATAATGTAAGAACCAAATATATACATTATACAATGAGAAATTTAACAACTGAGAGCATTCAATAATAGTCTTGCAATATTGAGACACTTGTTGTCACTCAGATATATTGTTATCCAATCAACATCTGATTCATATGATGGCGACTGGACATGCACTTGGTAACAGTTTATGCCCCCATTCCCGACAAGACAACATATGTGTGTTGTACTGTAAAGTATAGTACAAATAGAGATGTACACGCTAGTTACTGATGTGAAGATGGATAACGGATAAGTGATAAATACGGGGAACTTTCTCAAAGTTGTTATTGACGTTCATATCGGTTGTACAGTTTTCTAAAACTATTTTATTTACGAAATAGCCTAACGGTACACAAAGACAGACCATAATTTTGAACTGACAGATAAGTACTGTGTAAGACAGACCTCACTCAGTTATTCAGTTATTTGACCAACTGAATGTCAAATTGATACTCTGTACTCCCTATGGTAGGTATTGCATCTGAATGATTGCGCCTTTCATATGCATGTTTTTTGCAATGTTAGGCAGTATTGGTAGGGGCTAACGAGGAAGATCTACTTAAAGAGCTAGCTAGAGGAAACATGTGCATTGTAGTTTCGTTAACCTTCAAAACTAATTGTTTTTGTTGTTTTTTCTGGTTTTGATTTTGATAGCGATTTGTTTAAAAAGGTCACTATATTGGCATTTTGAGCAGAAACGAGACGATGTTATGTTCTTCTTGAAAAACATGTATGTTTTATTATTTCATCAAAATGCAATTTTCAGAAAAATATATTGGATATGTTCGCGAGTTTGGTTTAACGTTACCATAACACCATATTGTTGTAAAAGGTTTTCAAAAAAATGCAGAAATAATTAATTTATACGGGAACCGTTTTATTTATGAAATAACATCCGTTCCAGCGTTGTTAGTCGTTTAATAAACAATGATTTGGAGTACTGATACGCAGTAATTAGCCATGAAGGCCAAAGGCCTGAGTGGTTTATAACTGCGCCTCAGCACGACATATTATTGTTTATTAGACGATAACAACGCTTGAACGGATGCTATTTCGATTCTTCAATGTAACATAACCAGCTATTACAGAAGGTGAATAAATGCAAAGCTTTATTTTCTGCGCGAACGCTCATTTAACGTCATGCGGTGCAACATGAAGTCATGTTTACAGCATATCGCTTCCCGCGTTGTTTATGGTTTATTCTAACATGACTCGCGATTTTGTCTCTATATACAAAGAGTAGAAAAATTATGTTATATTAAACCATAAACAACGCGGGAACTGATATGCTGTAAACATGACGTCATATTGCACCGCATGACGTTAAATAAGCGTTCGCGTAGAAAATAAAGCTTTGCATTCATTCACTTTTTGTAATATCGGGTCATGTTAGAATCGAAATAACATCCTTTTCAGCGTTGTTATCGTCTAATAAACAATAATTTGTCGTACTGATATACAGTTATAAACCACTCAGGCCTTCGGCCTTCATGGCTAATTACTGCATATCAGTACTCCAAATCATTGTTTATTAAACGACTTACACCGCTAGAACGGATGTTATTTCTTAAGTATAACATATTTTTTCTAAGTCATGTTAGAATGTTGCTTCGTATTTATAACGTTTTTCACTAAACTT